>JAQIBA010000089.1:570172-668278 GCA_028293925.1 Brueelia nebulosa
TTTATCTTTAAACAGAATTTTTACGTATAAGTTTTATTCAAAAAATAATTTAAAAAATCATATTTATTATTTATTTTTATTCCTTTTTCACACTTATATTTTACTAACCATAAGTATTTTAACACATTAATCGAGCTTTAAATTTTATTTTTAATTCTATTCTTTTTTTGTAATTTAAAAATTTTATTCTATTTTTTATCAGATCCATTTTCTAACTTTCCTCCTCCAGCTTTAGATATTTTAAAGAATTAACACATGTTAATTTTTTAAATAATAAATCATAAAAAATAATTTAAGGAAGAGGATAACAAATCACAATACCCGCACCCACTTTTGCTCTGTGAATTTTACAGCAAATCTCAAAAAGTTAACCAAAAACAAACAAAAAATTACTGGAATATTACTGCGCCCTAGTTCAAAAGAAAGCGCAAACATTTCCCGACTGCTTTCTGTTGCTACCAACAAACGCCATCTCTCTGCTGACCATTTGAGGTAAGCAACACTCCCTTCGTTTGGCGTTTCCTCCCGTTTCCCCCCCATGAGAAATTGAAAGAGTCTGAATGAGAGCAACCAAAGGAATCCGTACCTTAAATTCCCGCACGTCTGCAAAAAGGCAAAAACAACAAAACAAACAGAAGAATCTGGGTCGTTGACTCTTTCGCCGTCAGCAGCTCGCATGCTGTTTTATTCATCTCGGAACTCTGCCGTAATCCTCGAGGGTAAAACAATATCATTTTTCCATTTCGATTTTCTCCCGAACAGTGAGCACTGTTAAAAATCTAAACTGTTTTCTCCCGACATTTTGTCCGCAACAGATTCATCCGAATGTTTTTCTGTCGCGATTGTTTTCCGATTTCTCAAAAACTCAAAAACTAATTCATCCGAATTCGGAAAACGGGAGTTGCTTTTGCCCCCAAAAATTGGTCATTCACCACCCGAAGAGTACAGAGAGGGCAAAACGAAGTCCCGACACAACTCTCAGTGTTCCCATTCGGGGGAATCTTCGAAAAGAAACAGGAAAACGCATAAACACTCGCAACTCGCGAATCAGGTAGGAAGTATGGACCAGGTAATGGTTTACAGGTACATAACGCGCGGCGGCTTCTCAAACACTGAGATGAATCGCATCTGGAACCATCCATGGAGGCATCTAAGGGGAAGGCTGCACTACAACATCTCTTTGTTCCCAATTTCTTTCCTTATTGGGGGTATCATTATTCTAATTAGGTTTTCTGCTTTCCTTTCCGTTTTTCTTCTCTCTCTCTCTCTCTCTCTTCTCTCTCCCCTCTCTCAGCAGAAGAGAGGGGATGCGCTTTAATTCGAGTTTGAATCAAAGGGAGGCGGTGCTTTATATTATAGTGGAGATCAAAAGTATTTTCACAATACAAAATTTAATACTTTCTTAATTAATTATTTACTATAAGATTTTATTATTAATACTATTAATAATATATTTCTCACTTTAAGAAACAAAATATATAAAACATACATTTATTTTGGTCTTCTGCTTTTTCTTTAATACTTATACTTAGTTCTGTTATTACTATTCTATAATTCTAATGATGAACTCATTGTATCTTCTATTTATCTGCTATTTATCTATTTATAATAATTTTATATCAATATTATTTAATTAATATATCTAAACTCTTTGTTTCTTCTGTTGTTTATTTTTTTTAAATGTTAGTATATAGATTTTATTATGGTAGTGTATTATTTAGTATCAATACTATTTATAATTTATTTGTCACTGTAAAATAAAAAATTTACAAAACATAATATTTATTTTAGTCGTCTGCTTTTCCTTTAATACTCTTACTTCTTTAGTATAATTCTAAATATTAACTTTTTGTTTCTTCCGCTATTTAATTAATATTATATTTATAAATATTGTAAACATTTTAATGAAAGCCAATCGAATCTCACTTTGAAAGTAACTCTTACGGGTGGAAAACACTTAAATTTTGTATTGTCAAAATACATTTGAGCGCAATTGTATGCGTGGCTGTGCATTTTATACCGCTTATGAATATTCTTTTCAGGGAGCGAACTGTATTAATTTTTTACGGGAAACTCGTGATCACTTTTAATAATGCTGTTGTTTGCTTTCAAATCAGAAGACGTTAAAGAATTATATTCTCTATTTTATACATACAAACAAAAAATTGTAAAAACCCGGATTTTACCAATTTTGCAATTTGCAAAGGGAATTCAATGAGGGGAGAGAGAAAACCAATAATTTGGTTGTCTGCATCGGAGAAACACAACAACAAAGTCAAAGGTTTCTTTCAATAACTGACTTTGTAAGCTAAGTGAAACGTTAAAAGGGAAGCCGAGACTTTGCTGCTCGTTATTAGCATATTTAATTTGCTTTGAATGAGTTTCTTTCCCCTCGAAAGCAAGAAATATTTAAACAATTTTCAATTATATAATTAATTTGCTTTTAAATTGAAACAACTTTTCCCTCAGCAAAGTAAAGAAGTTTTCGCTGAGCAAAAAGACGATCAAAGACTCTCCCTCGGGCGAATATCGCTTTCAAACAGAAACGAAGGGGAGCGTTTTTAATGAAGTTACGACTCTTTCCTTTGTGCCTTTCAAAAGTTGGCACTTATTGAAGAGAGAGAAGAAACAACCGAGAGAGAGGTTCGACCTTTGTTTTGCATATTAGATGAGAGATTAGATAGGGAAGAAACTGTGTTACGCCACTGCCCTCTAACAATCTCATTTCATTTCATTTATTCTCGGTAATGACCTAACAACATAAATTATCCCCTCCTTTTGCAGATTGTGAAATCGCCATTGGAAAAGCTCGGATTCATCTGTGCATCCGCAATTGTTACCAACTTAATTCAAAGGTAAGAAAAAAGTTATGAAATTTACTTTTCATGAATCCTATCATATAATCCGATACACTTTTAAGCGACTGTACTCAGTTTTTAAATACCGGTGTAAAAATTAAAAATGGTTTTTGTCGTTTGTAAATAAAAAAGGAGATTATTTTCATGATTTAAAAGAAGACAAAATGGAGTAAAGTCACGAGCATAACTTTTTTATTTAAATCTCGTATAGATAAGCTGAAAAAGTCTGAAAAACAAAGTGGGAAAGGAAAATTAAAGAAAATACTGAGTTTTCTGGTAAAAAAGCTTTGAAACTTTAAAACTTAATCGGACGTAATGAGATTAAGTTTGAGCTTTGAAACTACGAATGAAAGTTTAAGAGACCAAAACATTATTTTTCTTAATGCGCTCTTAATCCAAAAACCAAAAATAAAAGCATTTCCGTAAAAGTTGAAAATTTTAAGACCGAATCGCTCAAAATGAAACTCAGAATAAATCCGCAAAAAACCACTTTTTACCACTTAAACTTTCTCGAAAATCACAAAGTTTTTTTCCCGTATAAATTTTTAATCGAACTTTCCTTATTTTCCCTAATTAATCACATGTTAATAATTAATTAAGAAATTAATTGCCAATATAAACTCGTTGCTGTCCTATCTGATTGCCGAAAATGCCCCCAAATTATTTCGTAAAAACAAATATTAGTTGGTCGGTCGTAATTGGGCGACCTTCGGTCACGAAACTCAGCGGTCGTTAGTCAGCTTCGAGGCTTGGGGAGGTCCACAGGAGAAATTCAAATGGATTAGGAGGAGATGAAGCAGAATAAGCCGGCCCTCAAACGCTCAAAGAAATGAAACGACTAAACCGGATTTTACTAATTCTTCTCTGCATCGAAAAGACAAACCTCGAGCTGAGATTAAGTCAACTCGAAGAGCCTTCAGCACTGCCCGATTTCACAATTAACATTCTCACCAACTACTCCGGACCCATTAAAAAAATGGCCGTCTTCTTCTCCGGGAACGCCCTGGAAGTGACCAGGATCGTTCGGGGGATGAAGGTCCCCGTGACGGTGAACGCCGAAGAGATGCCAACGCTGCAGGAGTTGGACAGCAGGGAACCCTCCGGGGTGGTGCTGATCATGGAGGACCTGTCCAACATCGTCGGCTGCCTCAACAGGACTCTCTGGACGCCGGACACCATTTTCATTTCCGTTCTCATGAACCCGGACTTTGAGAATGAAACTCTCGTCAAAGTGTTTCGGACGTTTTTCGCGGAGAACGCCCTCAATGTGTTTGTATTTGCGAGCGATTTCAGAAACTTTTTTGTGTACACATATCGCCCTTTCGTCTTCTCCGATTGCGACTCCATTGAAATCGTTCTCCTGGACGCGGGATCGGAGGGTTTCTCTCTGAGAAACCGACTCGAGGATCTGCACAATTGTCCGGTGAACATTTCAGCGGTCGATTACCCACCGGCTGTCTTTTATGAGAGCGAAAAGAGTAAAAGCGGAAGTCTTCGAGTCAAAGGCACCGAGACCGATATAGTAAACGAGGTGGCGAACAAGCTCAACTTCGCGCCCTACTTCGCGATCCCCAGGGACGGCGAGCTCTGGGGGTGGCTCCACCCCGTCCCGCGCGGGGCCATAGGGGAAGTCTACCTCAAATCCACCCACTTCGCGGTGGGACACCTCGCCACGACCCAGGAGCGGTACGTCAATCTGGACATGAGCGTGCCCGTCATGCCCCGACGAGAGTGCGTCACATGGGCAGTGCCCGTGGGGGCCGCCAAGGCCCGGCCCCTCTGGGTGGAGATATACGTGAACGAGTTTACGGGGATGATGTGGGGGTGCATGAGTGCGGTGTTCGGGCTGATCACTTTCGCCTTTTGGGGGGTGGCCAAGAGGGTCGGGGTGAGGCACGACGACCCCTTGATGTACGCATTCGCCACGTTGATATTCGTACCGGTGAAGGCTCCCAAAGTGACGCCTCTCAGGTTTTTGTTTTTGAGTTGGGTTCTATACTCCCTCGTTATAGTAACATTGTATCAGGCTGTGGTGAAAAGCAAGTTAACGGTTCCTTATCGTCAGCCGGACATCAATACCTTCGGCGATCTTCTCGAGACGGATTTATGCCTGACGGGGTACAACAACACTTTGAAACTCCTCACCTACGGGGCCGAGGGAGATCTTCAGAAATTGTCACTTCGAATGGTGGGAACCAATTTCGGCATGAAAGAAGCGGCCCAGTACATCGCCTACGACAGGAACATCGCCTATCTGAGAACGCTGACCACTTTCAAGTACTTCGTGAGCAGTCACCCTCAGACCAAAGGGCAGGTTCACTTCATGAAACAGTGCGCCTACGAGTACTACCCCATAATGCTGCTGCAGAAGAAAAGTTACCTCACAGACATGACAAATGAGGTCATCGGCAGGCTTCAGGAATCCGGGATTTTGCTCAAATGGTTGGACACCCACATTCGGTTATTCAGTCAGCCTCCGTCGCAGAACATTCGGCTCACCATCACACACATGTTGGCCCCTTTCGTCGTTTTTTTTATGGGAGTCATTTTGTCAATTATTGCTTTTATTATTGAGAAATTGTTGCATTGTTACGAAAAAAGCGGGAAAAATGCGAAGAAGAAGGCACCTGGCAAAAACGCGACAAAACCCAATCGGAAATTTTATTATTAAATTTTTGTAGCGTGAGCACACTCTCTGCTCACAGATGAAGAAAGACAATGCCATCGCCATATTGAAGCAGATGGAGGGCGGAAGGAAACCCGAGGCATTTTAAAGGCGTTTAATGGCCGAGATCACAAAGATGTATATCTTGAGAAAGAGCCATAAATTGTCTAATGGGGTGGATCTGTCCTTCCCTTCGACGGGCATAACCGAATGTTTTGGCATAGACATAGTCATTCAAAAACTATCTTTCCTCGATGCCGAACGAATAAATGACACGTGAAAAGAAAAGCATAGAAATTTCTTTCTTTTTACCCTTTTGCAGTTTAACTTCTTTCTTTACTTATTTTTAGTATCCGAAGAGTTCAGAATCACATGAATGTAAAACACTATGACCGTTTCAGTAAACAGCAGACGACATATCAGAGCAGGAGGAAAATTGGTAAGTCCTCTGACGGTCGAAGACAAAAAAAAGATTCACAGAGTAGGGAAGTTGTGGAAAAAAAAATGTAGCTTCTTTACACCCCACCACCAAATATTCGGCATAAAAATTTTTAAAAACTCACCACTCTAACTTGAAACTGTTACTTTAGCTTTCCAAAATGTCAACCGCTATTCGCTTCTCTGATGGAGATAATAATCAGCAGATCGAAGACGCAACGACCTCTGTAATATAAAAAAAAAATTATTTTTGGGACTGAAGAGCAGAAGAAGGGAAAAATAGATTTAAAAAAAACCGAAGGAAGAATCACTACGAAAGAAGACTCAGTTTTAGCAAAATAGTAATGTGTTCGCAGTTGAATGTTGTAAGATAAAAACATTATAAACGTTATTAAGAGAAGTATTGATGGTAAAATTGTATTGTATTTAGTATTCCTTTCAGATTTACCCATTGAAAGTACTAAAATAAATTGTAATGTATAATAAGCACTTGTTTTAATTTTTTAAATATATAAAATGCGTGAATATATTATATTATTATATTAAATCTTGTTCCCTTCTGGGGTTTACAATTCTTCCTATTAAATACGTATACTACAATAAAATAAAATAAAGTATCGTCGGGTTAGCAGCTTTGGCTAGAAAGCCAAATTAGCGCTCAACATAGCAACACTTAAACTTATATTATAATACACATAACGGTATGTAGATAGATAACAACATATGACGTATACACCGGACAAAAATAAATAATAATATATATACAGGCTATAAAATAAATAGGTACAGGAATAAATACAATAAATATGTTTTAAAATATTTTTAAAATAAATGTGTAAAAAATAAATATGTATAAATAACTATGTAAAATAAATATTTAAAAATAAATATGCAAAAATAAATGTACATGAATATAAAAAGCTTAATTAATAGTTTTATACATTTACATTGCCAATACAATATGACTCATTCTCTCAAAATAAATGACGTCAAAATTATAAGGAAAATGATCGCAAAGATAAAAAAAATTATAGCTGAAATTCTTGTTTTAATTATTAAAAAAAAATTAAACCCAATGTTTATTGTGTTTGTATATTATTTGTGCTTTTACGGGTCCAATAAAATATATTATTGTAAACCCGAAAAGAATACACAAATTTTGGGGGTGAAATTTGTAAAAATTTCAAGAAAAGCTTACGGGAAATCGGACAAAATGAGGGGCAAACATTATATTACGAAGCTTCTTTACTGACTAATTAATCAGTTAAATAGGCGACAAGGAGAGAAAATTTGAGCTTTTCTCAAAAACTTTTGCTCGATCCGAAATAATAAATGAAAGTCCAAAAAAAGCATAATTAATTTTTTATCTTAAGTTTTTAAAGTCAAAACAAGCGATTGTGTTTCTCTTCTCGTTCGGACATATTTTACCCGATTAAGTTAATTCTCCGGATTGAAATTTGTTCACGCGAATTAAGAACCTTTAAAATGGCCGTTTCCAACTCCAGAATATTTTATACGAAACGATCGGGTGCGCTTTTTAAGTCGGAGATGCTTAAGAAAATCCTTCTATAAACCCACGACATAATTTCCATTGTTCGATGCATTCCGGGAAACCAATTTGAGTAATTTTCTAAATTGAACCATATAATATTCACTTTGTGAATCAAAACACATTCGTTTGCCTAATTATTTGTGATTTTAAAACATAACGGGGCTTTTACAAATTTTATCAAATTCCAATTACCAAAAAAATCGGAAATTTTTTCTCGGAAGTTTCAAATTGAAAATCAGTTTAGAATTTGGAAAATGTTAATGATTCTTATTAAACAAAATGGGTTTTTAACTTCAAATTGAGGCTTTGGTAATTTTCCTTTGACTTCAATTTTGCCAAACAAGACCGTTATAAGGATCAGTGGAAAATTTGTCATTGTTTTTTCTTTAATTGCTTGTTCAGCGAAGATTTAATACTAGTTTTATTAAATAAAGAAATCAAAAATTAAAAAATTAACCTGAAATTACAATTATAAAAAAATGGAGTGTTTTGCTTTAAAAAATGGGTAATTAATGTTTTTTAAAATGAAAGGAAATTAATGTCTAACACTTCTTTCAACGTACGACATTAATTCTGTCTTCCAAAAATACTCCAACATTCTCATCACAGATAAACCATACAGTCTGAAAATAACAGTTATAAACCTAAGCAACAGGAACCGCCATTTTGGAAACAGCACAAAAACAAAATGGTTTCCTCTTCCTATTTCTTAATAAAAACTATAAATTTTAAAAACCAATTCAACGGTCCACTTTGTAACGTAATATACAAAAATATCTTTGACGAATTATATACAATCATACATTTTACGTTTTAAAATATACAGAAACATTTCCCATATATCCAAAAAACAATTGTAAAAGGATTTGCACTGGTTGAAACGGAAAAATTATTTATTTTCAAGTTAATAATCTGAAGTAAAAACAGGAAAACCTCTGATTTGTCTCATTTGCACTCATTGGTCGAATTACTCGACCCTTAAACATTTGATCACAATCTGACCTCCACCGGTATTTAATTTCAATATAAAATTAATGGAGGTCACATAGTAAAAAAGTAAACAGAATAAACTCGTATTCTGTCTCCCTCCCAATCGAAAACGTGACCCCCCTATCGAAATATTCAATCGCTAATTGAGACAATTTCAGATATATCTATAATAACATTTCCCCCATTCCGCCATTAAAAGAAAACAATGAAGCAGAATGTACAGCCGCGTTCGCAGTGGAGGAATGCGTTACCATTTCGTATGGGTTTGGTTCATGCCTCTTCTTCCTCTGTCCACCCTCGAGCTTTCGGTGCCTGCAGAAGTCTCCTCCTCGGCCACATGCCTCATCGCCCTGGGGGTGTCACTCGCCCACTCGAAAATGTCCATCCTCTACTCGCCAGGCTATGAGGACCTCACCACGAGCATTTTAATGAGCGTCAAAGTGCCAGTCGTAATCAACGCGGTGGAACACCCGATGTACGAGAAAGTGGAGATAATATTCAACAACGACTTGGTCATGGTATTCGGGCGGTATAATATCGGGCGAGTGCTGAATGAGTCCCTGTGGGACGCCGACACGCGCTTCCTGTTGCTCTACGAGGAAGAGAGGGAGATGGAGAAGGAGTTCCCGGATTTCTGGGCGTACGGAGTGCTCAACGTGTTCGGAGTGCTGACGAAAGGGCAGAGAACTGTCGTCTACAGCTATCTGCCGTACGTGAAGGGTAGCTGCGGGATGGGCAAGCCGCGGGTGGTGGACGAGTGTTTCGACGGTCGGTTCGTCCACAACAATTTCCGGGAGCGCGGGAATGAAAAGTTTAGGGATTTAAACGAGTGTCCCATAAATGTGAGCGTTGCGGAAATCCGCCCGAATGTGTTTTTCAGAGGGAACTGCGGCGTCGACACTCGACCTCAAATCGACGGGTTCGAAGCGGGTTTGATCAGAGAATTGTCGCGGAAAATGAACTTCAAGGCACTGTATCAGTGCAGCCCCCACGGGATAGGGTGGTTGAAACCCTCCCCGGGGGGCGCAGTGGGCAACGTCCTGAAGGGAGAAAGCGACTTCGCTTTGGGGATAATCGGCCCCTCAATGGAACGCTTTTACTATCTGACTCTCACCAAACAATACAATATGGACGAATGCCTCATATTCGGTGTCCCCAGAGGCATCGGCCTGCAGAACACAACAATATTTGACTTCCTGGTGTTCGAATTCGACAACTGGACATGGTTCCTAACCACCGTAGTGTTCCTGGGGTTGTTTGCGTTCTTCAGCGTGAGCAGGTCTTTCCTGGGGGGGTGGTTCACCACCAGAACGGAGATATCGATGGCGCTGTATTCGGAATTTCTCGGTTTGGCGGTGAAAAGCCCCGATCACACCTCCCAAAGGTTTCCTTTCCTCTGCTGGATCATCTTCGGCTTCATTATGACAGTGGCTTATAAGGCCGTAATGGGGAGCACTCTCACAGTTCCGAGTAAAATCCCCGACATCGACACTTTCGAGGATCTCCTCCGGTCTGAACTCGAGCTGACAGGACCGAATTACATGTACAGATTTCTGTTCTACAGCGATAATAAAGACCCCGTTATCGCTGAAATGACAAAGCGATTTATCGTGCGGAATTTCGACACCGCCGCAGCCGTTAACCATATCGTCACCGAACGGAAAACCGCGTATTTGGGCCACAAGTCCACCTTCTTGTACAACTCCCTCATCAACCCTCTGGCCAAGGGCAACGTCCACGTGATTAAAAATTGTCTGGTTCTGTATCATCCCTCGATGGCGTTGAGAAAACACTCACTTTTTACGAGAGCGATCAACGATGTGATATATCGGATGGAGGAAGCGGGAATCGCTGAATTTTGGAGGACGAAATACGTTTACGAAGTGAAATCCCCTCCGCAGCCTTTTGTTCAGCTCACTGCTGATCGTTTTTACGGGTTATTTTGGCTCGTCGGCTTTTGCTATGTTTTGGCAACTGTTTGCTTTTTACTGGAAATCTATTTTGGGATTTATAGAAAAAGAAATAAAAACTCGAAAAGGATTTTCGGAAGCAGAGCGTCGGTATTTCAGGTGGTAAATGCTTTCGATAAAAAAAGTTTTAGGTTCTGATGAAAATGGAGGAAAATAAATAGGAAGAAATAAATAACAGAAATAAAAGAGCTGAACAACTGCAGTAAAAGAAAAAACATAAAAGAAATAAATATTAAAGGGAAACGAACAAATTGTTATCGTCAGAAAATCAGAAAAACCCGCCTTTCATTTTTCCACATTCGGAACAATTTAAGCACTTTTGCTGACTGAATTAACAGACAACTTTGGAATTTGAGATTAGAGTTTAGTCAACGATGGAAAACCACAACTACAAATGCATTAAGGTAATTATAAAAAACAAACACAGATAAAATTCCGGAAACGGAAAAATACTTCACTTAATTCCAAAAAAAACGGAAATCGGAAATTGATACTAAATTTAAGACTGCACAAATACAAAAAAAGCATTGAAAACAATAATAATCGACAAATTGAGTTTGGATTTAAGAATTTTTAGTTTAACAAATCCGAAACAAACAACAGATTTAAATTCGGGCTGAAAGCTTTACTAAGACAAAGCATTTTCCAAATTTTTGGTTATTTTTTTAAGCGGAAGAAACAACAAAATGACAAATGGCGGTTCAGAAGAAAATTTACAACTCGAAAATAAGTTTTCATTGGAAACTTACCAAAGCCATTAGTTCGAATGATTTCGACTCAATAATATCACACAAACGATTTGCTGTTGTCTGATTCGTAAAATAAAACAGAATAACCGCCCTTTCGGATTTATTCGGAGCTTTATTTTAATATAAATAATTGAGCAACTCATTCAGTCACACAAGTATTCTTTTTTGTTGAATTTTTCACGAGAGAAATGAAAACCCTTTGAGGTAACACCTTTTGAAAAATGCAGTGAAAAAATCACAGTTCAAAAGGAATGTTAAATTATTATTCCAAAATGGCTGTTGAATTTGGTTTTGATTTAAGGTTTTTGAAAAACAGTTTGTACTCAGTCGCTGACCGAATATTTTGTCTTAAAAGGCTTAACATATTTAATTCATGAGATTTAGTAAGGAATTTATTATTTGTTTGAAGACCGACAGAAAAAAGAGGAACTAATGGAAACCATCAGGAAAAATTCACCTCGATTAAAAGGCGTTGATAATTTTTTCCTCAGTTTGGTCAAACCATTGTTTGCTTTTAGCACTAATTTACAACAACACGAATAGTTGGCTCGAATTAAGTCAGAGTTTCAAATGGTATGGAAATGAAAATACGGAGGAAAATATTCTGGTTTGTGTTTTTCATTCTGCAGAAAAACTCCCAACAAACGATCGGGATTAGGGAATTCGAAGAGGACGCGGCCATTGTTCGTTCGCTGGCCAAAGCTGTCACCCTTCTGGCAAACCTCAAAGTGGCCCTCTGGTACGCGACAGAACAACAGGATATCGTCTCGGAACTGCTTTCGACAGTGAATGTTCCTGTCGTTCTGAACGCGGTGGAACAACCGAAGGAAAAAGGACTGGAAACCCGAATTCCCAGTGAAGTGGTCATTATTTTTGGTGATGTGAATGTTGAGAGAATACTCACCGAGACGCTCTGGAATGGGGCCACTCGGTTTCTGGTGGTGGCGAAACATCTCCAAGACATCGAAAGAGATTTCCATAATTTCTGGAAGCACAAAATCATAAATGTTTTTGAGCTGTTGAAAAACGAAGAGGATGTTAATATATATAATTACCTTCCATATCAAAATCAGAGTTGTGATATATCACAACCGGAAGTGGTGGATAAGTTCCGACCGAACACAGGTGAGCGTTTCCGGTGGATGTTTCGGGGGTAAATTCAAAACGAGTATTCCTTTCGCAGATAATTTTGCCAATAACGGTGATTCTCTGAAAGATTTGACCAGAATTAAAAACATGTATGGATGCCCGGTCAACGTTTCCATTGTCGACGTCAGACCGAATGTGATTTTTCACGACGAATGCGGATGCAATGGCACCACTAATCTGCCGGGAATAGAGGGTAATCTGATGACCGAAGTGGCAAAGAAACTTAATTTCAATGCGAGTTTTGTCATAGCCCTCGACGGGATCGGTTGGGGTTGGATCCACCCCTCTCCCCATGGCGTCGTCGGGGAAGTATACACGCAAAGAAGCGATTTCGGCATTGGGTTATTGGCCCCGACGGTGGAAAGGTTCGAAAATTTGGACCTTTCTTTGCCCTACAACGGGGAGGAATGCATAACCTATGGGGTGCCCACCGGAGCCAAAGCGAGCACTCCATATTGGGTGACGATACTCACTTCGGAGTTCAGTCCTGTCATCTGGCTTTTGATTTTCTTTTCTTTTTTAGCGGTTGTAATTTTTTTCGAGTTCGTTAATAAATGTCTGAAAGTGAAATGGATGTCCAAAAGAATGGATGCTGTGCTGTTTCTCTTTCTGAGCTCTTTGGGTTTGCCGGTTAAATTGCCCAAACGCTCCACTCTGAGACTCTTCGTCACGTATTGGATTATGTTTTCGTTTGTGATAACCGTCGCTTACAAATCTTCAATGGGGAGCAAATTAACAGTCGTGAGCAAAAGCCCGGACATCAACACCTTTCAGGAACTGTTGGACTCAAAGCTTGAATTAACGGGATACAAAAATATGCTCAGATTGCTGCAATACAATGACAAGGAGAGCGTTTTGCAGAAAATGGTGAAACGGTTTAAAGTAACCGATTTTGACATTGATTTTGCTGTGGAACGCATAGCGTTCGACAGGAAAATCGCCTACGTTCGACATACAACCACGTTTTTATATTACGCTTCCATTAGTGCAAAAGCAAAGGGTCACATTCACATCATTAAAGACTGCATTTACGTGTATCACCCGATAATTGTAGCGAAAAAACATTCGCCCTTTACGAACAGATTAAATCAGCTGATCAGCAGACTGATGGAATCAGGGATCACCAAAAAGTGGAGGTCCGACTACATACAGATATTTCCAACGCCAGACCCGCCTTTTTTAAAGCTTTCCAAAGACCACATGTATGGGGTTTTTTGTATTTTATGTTCTGGTTACATATTTGGAATTTTTGCTTTCATTATAGAAATTATTAATTTTCGTTTCCAAGATGACAACAAAAATAATTAAAAGAATTAGACCTAAAATTGTAAACTTTATTCAAATCTTAATTATTTTATAGGAAATGTGACTTTTTGATTAAAATATAAACAATATCTAATTTTAATTTAACAAATCCAGTGTTATTGTTAGATTATGATTACAATCTTCAACTCAAATAGAGCAGGGAAATAATTGTTTACAACATTCACACGAATTTGGCGCGAATTCACTTGCAGAAGAAATTTTATAAACTGCTGCCACGTTCATTTTGTACAGCCGGTCGCAGTTAATCAAAATGTCCGCCTACAAAAGGGTTCAACAATGGGCAACTTTTGCGAGAATATGGCACATTTACGATGCTAAGTGGCAGAATCCATTCGATTCTGCTAATCTAATTTGTAAATATTTAAGGGGGATTCACAAACCGATTTATCATCCCTTAAGTAAGTAAAAATTTGAAATTTTTCTCTCGTGTTTTGGGGTTATATTAAATGTTAAATTAATTTTCAGCTATGTGTGGAGATCATGTTGTTGTTATAAATTGTAAACATATAGCGATGCCCGGTGATGAATGGAAAAGAAGAGTATATTTTCACCATACCGGTTACCCCGGTGGTGAGTCGTGGACTCTGGCTTGGGAACTTCACCATAAAAATGCATTAATGGTATGTAGCACTCCATTTTAAAAATAAGTAAACTTAATGACCACTCAGGAAAAATTACTTTCTTTTCTAATTGCTCTTATAACCGGCCAAAACTGTTATTTAAAATATTAATTCCTGACAAGAACAGTTTTCATACTTAAGAAAAAAAAATTCTTGTGTTTCAACTGAGCTGGTTTTGTTTTTTTATTTTTCAGATAATGGAAAAAGCTGTATATTTGGCTCTTCCTAAAAATTTAGCCAGACGTGCCGCAATGAAAAGGTTACATTTGTATGAAGAGGAACAAGTCCCGGAAAGCATTTTGGGGAATGTTACTAGTCAATTACCTCAACTCAGGCCTGTTCCAAGACCACTTAGCAGTTACACAGAAAAAGAAATAAAAGAATTTCCCAAACTAGAGGACTTTAAACAAGACTATGTTCTTAAATAGCATGTGCAGTCTAAGTTGTAAGAATTTTTAGACTTTATATGATTTTAATTATAAATTTAAGACAGTCTACTTACCTGTGAAATTGTCTTTAAAAGAATTTCTTGGTCTGAAAAAATATTTTCATTTATTGAAAAAAGAATACTTTCTCCAGACTGTGTAATGTATTTGAAAGAATTGAAGGAGTTTGGCAATTAAAAAAAATCTATACAGTAATGAAAAATACTTTAAAATATATAATTCAATTAAAATGTAATACTCAACTGTCTTTTTAAGATGTTTCATTCAAATGCAAATCTTTCTCAAGTTGGTTTGACAAAACAAACATCATGTATTTTCTATTTTCCTTGAAATTCTCAATGGCAATCTGTCTTGCTTCCTCCCACTGATACAGGTCCCTGTAAATGGGTCTGACAAATTTCATCCTCCCTTGCTCGTTCACGAATTTAATAGCCCAGGGTATGCAATCTCGCCATTTTCCTTTGATGCACACTCGCAGCCATTGAAACCTCACTTCTGCGTTCTGAACGCTTTCCATTTCGTAAACCTGGTTCATTAATTTTAATTTATTTAAGGGTAGTGAATCTTTCTCGAGTATTTTCGCGAAAAACAGGCATTTCTGCCCGCTTATGAATTCTTCCATATCGGATTTATTAAAACAAGAAGGTCCAAAAAGACATTCGTCGGTGGGGACCCAATTCTGCCATTTCAACCGCAATTTTTCCACATTTTCCACTAAAGTTTGGTCGTACTCCGGAATGACGGGTGGCATTCCGGGGCAATAAAACCAAGTGTTCCAATCAATCGTGTCTAGTATCTCCTTTTTATCATTAAAAAACTCATAGAGGTAGTTTTTGAAATCGTCTGTTTTCACTGTTTTGAATTTATATTTATTCAAATAGCTCTTCAGGAAATTATCAAACATATCTGAAAAAGAAAAAACAAACACCTTATTAAATGAACAAACCACAGATGAAGAGTATAAATGCTTATTTTGCTGAAAATTAATAATTATACCTTCTTCATTTAAAAGTGTTTCCAAATAAAATAACAATGTGTGACCTTTTTCATAAGGCACATTTGAAAATGCATCATCTGGATCAATATGTTTCAGTCTTGGAACCAAGGCAGTTAAGGGATTGGTTTCCCCTAAAGTTTTCACCTAAATTAAAAGGATTTAAAATAAAAAAACGAGTTTAACACAATCCCACCGATTTAATTCAGATTTTTCATCACTCACCACTGTCTCAGTCAGGGCATCAAGACCCAATATTGCTTCAAAATGTCTTTGTGGTTCTCCATACAACTTTCCAACAATCTTTCTTTCAATGTATGTTGTGAACCCCTCATTGAGCCAGAAATGTTCAAAATTCACATTGGTCACCAAATTCCCGGACCAACTGTGAGATATTTCATGTGCAACTACACTGGTTAATGATTTATCTCCAGCCTGAAAATTACTTTATCAGTTATAAATAATACATAAAATATATTAAATAAGTATTAAAGTGAGAAGTTACCAAAAGTGTGGGAGTGACAAATGTGAGAGTTGGATTTTCCATTCCACCAAAGGGAAAAGACGGAGGTAAAACAAGCAAATCATATCTTCCCCAAACATAAGGCCCACATATTTTAATGGCTGTGTTTAACATCTTGTCTGTCTGCAATACCAAAATGTATTTTTTAATGAATTTATTTAGAGAAAGAAAAATCATTAGCAAAACTCTTTACCTCTGAAAATTCAAATGCACATTCTTTGACGATTTCTGGTTCACAATAAACCATTGATTTTCCACCCAAAACTTTTCCTTTAAGTCTTCCTGCAACAATTGCTATTAGATAAGAGGGAATGGGAACAGTCTGGGAAAATTTCCACAAGAGCTTGTCATTTTCAACAGGAATTGGATCATCAATTTTTGCTGCACTCATCAACACCATCAGGTCTTTTGGGGCAGTGATTTCTGCTTTGTAGGGGCATTTCACTGAAGGTGTGTCTTGGCATGGTATGATTGATCTGCAATGTATAGCCTACAAAAAAAAAATTATTTTAAATTGACAGGCATAGGGCATTAAAAACCAAAGTGCCACACTCATACCTGACATTGGCTAAACATAAAAGGTGCTACTTTTCCAAGAGTTTGATCAGGAGTGAGCCATTGCAGTGCACTTGCTTCAGGAGAAGTTTCATACTCAATGCAAATGGAATACCTTCAATGATAATAATTACTGCAAATTATTATATGCTATGCCTTCTTTTACCACTGATAAAAGTAACTGAAACTCTTATCATATGCATAGCAAATATTTACATTGAACACTAATGTAACACTTTAATGATTAAAGTATTGTTAAACAAAGTTGAGTCAAAGGTTTTTTAATTGCCTTTTTATGTTTCTTAATTATTATTTTGAACTTCTCCTCAAATATTTTTGAAGAGATAACAAATGGCAGTGAAGAGTGGTGATAAGACAGAGTTATCATTGAGAGTCCAATTGAATAACTTAACAATTTTACACTGATTTTTTTTAAATTGATTTTCAGAGATTTATTTTTAATTAAGCTCATTATGATCTTCTGTATTTAAAATTCTTGTGAGATAAAATATGTAATTGGTGAGATTTAAATGATCAAATATTTTTCATGAATACTGCATTAAGTAATTATTGAATTAATTAAAAATGAAAATACTTACGAATTTGTTTCATCATCAGAAGGCAATGTAATCTTTAAAGGACTTCCAAAGTTCTCAAAAGGATCTCCTAATTCATACTCTAAATTTGTTTTTTTGGCCAAATTTATGATTTTTTTGATTGTTAAATTATTGCTATCAAGGATCTGAAAAAATAAACAAAATTTACTGTATTTAATAATTACACTCTAAACTAAACTTAGTAACATTTTTATAACACTAAATTATGACATTAATAAACATTTTACAATTATTTATAAAACTTTATTACATTGATTAAACAGCTTAAAGGAGTTATTATTTTTGTTCTTATTTGTTCTTATTTTGTTCTATTTGTTCTTATTAATAAATATTTTTTATTAAATAATTATAATAATTTAAATTTTTATAATTTAATTAAATAATTAAATTGTGTTTCCAGCCTCAATAAATTAAAAAAAAATTAATTAAAATTATATTAATATAAATTAATAAATTTAAATTATACAATTTAATTTAATGTAATTTATTAATTTAAAATTTAATTATTTAATTTAAATAATATTCAAAAATTAAATAAATAAGTTAATAAATAATACATTGATTCAACTGTTTAAATGAGTTTTTAGGATTTTGGTTTCTGTTCTTAAAAAATAAATCAAAATAAAAAAATGCACTTAATACAGTCACTGGAATAATAAATAGTTAATAAAAACATAAATTAATTGAGAAATTAATAATTTGATGGCAGCAACAAATACCATAAGAATAACGGGTTTTTGTAAGAAATAAAAAGGAATAAAATGAGCACTTACCAAATGATTAGTTTTAACATTAGCCTGCTTGACACATTTTAAATGAACCTTCCCACTTAAAATATGCTTTTCAAAGTTTATGTCCAAATACAATTCTATTTCAGTGAGTTGAACTTTTTCTAGAAAATAATTTTTATTTTAGACATAAAGTCGATGAACTTTGTCAAGATTTGGGCAAAAGTTTAAACCATAAATTAAATGAAAAACAACACCAACCTGGATTTGAATAAGAACTCGGATCAATTATTCCCAATTTCGCTACTTTTTTCTCCGTCATCTTCGTTGGTAATGTCAGATAAAAACAATAACTTCAGTTGACAAACTAAATTTATGTATTTCAGAAAACGTTTCACGTGTGAATAAACTCACTAAAAAAAAATAAATTATTTCAATCCGATTCCGGTCGATTTAACATCCACCGCGTATTTGAATGTTAATCAGTAAAAGAAGGACGTGTACAGGAGATAAGAGTTTTGATTTAAAGTCTTTCACGAAAAACGGAAAAACCTAAATTTGCATTGTTTCTAAGCTCTCGAAACATGAGAAGGATCGACTGTCACACAGCCGGAAGTGTTGTATCTCGTAATGACGAAAGATGATACATTGTTTTAATTCTACATTTTTCAATTTTATTTCCTTACCGTTTGAAGTAGTAACGTCTGAGTTGGTAAAAATATACACGTTATTGTATAATTGGGAAGCCATAACAGATTTTGAAGAAAATATTTCTTTTGTCATTTTTTTAAAGTATTTTTTGTTCGATGAATTTCAAATTGAACTACTAAAGATTTTCTTACTTATATTGTTTATCAATATTGTTTTGATTTTTTTAATTTGGAAAATATATGGAAGACGTATTTGTAACCGATTCTTAAAAACAGGTAATGAGAATTTTTCGATAGGTGTGGGGGAAAAAAATTGTCATAAAAATTGCAACATGTGGTGAATTTTCAGCATCAAACAAAGCCATAGAAGATTTGAAGAAGAGTGTATCCATGTTAAAGTTACCTACAGAACACACACCGAGATTATAAATGGCTGATAAAATCAAAAAATTTTTCAAAAATAAAAAAGTTGAGAGCAAATTTAAAAGGGCTGGCCCAGGGTACAGATTAGATGAAACACCTTCCCTGTCACTTCACTCTTCAGGAAGTAATAGCAGTAATGCCAGTTTTGAGCCATTGCCCAGCAGAAGTGGTCTCACACAAGAATCAAAACAAGCAGCTGAAGCAGCCTTAGCAAGGCTACAGAAACAACAGAAAAATGAAACTCCTTTCAACAGGTGGGCTGTTTATTTAAATATTGAATTTTGTTTTGGATGAGGTGGTTTAGCAGGCCAATCCTGAGAATGTAAACTAGGTTTGCTAATACATATGCTTTTCTATTCAGTTCCCTGGCAGCAATCAAAGCTCAGATTAAAAGGGAAATGGAAGCAGAAAGACAAGCAGCAAATTCAGTAGCTGCAGAACCTCAGTCACTGAGAGTTCCTGAGGTGCATTTGGAATCCACCCCTATTCTTGCAGTGAGGGGTGTCTACTTTAAATGCCCACTTTTAGGACCTGAAGTTCTTACAAAGGAAGAATGGAATCAAAGAATCAAAGATTTTCTTTATGAACAGCTATCAGAAGAAAAGGGTCTCACAGCTTGTCTCATTTTGCATACTTTAAATAAAAGTAAAGAAAAGGTAATTATTTCTTTAATTATATATTATGATTAGTTCATCTGTATTGACGATGCATTTAAAAAAAATTTTTTTTTAAAAGTATTGCAAAAATTCTCATGGACTTGGGATTTCAATAAATAGAAAAATTTAATGGTTTTAGGTTGATGCTTGCATTGAAACAATTTCAAAGTATTTTGACAATATCATAAAGAATCCCACAGAAGAAAAATATCGAAAAATAAGACTAAGCAACAAAGTATATCAGGAGAAAATTCAACCAATGGAAGGTGCACAACTCTTATTGGAAGCTGCAGGATTTGAAATCAAAAAACTTCCCTTTCAAGATAATGAGGAAGAGTTTTTAGTCTTTCCTCCTGAAAAGTTGCCTGAGGCTTGTGAAACTTTTGAAATGCTCATGGATGGCTTGAGGAATGCTGAACCCATCACTTTGGAACTGGACAGAAATTTACAAGTACTTCTGCCAGAACAAGCAAGAGATAGGAATGAACTTCCTCCTTCTTTTTTTAATTTGACTGTAGAAGAAATCAGAAGAGAGCAAGAACTTAGGTACATCAAGAATCATTTATTTTTTATTTAGTTCAAATGATTAGAAATATTTTTTTGTTTAACCTGTTGTTTATTTTTTTTCAGGAGAGAAGCAGTGGAAAGAAGTCAAATGATGAGAACCAAAGCAATGAGAGAAAGAGATGAAATTAGAGAAATTAGAAAGTACAAGTTTGCCTTAATTAGAGTAAGATTTCCAGATGGAATTTTTATTCAGGTAAGTTTTTTTTGTAAAATAGCAAATACTTCTTTGAGACAAGATTTTGTTGTTCATTGCTGTTTTTTTTTTTTTTCCAGGGAACATTTGGAGTGTATGAAAAAATTCCATCTGTTATGGAATTTGTAAGGGAAACTTTAGATGAAGAAAACTTATCATTTACTTTAACTTTTGCAAATGGTCAGCACTTAAATGAAAATTCTGAAGCAACTTTAATTGATGAAAAACTGGTTCCTGCAGCCCTGCTCATATTCAAGAGTAATGTTAGCAAGAAATCATATTTGAAGCCAGAAGTCCTTATGCTTGTTGAATCATTATCATTATCCTAGTCGAATTAAATTGCTTCCAGAATTAAGAAGCATGATTTTTCAAGCTTTAATAATTTATTTGTCATCATTTACTACCTAATGTTGATATGATTTATTTATTACTGTTTGAGCACTGTTTTTAAGTGGCTGTTGATTTTGTTGCTGTTGGTGTAAGTTGAGACTTAATTACTCTGCTTTCTGAATTTCTATACTGAAAAATCTGAGTCTGAAATTCTTCAGTTTTCAAATCAATAAAATAACTATTTTAATGAACTAGTTAATGAGCTATAAACCTCTGAAATTAATAGTACTCTAAGTATTACAGAGGTACATTAAGACCCATATTGTAACTTAATGTATTTTTAAAAATGATTTAATAAATTTAGAGTTAATCAAGTCCATTTTGCAATTTTTTACTTACCAAACTCATAGTTAATTTTATTTGTTGAGGTGGCAAAAAATTTTTTATTTTCTTGCCTCTTAAAAAAAGATTTTTAATCTTGTGAATTCTCAACAAGGTTAGACATTGTCAAGGAGTTTATCTAAATCAAGTGTTTCAGTAACAGCACTGCACATTTGAACTCCAACTTTTCAGTGAATATTTTTGATAAAATTTTTTGTTACTTTGTTTTGTCTCTGTTAAAAGTATCAACAAAAAATATAAATAAGAAAGGTGAAGTTTTGGGAAGAAATATTTTCATCTTTCAAGTACAAGAAAGTACAAAACATATTTAAAGTGAAAATATTTTTTTGAACTGAAAATTAATTTGGAAAAGCTTTTAAAAATGCAAAATAAGTAGTTTCTTCCTCCATTTATTCCAAGTAGTTCTTTCTTTATCAAGGCATTTGCTCTTTAATGTTATTTCATGGATCATTAATCCACCCAAGGATTTTCAGTCAAAATATTGTCAAACATAGATTTCAAGGCTGCTCCCAGCAAACTTAAATATTGGGTACAGTAACATTTGAATTACCAAATCTTATTGTATAAAATTTTTATTACCCTGAGTTTTCAATAAAGGGAAAGCATTGAAACAATTTATCTAATGAAGGTGACAGAATTTAACTAGGTGAAAAGTTTATTTGAAACATAAATATCGCATCTCACAGTTGACTAATAAAGGTTGGTTTTGTCATAAAAGCAAGGTCTCTAAAGTTGTTGACATAAAATGCAGGGGTTGTCAAAATAATATAAACATCTGGTAATTATTTAAACTTAATATTTATTTCAATATAAAGTTACTCCTAAATCACTTGTAATTCTTTGAAAGGTAATAATTCGAAAGCGCTCAAATAATATCATCTAATTATTATTTTCAATATAGTTTGAGCAATGACAGACAAAAATTTTGAATTTTTTCAGTGAATTTGAAAACAGTTTTGAATGTTGCGACAATACCTGTAATTGTGCGACAACGTAAGAACTTCCGTCATTATACCATTTGCATTCTTGCCAAATTTTTTGCATTTGAGCAAGAATAAGAGTCGAGTTAATATTTGCAGTCTAGATTTTTAAATGTGCATTTTACAGTGGAAATTTATTTTCTACCCGAAACTTGATTTAACTAAAAACTATAAATCTTTATTTTGGTGATAAACCGTAAGTTAAATTTTCAATTACAAGGACGGCGAGATTTATTTTATAAGTATTGACTTCAATTAGGTCATTTAATTAGTTTTTAATGTAAAAGGAACTGAATAGTTTCAATTTTTACATAAAATAAAGAATTTTAAACGTCAATTTTTCTAAACATGTCATCGGTTTTGTGGCTTCGCTTTCGGTCTACTCGTTATTTAGCAATATTGTTTCGATTACTGTTGAGAAATCTCAAAGTGAATGTAGACTATGAACTACTTTTCGAAAGCAATTAGCAAAATCACAATTACTTTGCAGCTTGATAGAAATTTTCAACGTTTGACATTATGATTTTATTTTCAGAAAATGGGTCAACAAGAGGGAGACCTTATTCAAAGATTAGCATCATTATTTTTAGTTATCATGGATGACTGAAAATCTTAGGTTTTATAATATTATGCCTAACTCTGAAAATAATGATAACATAGATTTTGCAAATGAAGACCAGACTGAATCACCAATTTTTAACCTATTCAACATGAATAATAATCACAGTAATAACAACAACAACAATAATAATAACAACAACATTAATAATAATAACAACAACAATAATAATAATAATAATAATAACAACAGCAACAACAATAACAGCAACAATAACAACATCAACCTCAACAGACTGAGGAGTAATAATAATCAGAATCCTTTAATTGGAGTTAGGGACAGGTTATTTTATGCACTTTTTGTCAAAGCAGCTTTGACTTATGCAAGAACATTTCCCAGGCCCATTAGAAGATTCCTAGAGTTTATTGTTCTATTAAAGGTGAGGTTTAAGTATAATAATTTAAATAAAAAATCTCTTTTTAATTATTACACATGAAGAGCATGAAGAATATGGTTTTTAGGATGGAAATGATGAGATATTATTTAAAAAACTGTTGTTGATGGGTTAATATTAATTTTTAGGCAATCACAGCATTCTTTGTACTTGCTTACATCCACATTGTGTTTTCTCGCACTCCTGCCAATTGTTTGGATCATATTAAAAATGACTGGCCAAGAGATGGAATATTGCGAGTTGAAATTTTAAGAAATGGAGGTGAAGATTATAACATTGAAAAATCATATGCTAAAGAAGAAAAGCTGAGGCAAGACAAATTAGATGACATTGGAAGTGTTTTAAAGATTCTCTCACGCGATGGGTAAAGCACTTTTCAGTAAAGGTTTTATTTTCCTCAGTGAAATTATCTAATATATAAATTTAATTTTTTTTCCCCAGATTTGTCAACATTGAACCTTCAGCAGTGGAAGACATAATTCATGAAATAAATGACAGTGGAACTGGAAAGCATTCCTCAATGGCTGAGGAGAGATTTACAAGTCAGACTGAAATAAAAAATTCAGTTTCACCTGTGAACTCAGAGGAGCAGGTTTTGTCCACTCATTGGAACAGTCAAAATTTGGAAACTTCAAAAGTAAATAATTTTATTTAATTTTTAACATTTGAGAAGGATTTTGCCATTGCACAGAGATTTCAAAAATGAAAATGATAAATTTCATGTTTTAGTCAAATCAAGTTAAATCTGAGTGCTTTCTGAATTTATGAATGATCTTGAAGCAGTGAAAATTCACTGGTTTGTTTAATTTTCATAGTATAATAACTTTAACTGTGCAGTTGCAAAAAATGAAATTGAGTGAATAGATTTTATATTATTAAAAATAAAAAATTGTATAATTTGTTGCAGATAACACAGTCGAAGATAGAGAATGAGCTGCAAAATAGCGAAACTAGTGTCAGCCCAAACGAATCTCTAGTCAGTAATAATAAGACCCTAAAAAACAATTCTGAAGCGTCAGAATCAGACGAAATATTAATCTCACCACTTAAAACTTCTGTATCCGAAGTTGAAAAATTAGTCCGAGCAGGTTATTATGATTTTTGCATTTTCAAATTGCGCTTTAAGTGCTCTTTGTGAGTTTTATATTTATTTCTGCCGTTACAGTTTGGCCCGAAGAAGATTATATCGTGGAATATTCGCTCGAATATGGATTTCTGCGACTTTCTCCCGCAACGCGATCGAGGCTCAATATTCCTGTTAAAATAGTGACTCTGGATCCAAACCAAGACAAATGCTTCGGTGATTCATTTAGTCGTTTTATTTTAGATGAGTTTTTAGGATATGATGATTTGTTAATGGCTAGCATTAAAAGGCTTGCAGAATCTGAAGATAATAAAGGCTATTTGAGGTTAGAAGTTTCCTGTAGATATTGCTAATTATTCTGACGTATTTACATTCCCCGCGAACTTGAAATTTATGTTTTCTTTTTTGTTTCAGGAATGTTGTTACTGGGGAACACTATAGGTTCGTGAGCATGTGGATGGCTAGAAGTTCTTATTTGGCTGCGTTTTTCATCATGATTGTCTTCGTAAGTGTGATTGTAATTTTCCTTACATTGTGCATGGCGGGAGTTAAACTGTGTTATTAATTTTAGCATTTACATGTAAGTAAGAAAGGGATCTTATACAGATTTTTGTGTTACCGAATTATTTGTGCGTTCGAAAGTGAACGAAAACTGAGTCATTAAAGAGCCATATGACCTTAGTGAGAAGTTGCTCTGATTGAGAGTTTTCTAAAAGGGTCAACTTTTTTCAAAGAATTCAATCAGTTTTCAATTTGAGTGTGGTATCATCACTGACTGTAAACGATTGTTGGTATGAATAATAATAAAAAACTCGACTATAAATTGTAGAAGAATTAAGACATTCATTCGTTTTTAAAAATAAATTATATTTATAAAAGGCACTAATTATAAGAAGGTAATTTATTGTGGTAAATAAACTGTGTAACTTTGGTTTGCAAATGAACAGAGGGAAAATATCAAAGGGGATATAAAAGCTGAAATCAGGAAAACTATTTATTTTAATAATTATGTTAAAGATTAAATTATAATCCATTTGTTGTTTTAACCAATTTTTTCCTCTCAGTCAGAGCATTATACAGCATTCATTGTTGTGAACTCGTTAATGTTTAGTATCAGCCAAAGCTGACTGGGACGTGTGGTTCAACCTGTATTCTTCCTGTCAAATGCAGACAGGGGATGTATAAATAAGTTTAGCTTGCTTTGTTTTCCACCACCCCAACGGATCGTTGGTTTTAATTAATTTAGTTAGTAATTAAAAAGGCAATCAAAACGCGGTGGCATTTCTTGGAAATCGTAGACGCCGAGCGGGATAGAAAACGTCGGTATATTTTTTTTTTTTTAAATTTCGTCGGTATTTCTCCGAAGTAAGGAAAATTTATAAGAAGCCGTGAAATGAAATGATTTTTAAGTTAATTTTGAAGCTAGAAGCATCGCTCCTTAATTACAAAATATAAGTAACTTTTTAAATTTTGAAATTAAAAAAAAATGAAAATGTCTCCGGTAAAAAACCAGGGATAAGGAAAAGAAGCTCGCATTTATTAGAACAGCGGAAGATGATTTTTTTAAGAAAAAAGGTGAAAACAGTAATTTTTCTTTCGTTTTAGGAAATAAAACTCAAAAATTAGCCAAAATTAGTTTTAGGCTTTTCCTCGGGTTGGAACTCTTGAATTGCTTTTATCTCTAATCCGCGGCCTTATTTCTTTGCTTTTCTCGTTTAACTTTCCCCTTGCGGACGACACTTGACCAGAATTTTACTTTCTACATTTCTCCATTTTGTTTATTTCAGACTATATCTATATCAATGCTTCTGAGGTATTCACATCATCAGATTTTCGTTTTTATTGGTAAGCATGCCCCCATTGACGGTATTCCGCTCCCGAAATCCATTTTCTACTGTCGACTTTTCCATTTTCAGTGGATCTCCTCCAAGTGGTTGAGTATAACCTAACCGTTAGTTTTCCTGCTGGACCGCTTCTCACTGTGATCCTCGCTCTAGTCGGTGAGTTCTCCTCAATATTGATTTTTCTAAACTTTCGAAAGAATAGCTCCGATGAAAATGGTTTCTCTCTTTACAGGAATGGAGGCAATAATGAGCGAATTTTTCAATGACACGACCACAGCCTTTTATATTATTTTAATAGTTTGGCTTGCTGATCAGTATGATGCCATTTGTTGCCTCACTGCCATCACGAAACGGCACTGGCTGAGGTAAGTCTTTTACAGTTCTTTTTTTTTTTTTTTAAATCAAAACAGGTCCTGAATTTATTAATTGGCAACGATTATTCGACTCTTTTATTGATTTCCGGGAAAGTTTCACCTTAAGTGTATCGCCCCGTTTTAATTACTCGAAAGGAACGAAAAAAGCAGTGTTCGATTTAACCCAGTTATAATCAAAAACGATGGGCGTCTTGGCTGACATCTCGTCAGCGATCGGACCGCAGTGACATTGTTAAAGTTTGATTTATTTAAAAGGGGGAAAGTTTCTTCGGAGAAGCTCTCTCTCTCTCATCACGCGGCGATGAGCACTGATCGGGAAACTTTTTTGACGCCATCCTTTTGCGAACTCATTCAAATTAACCACAGCCAATAATATTTTCCGAATTAAAGTTTCAGTTTTCACCTGAGGGTTCTCGGAATCATCAATTTTCGATTCATTTATTCGCCCTGATTAGGGTTTGATTCGTCTGAACCCTTATGCGCGCCCTCTTCCCCCCCCCCCCCCCTTTTTGAGGCGGACACTTGATCGCGTCAAGGGCCACTCGCCCCGAACCCAAAGATTATATAATCAATATTTTGTTTGGATGATTTTAACTGAAAAAGTTCGGAGGGGGGGAAAACGTGGAATTTCAAAAATAGTTCCGCCGCCATTAAAACTATGTCTTTTTTAATTGGAGAAATTTCGCTTTCGAATTTTAAAGAGGGTTCGCATCTTCTCAAAAGATGATTTCGGAACGCGATCAAAGGAATGTTTTTATTTGACGAGTGTAACGTCAGTGGTGTTCCTTTGAGAGAGGTCGTTTTGGAAAATTTTGGCGAAAGGAAATAATAAAAAAAAGGGAAATGAATGACGGAGTGGGTGTTCAGAAAAAAAAAACAGTAAGACGACGTCCCGGGAGTAAAAGATATATATATTGCAAGTATAGATGGTTTACGCCCATACATAATATTGATTAGTTATTTCGTGGAGAGATAGTGTTTGAAGTGTGTTGGATGCACAAAAGCTATTTCACGGTTTTCACAAGCCGATGAGTCGTTTTCTCTTGTTTTCTTTTGAGCCCGAACACACGACGCAATGCTTTTGAGCTTTTCGGATCGGTTTGAAAGCGAATTTGATGCGGGCTGAGTGATAGAATGACGGTGAGGACTCGATTCGAATGGGTATCATTTTGATACCACCACCGTTTTGTAATGCATTCGCCCCATCCCTTTATTATTTATCCCTTCTTTGAATGTGAAAATGGGACAGCTCAAATGTTTTTGTTGTAAGGAACAAAAAAGCTCACTAAAAATTTCCCATAGCGGACTTTTTACCTTAGTATAACTTGAATTGATAAGAAACAGCTGCAAAGCTCTTTTTGTTACCGAACACAAAAATAAAACATATTTTGAGTTCAAAATCAGCCAAAAAAAGAATTCAAACAACGAACAAATTATTGATACCGTTTTAGGGGTGTTCGATAAAAAGTAGGTGAATTTGTATTTAAAAACTCGAAGTACGTCAGTCTAAACAGGAAATAAAAGAAATTTCGCCTCGAATGTTTAAAAAGTAAAAAATACAAAGTCAATTTTGATAAATTTGGTCGTTCTGGTGTTAATAGACAATGAAAACCCGAATAAAATAAGAATAAATGATATGAAAGTCAAATCCAAAATGGAGGTTACCGCAAAGGTTAGGTACAACTCCGTCTGGCATAATAATGTCCCATAGAATCCCCATCAGACAGATAGGGGAGGGTTTCGCTCCTATCGAAAAGCAATTTATTAAAAATCCATGGCAAAATTATTTTTTTCCTACTCCAGAAAATCTCTCTCTATCCCAATGTAAAAAAAAAAATAAGAAAAGACACAGGTTCTAATGGGGTATTTTAAATTTGAACTTTTTTTTTTTTGAAAAAACACCCCGTTTAAGACGTTAATACCCCCGGAAAGGGGTGGCGATAAGCACAAACTCTTTGGAAAATGGCACAAAAGGAACTGTGAAATTAAATTTTTTGCTGGTGAGCATGAAATCTTGAGGGAACAACGCCAGGTCGAATTACACGCCTTCTCGGTATTTGCGAATTGGGGGAAAATCTTTGAGAAATTCAATTATAAAGCTCTAATTTCAGAGCAAGAATTGTGCATACAATTGTAAATACATGTCAGGTCTTTCCCGTTCGGCGAAAAAAGAAAAAAAAAGAATCGAATTTCCGTATTTTCATTCGGAGGTCGAACAATTTCGGTGTTTTTTTTCCCCCTCCGGTAAAAGTCAAAATGGAAACCGGTCTGAAGTCATTTTCGTGTAAATTGAGTCGAAGCCATTACCGATCATTGAATGACCGAAAACCGGTCCATTTGTTAAAATTTAAGAATTTTAATAATAAAAAAAAGTTATGGGGGAAAAAATACATTTAAAACTTTGTATGGGATATCAAATTACAAGTTTTCCAATGAAACTTTTGCCTTTTTTTTTTTTTCATAAGTTGAAAACGGCGAAAAGCATTCCGGGGCGAATTTCAAAACTTCATTCTCGGTTTGGTGTGTTTTCATTATAACAACTTTTTTCCCCATTTAAATCAAATTTCTCCGGTAAATTTTTTTTTTTTTGAGCGTATTCAAATGGGAATGACAGTAAATTAAACCTTTGTGGGTTTCCCCCCATCGATAGATTCCGTTTCCTCCCGTCCTTTTTCTAATGTCTTCCCTCCGCTCCACGAGAAAGAAACAATCGGGGAAAAACTCGGGAAGAAGGTAAGAATTAGACGTTTTCGAACAAAGGGGAGGAGGCCGATGAAAAGCGGGGGAGGGGGGGGGAAAGGAAAGAAACGAGTGAAGGGAAATAAAACAAAAGTTTTTATTTTGGAGGAAACCATTTGTTCTCATTATCTCTCGATCCGATTTCATTAAATAAAGCAATTTGTAGACATAATAACGTTAACATCATCAGCATCAGTGGGACTAATGTAATCGTTGGAATCTCTTGAAGGATTTTCACCCTAAATCATTGACATCCACGGCAGCGAAAGGGGTTTTCTTTTGTTTATTTTTAGAAGGAAACAATCGACTCGTGAAGTTGGAAAGAGTAACTTTTCAAATATTTTAATAAGCTGTCGATCCCTCTTTTCAATGAAAATATTGCAAAGGCGGAATTAAAATTGCCCGTTTTGGTAACCTCTTGATTTTTGACGAATTCTCATATTTATTGGGTTCAAATTGAGTCATGGTGGATTTTAAGTACAATTTTTCGTCAACTGGACGGCCATTTTTCAGCCAAAGCAATTCCTTTCTTTCAAGGCTTCACTGTCAAGTACACAATCTGACAGTTTCCCATTAAGTGTTGTTATTTTACTATCATTCCTCATTGCAAAATATACACACATATACGTTTAATGTGTTTAAGTATTCGGTTTTATTTTTTCTCTGTCGTTTTGCCGTTACCTCCGAATCATCTGCCTCACGATGTTTCACAAAAATGGCTGATAATGAATAAAATATAATAAATGAGAATAAATAAGGAAATCGACAGCAGCAGAGACACCAAAAAATGGTCGACGGGTTTTTATTTGTATAACAAATTGGGGGAATGAAAGTCACCGAATTCCACCAGAACCTGTTGAGGTGACCGCATTGAGAAGGTAATCACCTCATTTTCGACTTTTTAGGATTTCTCGTCCTCCCCTCAGTTGCCCGTAAACACCCCGTCGATCGTCGGTTATTCCCACGTGACGCAAAGAGGAAACTTTTTCTGTCCAATTCTGAGCGGGAAGAAAAGGCTCTGAAACATTGAGGTTATTATCCACTTTATTCAATCCCCCAACTGGAAATGACAGTCATGCTATGAGTAAACGAAACAGAAAGGAGAGGGCGACCGGAGAGAGAGAAAAAAGAAATTTCACAAAACGAAAAAAATCTCGGAACGTGTGACCCATGCTGTTAATGGGATAACCCTGTAATGCGCTTCGGCACAGCGGGGACACATCCAACAACTCAATTCTTCGCTTTCCGGGAGCTTAATGCAAAAACTGCAAAACGTCACGAATCCTATGACAGAAAGTAATGCACTACCCAAATAAAAAACCGAATAATCGCTCAAAGTGACGGAATTTCAACGCGAGCAGAAGAAAACTCCATTGATTCATGGGTTATGAGTCCGCGAAAGTCTTTGCCGAATTAAAAAAAAATTTTTTTTTTTTCAGGTTTTTTTATTTGTACCACTATTCATTCTACGCGTACCACTACCGCTTCAACGGTCAGTACAGCGGATTGGCGTTGGTCACATCCTGGCTGTTCATTCAGGTAAGCGAAACGGGGGCGACCCTCCTCCATTGGGTTGTTTCCACGCGGACGGACGGATAATCCGTTCGGACACATTTTAAATGATGTTTTCAATTCGACGATGTAAATTTTCTCTTAAACTGTCGGGAGGAAAATTTTTTTTTTTCTTATGAAAATCGGATTTTTTTTTTTTTTTTTGATGGAGAAACGAGGCTTCCCTCGGTCTTACGGGCGCACTGCGGTGCTCCCATTACCGCTTTCAGCTTTTTATGACTTGCAGTTCGAAAACTTTTATTATTCCTCTTTTGGAAGCGGGATTGATTTTTCACCGCCGGTCAGTGGCGTAGTTAACTTTCACAAGCGAATATACGTAAATATACAAAGGGCCACTATTTTTCGAATAATAACAATGAAAATTATAATAATATTTACAAAAAATATAAATATTTTGGATAATAAAAATGAAAATTATATTATACTTCGGTTCGGTTCGGTTTCGGACGGTCGGAAAAAGACGGTCGTTGATTGGTCAACTAAAAACCATTATTAGAGGGCGCCATTGACTTGAATTCCAGGTTTGCCAACTTTGGGGTTCGAAAAACCCAATTGGATTTTTTTTAGGGATATTTTGACGGTTTTTTTAATTTTATAATGTGGAGATTTATGATTGATTAGGAATTCATGTGATAATTATTGATTTTATTAGTAATATTCTTGGAGTAATTGTAGAAATTTCAGCGGTTTTTAGTAAGAGAATTGCCGAGAGTTGGCAACACTGGAATTTTTTTAGCATCTATAATTGCTAACTTTATCATTTCCATTTTTTAAAGTATGTTTATTAATTTGACAGTAGATTTAATTTATTGTAGTTCTTTTTTTTAATTTTTTATGACCTCTTTTTAGTTTAACGGTAAATTTAATTTCTCAAATTTAAACAGTGAATTTTCTTTAGAGTCGATTTAGTTTTTTAATTGTTTGGTTTAATTTTTTAATTAATTATTATAGTTCCGCGAGACGGGGGTTGGAGTGCGAAAAGCTCTAAAAGAGGAGTTCCCTCGTGTAATAATGACTCCGAAGCATTCAACCCTTCAGTTGTTGTGACGATATTCCCTTGAAAAGCGAATTGGATAAGTGGTGGAGAATCGGCAGACCGTTGACCATAACCGGAAATCCGTTCGGTTTGATCTAATTGAAAAAGGGAAGGGATGAAGACCTCATAAATCCGTGGCCCTTCTGTGAAAAAAGGAAATCGAGGAGAAGCCGGCAAAGGAAATACCTTTGACCGTGTGAAAGGGTTAAACATGGGCCGTTCAGCTTCTCATCGTCTTAATTGGAAAAAGAATCGGAAAAATGTCGGTGGGGGGGGGCGGGGGGAGGGAGTTTTCTTGAAGGAAAATTAAATTTGGAATAATTCATATTCCGTTCTATCTGAAAATTCGGTCAAGCGTGTAAATCCTTTTTTACAAGGGACGTTTTCGCCGGAGGAAGTGGAAGGTGGTCTCCCCCTTTCACCCCTTTCATCCCCCTTTCTTACTCCTTCCGCTGGCGTCGTTTCAGAGATTGACTGTCTCTGACGGTCCCTTCCAGCTTACCCTTCTTCATTTTAATATTCCAATGGACTCAATGAGGGGTGCATACTGTTTTGACGCATCATTATTTCTTCTGACAGTTTTATTATTTATTTAAATTTTCCTTTTTATTTTATTTATATTTGTTTTCCGTTTGCTCGAGACGAGTCCGCTTTCGCCCGGAGGAGGTTCCTCGTCCTGCTCCTGGGGGAGGTTTTTCGGGGAGGTATGCGCGGAATCCGCACCTTAACCGTTGCCCGAATCCCCCGGAATCTCCGAAGGATGGGAAAGGCTTTTCCTGGGAAAACAATGCAGATTTGTTTTGATTATCTAATCCTCTTAGTTTGATTAACAGTTTTTTAGTCCCATTGTAAGGGAAACGATTCGTCGGGGGTGGGGCGGGGGCGGAAGAGAAGGGAGGAACGAGTTTTTGTTTCGGTTCTGCCTTTGTAAAGCGGTCGTAGTCGCGCAGTCGATGCGAATTGTACCTTTCGGTTATCGAAGGTTGAAGTGAGAAAAAATTTTATGGAATTTGCGGCGGGAGGGGATTTTCATTTTAATTTTCGGAATGGATGCGGAACCTCCGCTCCCGGCCGTTTCATCAATTTGTATTCGGCCTCGGGGTTTTATAGCTCTTTTGGTTATGTCGAGGAAAGGTTGCTGTATCGCTGCGGTCGGCTTTTAATCTTTCCATGAATGGGAAAGGTCTCTCACGCAAACGGCAAACGGTGGGTATTTTGTCACTGAGCCGCCGGGGAAAAACTTTTCCGCGGACGTTATAATAATAACAATAAACCAGATTAAAGAGTCACATGCGTTGGAGGGAATTTCCAAATCCGCACCCCTTTTTTTGGGGGTTGGAATGAATTAAAAAGTTTCCCTGACCGACATCTTTATCAGTGATGAAGTTTCCCCGATATCAAATCCTCGATTTTCGGGCGACGGCTAATTTTCTCGGAAAATAGACTCGTACCTCGATTTACACGGGGGCTCGTTCGATGAAAAATCGTGTTAAATGAGACCCAGAACTTGAGGGAAAGAAGACCAATACTCTGCTTCATTGTGTATACCGAATTTACGACGTAGGAAAGTTCTGTGTGTGTTCACTAAAACTGTGTGAAGTGGTCCAGTCAATTCACTTTATTTTTGAATTTTTTTCTTTTATTGAATTTGTCTTTCAGTAATATTTATTTATTTGCTTTTAATTAGTTGTATTATTAATTTATTTATTATATTCAAATGTTTATTTTTGTGTTTTATTTATTTCTATTATATGTGTTATATAAATGAGAACAGTTACCACTGAATTAAATTGAAAAAATATGAACAAAGTATTAATTGTGTAATATTATTAATTTTATTGTGTGTATGTTATGTTTGGTTTTTTACAGCAGGGGTGAGCAATCTTTTTAATCAACGGGCCAATTTACATTTGGAAATGTTTTGGTGGGCCGCACTTAAAATCGGCCCAATTTGATGTATTATTATTTCATTAAAATTAATTTTATTACAATATATTGGTGGGTGGAAGTCTGTATAATAAATTCGATTTTAGGAACGCTTAACGAGCCGTGTATGTGGCTCACTCCCGATTTATAATTGTACGTTTCTCAAAGGCCCGCGGACGATAAAAGGTTGGCCACCACTGGGACAAGTGGTAATCGCGTTTTCTAATGAAACATATTTTATCTTCTCCTTCACAGCACTCGATGCTGTACTTTTTCCATCACTACGAGCTGCCCGTGATCCTCCAGCAAGCGCACCTCCAACAAATTCTCTTCCGAAACCCCCAAGGACACGGCACGGCCACCATCAACGTCAACGGCTCCCCACCGGGGGGCGAAGGACACATACAGAACGTGCCGAGGGCCCAGAGGATCCTTCGTCTCGTCCGCAACGAGGGCATAGACTTAATCATTCAAGCGGTGCTCAGGCACAGGAACCGCACCCCCCAGGAGGGGGCCCCTGCGGAGAGGGAGCCTCCCCCCGAGCAGGGCGCCCGCCCCGACACCCCCTGGCCGGAGTCGGAGGCCGAGGAGGAGGTGTGGGACCTGGTGCAGGGGGAAGCGGAGCCCCAGGGGGCGGAGGAGGGGGTGTGGGATTTGGTGCAGGGGGAGGCGGAGCCCCCGCAAGGGGGAGATGGAGCCCCCGTGGGAACGGCAGGGAGAGGGAGGTGGCGCCCCCGGGGGAGAGCCCCAGGGACGGGGCCGTGGAGCTCCCGGGGGAGCGTCCCGGGGCGGTGGAGCCCCCGAGGGAGTCCCGGGAGAGAAGCCGGCGAGAGTCCCGAGGAGTGCCCTCCAGGGGGTGAGGCAGAGGACCAATTGAGGAGGCGGACACATCACAGAGGGACAGAGGAGTAGGGGAGGAAAGGTTGAGGAAAGGTTGGAGAGTCCGAGAGTGAATTGAGCGTTCGGGAAGGGACGACTCCGGTGCGGAGCGGAGGAAATAACGACGCTTAGTGTTATTTCTGAATTTTAAATATTTTTTGTATATTTTTAAAGCACCTGTTGTAGAGGTTGATTATTGTTGTTTTCAGGAATAAGTTAATGAAAATAATTAAAGGATTAATTATTTTGTCTTATTACTAAGCCTAATCGATGAGGAGCGGAAGCGGAAATGGAACGCGGAGGGGGAGGGTCGTTGCGGAGGGGTGTAACCCCCGCGGAGGAACTTCTTAAGAGCAAACAACATTGACGAATAAGTGTCACTGTAGTCCTTGAATCACATTTTTGTTTTTTTGTTGTTTGAAATGAAAAGTATTTATTTTTTACCATTTATTTATTATTTAACCCTCAACCATTAGGGCGGATATCCATTAGAAAAATGTCTTTAAAATGGGGAATAAATCAGAGGAGAAAAATTTCGTTAACGGTCTTCGTGACGCGCATGAATGATGGCATTATTTTCGAATTGCGGCACCGCCCGGCTCATCAAATTAAATTTATAAAATCTAATTGAAATTCAAGGGGCACCGCTTATTGCCTCGAAAATAACTCGACACTTTTCTCACCGCATTTCGTTAATTTTTAACTTGTCAAAAAAAAATTTTTCAATGGAAGAAAGAAGCTGACAATACTTTAAAGAAATTCTTACTTATCCTTTAAAGCCACTCACTTGTTCTATTAGTATTCTGAAGGCATTATCGTAAACTTCCCCACTCTTTTCTCTTTTTTTTCTTTATTTTTTTTAATAATAAAACACCTTCGGCCACTCTTCGACAGTGGTTATTCTGAAGATAAACGCTCAATTTAATTCTGTTAATCTTTCACACTCTTTGCTTTTGCCAAATGGCCGCTCGTGAACATTTCGTCTCTCGTCTTGAAGGTGAAAATATGACCCGAATTAACACCTCAGTTCTTCAGTCAAAGTCCATTTACATCGCCATTTTAAGAACATATATATTAGGAATTGGAATTGATGGAGTTTTAACTGCCTCCAAAATGGCGAAGTTTGTTATAGTAATAATTATATTTCTGTTTCTCGCCTTTCGGTATTAAAATAACAGTATTTAGAAAATGCCAAAACGAAAACAATTTTTCTTTCTTTGTTTTTCTTTTTTTCTTTTTCGTATTTTTTTATTTCTTTTATTTTTTCCTTTTTCTTTTTTCTTTTTTCTTTTTTTTCTCTTTTTTCTTCTATTCTTCTTTTTCTTTTCTTCTTTTTTTCTTCTTTTTCCCTTTTTTTTTCTTTTCTTCTTTTTTTCTTTTTTCTTTTTTATTTTTCTTCTTTTCTTCCTCTTCCTTTTCTCTCTTTCTTATTCTTCTTTCCTTCTTTTTTTCTTCTTTTTCTTCATCATCATCTTCATAAACCAATTCTTTTCTTCTTTACTTAATTTTTCCACCATTTCTTGCATTCAACAGCTAGGTAAGTAAATTTTTGTGTGCCTTAAGTTTCTCTTTTTTAAAATCATTATCTGCATAAAAAATACTCACTAAAAAAACAAATATACACAAAAAATAGTCACTAAATACCGTAAAAATATTTAATTTTAAAATAAAATTTTTAGCGCCTTAAAAAACTGTTTAGATTATTCAGTGTTGAAATACACGAAAGTCTAAACATATTTTTAGGCGCAAATTTAAAACTAATTAACATTAAAAATATTAAATAGGATTAATTTTTACTGAAATGCCGTTTATTGTTTAGTAGAGTAAGTGCGCATGCGCAGAATGAAAACTTCCCTTAAATTTGAAGTTCTTTGTTTATTTCCATTTCCTTTCGCCCGAAGGTATTTTTTTCCTCTTTTTTTTCCTTCCGTTAATCACATTCATTAATGATTCATCTTTCCACGATATTTTTCTCCAAATCGAGAACAAATTTCTCCGCAGTTCGGTTGAGAATACCTCTTCCAGTCTGAGTGAAAATGGAGAGAGATTTCACCGAGTGAATTCATTTTGTTTTAGTCCGTGAAAATGGCGGTGTTTGCATCCAAAGCACACACGAGAAATAAAACTCTGAGGACTTAGCGAAGAGATTAAAAATGAAGGAAAGTAAGCGATTGTTGAGGAAATAAATAAAGCGAAAGAGACGCGGGAGTGACGGGAAATCCTGGGCTCGGTGCTGACATTGATTTACCGTTTTTTAAAAACCATCGACCGAGTTACTCGTGTTCTGATCACGTGATCGTTATAACGAGGATTATAACGTGACAGACGCTAATCACGTCGTAGTGCAGAGCTGACAACATTGCTTTCCTCTTTAATTTGCTTAGCTATTGTTCCGATTTCCTCATGCTTTCCTCTTTTTAAGGAAACCCTATTTAAATTCAAAACTCTCCACACTAATCGAAAAACAATGACTGCTAACAATCGCTGCCATCTGCGGGACATCTCGCGGATGAGAATGACCAAGTGAGCATTTTCGAGTCTCTTACTGGGACAACTGCCAAAGGGGAAAATAATTATTATTATAATAAAACTGAAAAATTTGAAAATAACAAACAGATTCGTAATGTTTAATTATTTCCCGTTTCGGTTATATAATTAATCTGAGGAAATTCCGATTTCATTCGTCATCGTTTTGATTTTTTCGAGCTTTCGGGAAAGTTTAATAATTAAATATATAAGCATAAGGAAAATAAACAGTGCAATTTCACTTAGGCCGTTATCGGAATTAAATTAATATTTAATTTGAGCGTGATCTTTAAAAGGGGGAGGGAAAACCTGCAGAACAACTGTTGCAATTAACAGGGGGTGTTAAATTTTCCGACTCCGAAATGGAAAGCTCGTTTGAATGCAGCGACTAATCATACAATGATTCACATCGCCCGTGTATTTATTTAATAAAACGAAATGAAGGGCGTGCCGACACACGACCAAATGTACATATGCTGTTGTAAGCAGCAAGTTTTGTTTGCTTAGGGGCGTTCGCTTTTCTAATTCGGGGTTTTTTTCTCTTTGCCAAACTCTTACAGTATCGGGGCGAAGTCTGGAAAAATCTCGAAAGAGATCGATGACCTGAAGAAAGAAAGAAAGAAAGAAATATTCAATTTATTCTGATGCGACTGAATTTATCACACAAAATTTTCCAAATAAAATAAATTCCGTAGAATTAAAAATAAATAAGGAATGTTTTGTAAAAACAGAATGATAGAAAATTGCTCACAATAAAAATTAAAAGTGAAATATTTCCATCAAATCATTTCTAATTTCTACTGTGTTTCTAATTAAAATAGGAATTTGAAAAATCAATTAATACCTCGCCTGGAGTACATTCTCTTTCCAGGTCGCCAATATTAGAAAGAACTCACGTGGAAAGGAATAAGGAACAGAACTGAGGAAAGTGTTCCGGGAACTCATTTGGGCAAAGTTTCCAAGTATTTATTTACTGCTTCATTCGTTTCCTTTTGGAAAAGCAAAAAAATTCATACTGTGTTTTTCTGTGGTCCTTAAAATTCCCTCAGTTAATTAATCATTAAATGATTACGGCAAATGAGTGTCTCCTTGAATTTTCCAATAATTGGCGCGCATTGTCGACCTCAAAAAGCATTGTTTTAAGTTTTCTTGGTGAAATATTTGCCAAAAATCCATTTTTCTCTCCCCCCAATGTTACTTTGATGGACCAATTTCAGGAAAGGAAAAGGAAAATCTTATCTATTAGGATGTAGTGTTGTGTAAGCCCCAGGGAGCAGCAATGCTTGATGAGAACACTTCGGGTAAGGTAACGCTGCGAAAATCCTTTTTTCATAAAAATTTGAAACGGAAAACTCTAAGGGGCACGATCTCATTGCTTGTTAATTGAGCCACAAGGGTGCAGTAACAACAGGAAACGCGATATTTGACCGGACATAAATCCTACTGCTTGCCTCGCTGACTTTTAGTCGAGATCCTTCAGCCTCAGTCTTAAAGCGACGACAGTAATAGGATTAATCCCACCCCACCCCTCCCCGCCCTGACCCTCCGCTCCCCATTTATGCTTTCCACGCCTATGAAATCCCTCGAATTATTTCCCCAAACTCAGTGCATGTTCGATGTCCTCGATCCAATCGCTCCCTCGGCTCTTCCGCGGGAATTTCCCTTCTCTTCTGATTCTTACAAAGCAAACATGGAAACCATAACCACTGCGCGAAAAGTTTACGCCAAATAAAAGTCGAAAGTCAGCCGGAACGAAGTGACAGTTTCATTATTTATGTAAGCGCGTCTGCACCGGAAGGAGATTCCATGGGATCGTGGTTTTCGGTCGAAAAACAATGCTCTTGCTGACAGGGTTTCCTTAATTTGGTTAATGTTAGCATCACCACAGGTTACAAGTTCATCTTTGCCGAATTAACGAATTAGACCGCAAGACGGGGTGAATTCTCCCTCTCTCCCGTCCTTCACCCTTTTTTCAGAGGAGAGTTTCACTTCTTTGTTTTCTCGGAATTCTGACAATTGTTTCTTGTCGAGATTTTATTCGAGTGGAAATCATTGTATGTCCTCAGCATAAACTCTCAGTATGTCTCAGCAGAAACATTTGTTTCCGATTGAGAAAAGTAAAAAAACTATAATCATATTAAAAAGTCGCCATCTTAATTCTGATCGATTCAAACGACCACAGAGTGAGCAAAGTGGAGTCACTTTACTGTAAAAGACATCACTTCAAATAAGTTTTAAATTAATAATAACTTATTTAATATTTAATATATATATAACTTATTTAATTATTTGACTGTTAAGATTTTATTTAATTTTTATTAAGATATTTATTTAATCTATGTTATTTATTGTTTTGCTTAACTATCTTATTACTTTAAAAGCTATAGCTGATCTGATGCCTGTTTTCTTTTTGTGCATAATTTATAACTCTGTAAAAAAAAATTGTTTTGTTAAAAAAAATTGTGTATACTCCCTTAATGCCCTCGGGCGAGATAAGGGTAAATTATTATATTATATATTATATTATATTTAATTATTAACTTATTTAATAATAAACAAATGGAGCTAAAATAAAAAATGATAGATGTGAGGGATGAAACTTTTCTCATAGAAGAGTACATTGGAAGTTTTCTTGTAAGTGCTCAGATAGTGAGAAGGCTTTGGCATCAAATCTGCGCCCTTAAGGTTTTATTTTATTAATTTAGGCGGAACTCTCATCCGCGAGAGAGAGAGAGAGAAACGCAGACAGAGGGGAAACCTTTGTGTGATTAGAAGGTAAAATTTTTATCGCCATTTTATCAAGCAAATATGCATGTGACAGGTTTTGTCAGCGGTGTATTATCTTACCCATGATGTGGGTCACTCCTCGAGCTTTTATCTAATTGTTTTGCCTCTTTAAGATTAATTCACGCATTTGCCTGGAACCGGGGTTTTTTTTTTTATTAAAAATAAATCCCTCGTTTACCATAAAGGGTAAATTTATAATTTAGACATTTACGGTCGAAAAATCATATTCTGCCCTTTGGCGACGACCTGCGATGAACTTGGTGAATTCATCTGTATGTTTTTCTAAGAGCAGTAATTATAAACAACGATTGGGGTTCGCTTGAGGGTTGCAGGAGATTTTGTATTGACGGGACAATTCACTCTTTTTCCTGTTGGCTGTTTGAATTTTTTACAGCGCCAGCTTGATTAGAAAAATATTAAAAATTGCTGTTGTATTTTGTGCATTATGCCAATTCTTGGAGTGAACAACACTCAAATTCTCTTTTCATTTCTGTCTGTTCAATTATTTTAATTCGTGGTTTTGCTTTAATCGTCGAGGTGAGATTTTAAGGGTTCAGAAGAGTATATTAACCTCTTCCCGGAAAGATAATCCAAATTAGATTCTTACAAAGCGATTTGGCGCTTTTAAGGTGAAATGACACACCTCCCCCCGCCCCTCTTCCCCTCTCCAAAGTTGTTAAACCGTACGTTTACCCAAAAGTAACTTCGTCCAGGTAAAAAATGAATATTTTAGGTGTGGCTTTTTGTTTTCAATCGCTTTTCCACTTGAAAATGATTTTCGAAGCAACCGCTTTTTTGAATGAGTGCGGGCATTCAAAAACTTTTCATTTCAATTTCATTTGCTTTTTACGGAATTTTTTTTTTCAATTATTTTTTAATATTCGTACTCATCGAGCAGCGATTCGTTGTTCGATGTCCTTAAGCTCTGATCAGTGCTTATCGGGAATTGTTATACAGTAGCTGATACTTTAATGAGGACAGCGTTTGCAACTGATTACGGGAAATCTGTTTTTTGACAAAATTAAAAATAATAAAAGAATTTTAAGCTGTTTAATTGAAAAACTCTATAAGATAATTCGGTGTAATATTCAGTTTTATTCAAATAATGGGGCGTTTTCTCACTAGAATAATTTATTTTAGTTGAAACTCCATGTTTTCCATTTTTTCAGAACGAAATTGACCGATTTTTCGAGAAATAATAATAACTCCTCACTTTTAAGTTCAATTTAAATTAATATGTTTGATCTAATTCAGTATTTTTTCATTTTGGTTTACTAATTAGAAAATTTTTCTAAAATCAAAAAGTGATTCCACTGTCCGATCAATACTCTATGGTCGTTTGAATATACAAAATATGGTTCTTTATTTAATTCTTTTTTAATTATCATACTTGAACTATGGATAATTACAAATAAATCTACCTTAGAAGAAGATTCATACAAAAATACAGCACAGGACTTTTAATTTTTTTACTTTAAATAATTGAAAATAATATCAAAAAATAAAAAGTTGTGATATTTATGTTCGGGACAGTTCCGTTAGAACAGAATAAAAAGCTGAGAGTAATGAGAGGATAAAGCAATAAGCGCCGTGAAAAGAACATATTTTGCAAGAGAGAGAGAAAGAGAAAGAGAGAGAGAGAGGGGGGGGGCAGCGGAATGGAGTGATTGAAGCAAGAAAAGAGGGAGAATAAGTCTGCTAAGTAAAAGATAATGGTGGGTTCTGAAATGGAAACTCATGGCCGGCAACGTGATCGGAATTATTAAACCTTTTCGCTTTTGTCAATTCAATTTTTTAAAAAAGTAATTTTTTTCCCTTTTATATACCGTATACATACACCAAACTTGTGAAAGCTCGAAGCACTTTAATCGAGTGCGCAAGGGCTGCTTTCCCAAAAGAAGACACTTTTGGTTATGGGATCATAAAAATTCAGGCCGTTTTGAAGGCGTAATTGCAAATGCCTCTACGTTTATTTATCGTTATTTTTTATGTTTTGCCCTCTCGTCCAGATGAGAAGCCACAATGAGCCATTTATTAATTGGGAAAAGGTAGAGTTTGCAGGTGACCGCGCAGACATTTCGACAGGAAGCAACAGAAGTAATGATTAAGCAAGAGGAGTTAACTCATTAAACTATACGTAATTAAAGCTTCGTAAGCTTCCAACCTGTAACGGAAATCATGTTCGGCATTCTGGGAAAACTGATTAATTTGGGATGGCAATCCAAAAGAAACTGACTTTTCCAGTAGAGCTATAAAAAAGAAAACTCGGGAGGGAGTCTTCGAACAATACTCCAGGAAATAAACCAGAGAGGAAGTGGAGGAAGCAGAGAGAAAGGGAGAGAGAAAGGAGAGAGAGAAATAAAGAGGGAGAGGGAGACCCAGGCAATAGGGAGTAAATAGATGTAATAACAAACATGTATTTTGAAATTGAAACCCCGCAGATCTGAGAATTGCATTTGATCAAATGTTGATTAATGAATCCTTTCTTAACTTGAGACCATATTTTTGTACATGTGACGTCACGGGCGTCGCGGCGCCACTTGTTTGCTAGCGGCCTCGTCTAATTGACAGGCTTCTTTCTTTCGTTCTTTTCTCCTTTCGTTTCCATCAGGGCTTCCCGCAAATAAAGTCACTTCGTCGTAGACTTCCTTGGAATTATATTAAAACCAATCAGAAATTATTGTTCAGTCGCCATCACAAAATGTACCCATAACTGCCAAACTCCGCTCTTGAATCGGTGGATGCATTTATCTAAAATAATTAAAAACCTCAATATAAAACAATTTAGTTAAAACCTGTATTGACTGATTTATTAATAACCCTAAGCAAAAGCACTACAGTAATTTATACTTAAAAAGTTTATAAATTTTATTAAGATAAATAGGTGTCGAAAAAACTTAACGTAAATCAAAGTGACTCCATGGAATTCACACTCTATGGCCTTGAGAACGTTTCTAGTGTTCAAAGATGGCGACCGTGCGACCTTTCGCAAACGGCATCTCATTGAAAATTTATTAAATTTTAGGCATAATACATAAAACCACACAGGAATAGTAATATGAGAGGGTATTAATTTATAAATTGCAGGTTTTTTAAGTATTTTTTCTTATTTTAAATAGCAATATGACTGAAAAATTAAAAGTCAAATCCGCTTCAAAAAATAAAAATAATTTCAAAGGAATTAATTTAAATGCGGTGATGATAAAATTAAGATGTTTAACAGCTTCTTAAAGGATGTTTGTCTTAATTAAGTAAAGGAACGCCACACGAATAGCTATGAAGAGAATGCAGGAAACAACTCTAACCGGTCGTCTTCCTGCTTTAATATCAGAAAACATAAAACCAAATCCTTACTGTATTTGAATACAGAACCGAGAAAGTTTGTTTCCCTTGAGCCAAAGAGAAACCGCAGCAACACGAAACCCAACATTATTTTTGTTGGATTCATAGCAGAAATTTCCAACGAGTCTCTGTTTTAAGTTTCCATCTCTTTATTGGAAAATTTTTTTCTTAAAAATCCTACGATTGACTTTTTGACCGCCATTCATTCATAAAGTGTCGTCGCGGATTATCGGTGGCCTCAAAAAGTCCCTTCGTGGGTTTAACCTCAGATGTACACTTAATTTATACAACTTTGAACCATTAACAGGACGCCTTGTATAATTACAGGTATTAATTAACGCAGTTTCATTGTCAATCGGTAAGCCTAATGGCAGACCGTCTGGATTAGACTTAACTGGCGGAATGCTCTTCCCTCCCCTTTTCGAATAACGTTCACAAGTTTTCATCCCCATCCGACGGATTTACCCTTTGCTCTAATTCCGTACGACTTCTAATATCTCCGTAATATTCTGCCGCCCCTTTACAAACCGACTTTAATCACGACAGAGTGCGGCTTTTAGGAAACAACAGCTGATGGAAAGTTCCAGAAGAAAGTTAATCGTCTGCGGTAAAAACCGTTAACGTTGGATTTTTCACTGGACTAAAATTTTCACCGGAAAAGGAAACTGAAATTGCTTTGATTTTTCTTCCACTGCAGGAGCAGAAATTATTCAGAACTCAATTCGGACAGTCGCTTCTGCGAATGACCGCCATTTTACTGTATTTCCCCGGGTTTTGTAAGTCTCATTAAATTCTTCAGTTTCATTTTCCGAATCTGAAAAAAAATGAAAAACGTCTTAATTAATTAAATTTTGTTTTTTTTTTTTTACATGAGGTTTTCGCAGACGTTCTCATGATGAAACCGTCCGTCTTCTCTTCGTTTAGGAAAAAATAAGGAGTCTCCTTTCGGCTTATGAAAATGTGAATTCGAGTTGGCGAAATTGAGTTTTTCACGAGGAAACTTTGGTTTGAATTTACGTTACGCAGAATCCGAATTTTCAAAGGCCTATTTAATAATGAAGAGTCGTGGGTGGTGGGTTAAAAATTAGGACGGGAATGTTGAGCTCATGTCAACTTTCCAATTTCACTTTCACAGAATGTGCACGTGCTTTACGTCAACTGAACATCGATCAACTTTTCCGAAATTAGTTTTGAGTTTATACACGTGATTTTAAATGAAGTCTTCCACCGCGGATGGATGTTACGTGCACGGCTTTTTGGGGCTTTTCCGAAAGGGAAACCTAAAATTTTCCGCAAATTCCCCCCTCTCTTTTGGGAAAGCTGATGAAGAGGTCATTTTCCCCGAAAACATTACAAAAAAATATAATATATTTTCCCTTCTTCACCCGTAGGCATTTGGGGTTTTTACAGGTTTTTCGAAATTACACAAATGTTCAGTGATCAATAACAAACGAACAGAACATAAATTTAGGATCAGATGAGTTAAACTTATTTACATAATTAAAAATAAATAAAAAGTTACGAGAAATTTCTATAGGAAGAGTATGTTTAATACATTTTTGTAATGACTTTTGATTTCTTTCTCTTTTGTTTGTATATGTCTTTGATTAATGGTTTATTTTGTTGTATATATTTGCATGTATTCATACATTTTGTACTGTTTTTGTATTATTAGGGCAAGCAATTTAATAATATAATAATAATAAAAAGTTAAGTATTAAGAAACATAAAAAAAGGGACGAACTAATCAACAAATAAATAAAAACACAAAGAAACATGCAATTAAAATACAGTATTCAAATAAAATGCAAAAGAAATAACAGTAAAAAATAAATTATAAATGGATAAACTGTAAATAAATAATTATATATAAATAAACGATAGGTTTTTAAATAAACTGTTAAATAAATAGAAAACGAATAGAAAAGAGCATTTGTAAAAATCAGAAAATAAACGAATGGAAAATACTAACAGTAATACGAGTTTTAAAAGCTCCGTTAAAACCCCATAATTTTAATAGTCGAGTATTTAATGCTACTGTTTTCCAAAACAGGAAATCACACATTTTATAATCATTAATCAGTTTATAATAATAAAGTTCAAATATGACGAGTTTTTTATTAGCAGTAAAAAGTAATTCATTTAATTGTTAAAAATACACACATTTATGTTAAGGTCTTCTTCCATTTGCTGTTGGTGAAATCCTTCAAGCAGAATCTCTTTAAGAAAAGAAAAGATTTCAATGTTTTTCAATTTTTAGAAAAGAATTATGTCTCCAAAGCCCCGAAATAATCCCTTATTAGCGAAAGCAGAGAGTAATGTTTAGCCTCCACAACATTCACCAAAATTATTTTTCTTTTTAAAATAAATTTTATATGTTTTATAATAGTTTGTTAAGGATTTTATTATAAAGGAGTAATTTCATTCGAAAGCAATTTATGTAAAGCTGTTGTTTATCACTCTTCTGCCCCCGCTTCCTTTCTTAGATTCAAAAAGGATTTCTGCAGCAGTGCCGCCATAATATTTTTTTATTCCTCTCTCTAAAGAATGAATTTTTTAATAAATAGGAAATCCTCCGTCGGCTTTTTTCTTTTTAAACACTGTTTTTTCTTCACGCATTTAAATTTAATTTTTAAAATCAAAGACGTTTTTTTTCCTTTTCTTTGTTTTTTGTTTATTGTTCCCTCGAAGTCTCCTTTCTCGGAAACGGAAAATTTCAGGTTCCCTGCTGCTGCAGGGGAAGGAGGGCGAAACGGTAAGGGTTTCCCTTGTTCCAAAAACAGGGGAGGGTTGCAAAGGAAAACTTCCCCGCGGAGGCGAAAATGGAAATGGGACTAACGTGAAATTCCCGAATTAAAAGGTTATATAAAATTTCTTAAAGTTGAGAACCTCTTTTCGCGAAGGGTCGGACTCGAACACATATCTATTAGAGTAATGCTTTGAGTCTCGGCTGTGCACATCCTCAAAGGTCCCAGATACGAATCTGAACCTTTAAGGAACTTTCAAAGGGTTGCCGAAATCTTATGAATATTTCCGAGGGGCTTACGTCTCTTCAGCTTCGGGGCTTGTTGGGGCTTGTTGTTGAGTTATGGTTTATCGGTAAAGTCCCTTCGAATGAGCACTCATTTCCAGGTTTGCTTCTTAAAAAAAGGGACATTTTTTGTGACAAAAACAGCTTTCGGAAACGAAGCAATTTCATTAATTATGACCGCTCAAATAGAGAATGGGGAGTTTAATACTTGGAATTAGTACGAATAATTCACAATTCTATTAACCCTAGAAAGACCGTGGGGTCCGTGCGGACCCCAAAGCGGTTTTTCTTCCGCTGTAGCTCTTTTGTTTGTCATTGTAAAATGTTGAAATTCGGTGACTTTTCCTAACTTTTTTCAGGCTTTAACCCGGTGTTTTCAGATTTCCAAAATTCCTTCTAGTTTCCGAGTAAAAAATTACACTCCCGCGAAAGACCGTTGGGGTCCGTCCGGACCCCAGACTATTTCCTATGATTTTCAAGTTCCCACGCTTCTTGGGCGCTCAAATCTCATAGATAATGAATAATGGGTGCCGAATAAATGCAAAAACAGCTCTTCTAGCTTGTTTATCTAAAAAGATTTTAAATTATATAGCTAAAGATACAATGTCGAGCATTGTTTTTCGCAAAATGTGTGCCTTACTGTTCTTAAGAGTCATATTCTTTTTTCATTTTTGTTTTGACTTCTTTGTTCTGAGCTCTTTATGCCCCCATATTCGCTGTTTCATCAAAACTCGAAAACGCTGTTAAATTCGGACTTTGTCAACAGTCAGAAGCAAATCACCCAACAGCTTGGTTCTGAATAATTGAGGGTTTTGTAACATAGCGGTCATTTAGTTTTTTTTGTGATTTTTGGAAACAAAAAGAAAAAAATCAAACATCCAGTCACCATGTGCAGGTGAGTAATCTTTTACCTTAAATTTCAAATATACCCTTTGGTGAACATATTTACAATTAGACTGGATACACAAATGTCACATTTTGTTTAGGCAACTGAAACCTCAGGAAATACGAAAGATTCTCGAGGACAGTTTGGAGGAATCTGATGAAGAGAGTAGTGAAAGTTGCAGTGACAATGAAATAGATAGGATTATTTCATGTGACTCAGAAGAAGGAGAATGCAGTGATGATGAAGATTCCGAAGCTCAACCCCTTCCTGATGAAGAAACGGAAATGTTTTTCTCCAAGAACGAAGAAGAAATTTGGCTGAAAAACCCCATGGGTAGTACGGAAGGTAGAAAAAGTAAAAAAGATATTCTAGTTGAACAGTGTGGGATAACTCGCTTCGCAAAAACTAGAATTGTTGATTTACAATCGGCGTTCCTCTTTTTCTTCCGCAATTCATTACTCGAAAAAATTGTTAAATGGACAAACAAAGAGGGGCAATTGCATTACAAACAAAATTGGGTAAATACAACCCTGCAGGAAATAAAGAGACTTTTAGGTGTGTTAATTCTGATTGGGGTCTACAAATCGAAAAATGAAGAGATTAGTCAGCTGTGGAGCCAAATAGATGGCAGACCCATTTTTAGTAAAATAATGGGTCGAAACCGGTTTAAAGAATTATTACGGATTCTTAGATTTGATAATGCCGAAGCTCGCCGAAAACACAGATCTGATAATAAAACTGAGCCTATCGATGACATTTTTCAAGAATGGAATAAATACTTGGGTGAGGGTTATAAACCGGGGTGGTGTCTTACCATTGACGAGCAACTTGTCACTTTTCGTGGACGTTGCCCTTTTAAGCAGTATTTACCTGCCAAACCCGGTAAATATGGTCTAAAATTTTGGGCCCTCTGTGACTCTGAAACAAGCTACTGCTTGAAACTAATGATTTACAAGGGCAGAGAGACGGGGGAAAAACGGGCAGTAAATGTGGGTGAAACGGTGGTGAAAAATCTTGTTTCGGACTATTTAAATACAGGGAGAAATATAACCTGCGATAATTTTTTTACAAGTATCAGACTAGCTCGGTTCTTGCTCACCAAAAATACAACAATTGTGGGCACAATTAGAAAAAACAAGGGCGAACTTCCACCAGAATTCATTAGGGGTAAAAGATCAGTTGGGTCCAGTTTGTTTGGTTTTCAACCTGACGTAACAATTGTTTCTTACTGCTCCAGAAAAAACAAGGCGGTCACTCTTTTGTCTACACATCATCATGATGACAAAGTGGATGAGCAGAAAAAACCAGAAATTGTTTTATCGTATAACGCAACCAAAGGTGGGGTGGATCGCATGGACCAAATGACTAGATGTTATTCGGTAAAAAGAATGACCCGAAGGTGGCCATTGGTTGTGTTTTATAACATGATAGACATAACAGCCCTAAACGCCTATATATTGTGGCTCTCAGTAAATGGTGAAAAGAAACTTCCAAGAAGAAAATTTTTAATAGACTTAGGGAAACAGTTAGCCGACGTCAATTTAGAATTCCAAGAACTTGAGGTTGCTACCACTGCAGATTCTACCACAAAGAAAAGATGCCACATTTGTCCCAGAATTAAAGACAAAAAATGTAAAACTCATTGCTCTCGTTGCAAACTGAATGTCTGTCCTGAACACTCTCAAGTATTTTGTAAAATATGTAGCGAAAAGTTATAAAACAAAAAAATTTTACATGAGTGATTTATCTTACTAATGTTTGTTGCGTTTTTCAATTATTTTATATTCAATAAAAATGCTTATTTTTACATTTTCGACTTTTTATTAATCCTTTAATTCGCCTTCAATAAAAAAATGAAAAAAAACCATCGAGAAAAACAAAGGAACTAGCGCAAAGTCTCTGGGGTCCGCGCGGACCCCAGCGGTCGTTCGCGGGAGTCTGAAATGCCGGTCTTTCCAGGGTTAATTATTCCCATTCTGATACTAATTATCAATTAATACATTTTGATATTTTTTTATCGTTTTGCAGCTTAGAGATTAATTTTTGAAAAATGAAACGTGCCGTTAAAAATGCACTCCGAGAGTTATCAGGTACTCTAAAATTTATAATAATTCTCTGCCTCTAAATGTTTATAAAAGGCATTTTATATGTTGCAGTCTTCGCACCCTTTTCGAATACTCTAAAACGGAATTTTCCTTCAAACACCATTAGAAATATTGGTAACGGTCATAAATCTCTCGAAGAAATATAACATTTGGATTCCAAAATAGGTAAGTGGTATTTGAGAAAATTATTAATATTAGAAGAACCTTTAATGCATTTTCTCCTTTCGACATTTTAAAAATTTTACTGTAAATATTTTAAAATAATATTCCTCATCAATTATCTCATCAAATACTGATTATAAAATACATATCTGTAAGGGTATAACATATATAAAATTATACATTTAAATATTCTTGTCGCCTCACATATTTTTTTTTACGAATGAAATTTAAAAATTGAAAAGTAATTATTGTATTTAAAAAGTCTTAGTAAAAATGAATTTTAAAAAACCGTTTGCATTAAATTCCGGAAGTGTTTCCGGTTTTGTTGAAAGACAAACGCTGTCAAAATTTAAAAAATTTTCATCTCTCGAAGCGACCGCATGAAATTTTCGAAAGGAAAAAGGAAAATCAATAGAACATATGGAAGTCGCTGTCATTTCATCGAGGGTTGTTTTGAGGTTAATGAATACATGGCTTAAATAAGGTAATTTAGTGAAAAGGTAATATGAATAGCCTGTATAAGTCATAATCAGAGTCGTGGCGGGTCAGGAAAGGGAGGGAGTCGAACAAAAAGTGAATTTATACGTGGCCTGCTACCTACAAAATCCAACAATATCGCTAATTATATTCTTTGTGGTTTTCGTCCCCTTGCCCGCCTGTTTTGAATTTTTTAAAAATCCTCCCGCATCCCTTCGCTCGTTCCCTTCCTCTTCCGTCCGCTCAGGATCGGAGGAGATTTAGGGCTCCCCATTCAATCCTGGCAAGTCGGGGGCGTTCGGGGAGCGTAACCAAATAATAATTTAAAAGTGAACTCCTCGGGAAAGTTGAATTAATGAAAATTCAGGTAATCGGCGTGTAAATGCAAACAAACAAACAAATAAAAGGTGTTCGCCCGGAATAAAAAAGTATTGTTTACATTTTCAGTAACGATGTTTGCTTTTTGTTTCCGCGTCTTTCCATTTGCTTAAACTCGATAAAAATGTCTTTCTATTTGCACACCGTCATCGGTATTCTTTGACTTACCCTCGTCATCGTGAACCGATTTTCGCTGGATTCAGCGGATGTCATTAAAGTCCCCTTCAGAAAGTATGAATTTTCATAATTACAATGTCCGTTTCCGATAATGAAAACGGTCTGTCGGGTTCCCAAGGAGGATTTCCAACGGTTTTTTTGTAAGTGACTCCAATCCGGTGACTCTATGGTCGCTCGAATTAATGATGGCGGCCTTTGTTTACATTCACACTCGACCTTCTTTTAATCAACCGCGAAACCTAATTATGGGGGAAACGCTATCGAGAATGCATATATTTCGAAAAAAATGGAACAGACCGAAAGTCGAGGAATAAAGAAAATGGCGGAAGCATTTTAAAATTTGAAAGGCTTCAGTCGGAGGCCACTTACTCAAACTCTCATGCCGGAAATGTTGGTCAGGGAGCGGTGAAGGAGAAACTTCTCCAGATTCTGGAATGAGATTAACTCAAACCAAAGCACTTTAGGGCGTTTACTTATGATCGCAATAAAAGGAGAAGTTTTAGAGGTTTCGGAGGAGGCGAAGGGGCCGAGAAAGAGCATAAAATGACCTCGATTTTTTTAATGGACGATTTACAGGGGCTTCACACGGCTATTTATATGCGGACTATGTAAACCTAAAACAGATTTCCTCATAATTACCAATAAAAACACTTTTCTTTCTCGTTTAATTTCTCCGCCAATGGTTCCTTTTATAGTTATCGCCGAGTACCGACAGTAAAAATTATTTTCCATTTTAATTTTTCATCGTGAGCCGCATTGTTATTGGTTTTCCGCGTGGGCTTTACTCTAACATTTTCGTTTGAAATTTGTGAATCCGTTAAATGATACAGACACTAATTGAATTTAAGATTTTTCCCTGGAAAAAGTCGCTGAGGGCGATTTCTGTTTGAATTCTGCTTTCGGGGGTTTTTCGCTGACGGTCTGCCGCCATTTTGATGTTTAGGAACACACATATTTACGGGACACACATATTGATGAGAATATTTGGGAGGAAGTTTCAAGATGATTCTCAAAGGAATTTTCACTCCTTTGATAAGCGTCCTCGCGGGTTATACGAATGACAAAAGTGCCTTTTTAAACGACCCCACTCGTTTTGGGGGTTGCACCCCCGAAAATGGCGTCGTTAAATGAAAAATTGAATGCATATTTGTTAAGGACCTCCGATCGTGGGCGTCGCGATCGAAGAACTGACATCAGACATTAAGCAAATAGTGGCAAGGCTACCAAATAACAGGGCTCTCTCTCTCTCTCTCTCCTTAGTCATAACTGAATTTATTGACAGCCCCTCTCTCTCTCCCCGTTAGCGGGAGTTTCGTTTTGTAAAGGCTCCACCCAAGAAAGAAAACGTTAAAGAAACTTTTCGAAATAAAAAAAAAAGAGAAAAAAACGTGTTTTGTATCCGTGTCAAAGGAAAATAAACATGAGCTCGCTTTGGTTTTTTTTTTTATGAAAGAGGGAGAAATAAAAAGTATGTCGAGGGAGGTTGAAGTGGAGGAGGAAGTATCTAGATTTTCTGCAGGAAATGAAGACGTATGGCGGCGAGAGGAAGTCAAATTGCTTTGTCTGGCGGCTTTCGAAAGAGTGAAATGAAGACAAAGGAAGAGATGCACCTTGACTATCATTCCTCCTCCTTTCTAAAAAAGCTTTTGCAGAATACCCTTTTAATTAAAATAGCAAAACCTCTTTCACCGTTTCTATTGATTCTCGGATAATTAGATTACAGCCGCCGGCGATCTTTTTTCGAGTTCAGAAAAAACTGACAAGGAATTGACTCAGCTGAAGCTGTTGCTGCTGCCACGATGTTGAAATCTCTGTTGTACCTGAACTTTCGGAAGCAGAAAGTTTTGTAATTTCATTTCAACAAAGACACAAGAAAATATGATAACACTTTAATGATGGCTGCCTTTTTTCACGCGAAGACTAAACATTTACTGTCAATAGAAATGCAAATATTACTAAATTTGAGAAAGAAATCAATCTGGGATTGAACTGAGAAATACAGGAATAAAATATAAGGAGATAAGAAGGTATTGAGATGAAATAATAGTGGAACAGAAATATCAGAAAATAGGGGAGTAAAGAAATAAAGAAATAAGAAGATAGGAGAACAGTGATGCGTAGAAATAAAGAGATACAAAAATAAATAGTTAATAAGATAAAGAAATAGTGAGGAAATGAAATAAAGAAAGAAAGAAAGAAAGAAATAAAGAAAGAAAGAAATAAAGAAAGAAAGAAAGAAAGAAAGACAGAAATAAAGAAATGAGAAGATAGGAGAATGGTGATACATAGAGATAAATAGAGATAAAAAGTAAAGAATTGAGATACTAGTGAAATAGAAAAATACGGAGATAAAGAAATAAAGAAATACACAGATAGGGAGATATGAAGATGAAATATAAGGAGATAAGGGGAAAAAAGACGAAGAAAATTTAAAAAACCGTTAAAAAAATGACGCTCACGTTTAAGGATATAAAAAAAAACAGGAATGAATTCCCATTTTAGTTGAAAATAATTAAGAAAATGAAAAGAAAAATAATTATGGGGATTTATGAAAATTATGAATTTTCTTTTGGGAAATGCAACGGGGTTTTCCGGAGGAGTCGGAGGCTTCGATCACTAAAATAAAGGTAAAACTGGAATTAAATCGGGTAAAATAAAATTAATTTTACAGACTTTAATCAAACGAATTTAATTCAATTGAATCAACTTAAACTAAGTTAACTACAGAAATTGTAATTAAACCCTTTCGATTTGTTTGGCCTTTCGCATTCTCTTTTAAAATTATCGGCCATTAAACCGAAACGAATTTTAGGTTTTCCGCCGGCTAATGAACTACCGATGACGGCCTCGGGGGCGAAATTAGAAAAATCTCCTTCGCCCACCGCAAATACATGTCATTCGGGGGTGTTTCCATCAAATTTTTCCGCCCTTCATCCACCCCCGTTTCGTTTTCCGATATTCCCTCTACGGTCATTTGCATGAAAATATTTTAGTTAATATCGTGGAAATATTTTCACCAGGAATCACTTCTCGAAATTCCTGACCCTTCCCTTTGTTAATTAAGAAAGAAAAGCGGGAGAAAAGCCGAGGGGAGGTTCGGGAGAGGGGGGGGGAAAGGGAAAATTCGAGAGCAAAAAGATGACGTAATCATTGCTCTGAGTAATTAGATTCGGACAAATATTTTTATCTTTTATTCATGTGGCTGTGGGAGTAAAAATTACTGGACTTTGGTGCCGAATGGCTGACTCATAAGTTTCTTCCGCATCAGACTTTGAACGAATATAACTGACAATATGCGCTTTCTGCAGTCTCAGAGCTCTTTCAAAGTAGAATCCTTCGGTGAAAAAGTCTTTTTTATATTTAGTCCAGTCAAATTAGTTCAAAAATGAAGGACGAAGTTACATAAATTCCTGAGAAGCTGAAACTTTGTGAAATTGTTCAAAGTGTAATTATAACGCATAACATCGATTCGATGCTATACGAAAGTTTTTACTTTCGACAAAGTCTGGGACAAAACTGAGAAAGAAAATATATTCTCTAAAATTTGGCTTCTGAGGAAAAATTCAATTTGAAAAAAGCCACAAAAGAGAATTCACGTATCGAAATTGGGGTTCAATAATCGTTACATAATAATATTTGTTGAATTTCTTTTTGGGTGCGCCATTATTAATTAATTAAAATTTTTCATTCGTTGTGAGTCTTTGAAGTCGGAGTTAATCAAAATCTCATTGAAAGACGTAATTTACGAAGCCCAACGCTGAGTTTTCCGAATCGACGAAAAACTCAAAATGAAACGAAAATTTTACGTAAGAATCGGGGAAAAGAGGGGCAAAAGTTGTAATCCCGAGATGAGAAACAATCATCTTGAGGTTGAAAGCAAATTAAGAAAAAAGCGGAAATTACAAAGGAAAACACGAATTCGGATGCAAATTACGGGAGGGAACCGAGAAAAGGTCTGCAAATCTTTCCCTGATAACCTTCCCGGCCGCCATCTTTGAAATTTCCATTCCCCCTCGTGGTTTCCAAACGCTTCCTGCAATTTCGGTGTTCTTTCGGCCAGGAACAGCCCACGAGGCGCTGCCTGAGCTTTTTCTGCTCAATAAAGACCTGAAAATAAAGTTTTAAATAAAAATAAAGAGATTTCATCTTCTTTATACCTGAATTACTCTCTCAGAAGGAGCGACATTGCTGAACATGGCGCCCCGACTGGGATTCGGAACTTTTCCACAAAGTTGCATTTGCAAATGCCAATCCGGCGCTTTGAAAGAAAATTAATTAGTTTTTTAATTGGAAAAATCACGTTGTCATTTTCTTGCACGCTCGTTGGCGGCGAAGGTTTTTGACATTCCGATATTAAGCCCATGTCTCTGTATTAATTACTTGTATTCACTTTTCCATTCATTCCCCTACTTTAAGTCCTCCCTCACCCTCTCACTACTTTAATCAGTTTTTTCATTAACAACTGCCGAGATTTAACGCCTCGAAACCACTTCATTTCGTTCGGATAAACGAAGTGAGAAAACTCTAAAAATCCGCTCATTTTCATCTAATTTGCATTTTGTGACACTTTCATAACTTTAGATTTGAGACAAGGTGAAGGACCGACACTAACTTAAAATCTTTAGTATTCACAAGTCATCCCCGTCACGGGAGGGGTTGACGTCCTGTACACTCTTTAAAAGTGCTTTTTCCACCCCTTTGATTTATAGCCGATCGCCGAACGCCGCTTCACCCCATCTTATCTTTCATTATTTGGGTTGTCCTTATCCAACTTATCTCCACGTGCACTTTATCATTCCCCGTGAAACTGTATCATCGTGGATAGACCACATACAAAGTCTGTGAAGAATTTTAACCCTTTTTAACACCGGTACATCTCTCGATTTCAAACACGCCCTTAATGACTTCTGCAAATGAATTTCGTCACGAATGTATTTTCACAAAACAAATTATTTTTTATGAAAACTCAGTTTCGGAAGGAAACATTTGTCGAAAGGAGAAGAAACAATGTTTTATTGCAACAAATTAAAAAAATGTTAACCTCAAGATGATCGCTCTTTTCTTTCATTGAGTCATTTTTCTTTAATCATCGCCCCACTCTCAACCTTTGTCAGCTTTTAAAAATAAATACCTCGAGCCTTCGGGAATGTGTTTTTAATTAAAATGGCCGCCCTCAGCAGAAGATGATTAAGTATGGAGGAGATAGTCCTTGAGCTTTTGGGGCGCCTCCAGCATTAGCGGAGAGGTTATCGCTGGAACAAAGCTCTGTTTCTGAGTTCCGCCATTTTGAGGGAAGAGACAGATACAGTGACTATTCATAAATCGCTCCGTAAAAACAAACGAGTTATAAATGTTCCAATAAGAATTAATTGAAAACGACGGATGAGTATAGCTGAAACTAGGTTCAGCAACAGAGCAGAGAAAGGTTTTTCAAGTATACACTCCACTGCTGAAACAGCTGTATAATATGTGAACAACAGCTATTTCTGCAACTACATCATTTATTTTACATAATCACGGCAATGTACTGAGATAAAAATGAAAATGTCTCTCGGAGTGTAAGAAAAGGTTAGTTGAGGGTTCTCACCTGAATAAATCGGACGAGAAGGGATGTCAGAATGCTTACGGATTCGGGTGGACACGAGAAAGTCGTTATTCCTCCCGCGATTTGCTTTTGTTCTCACTTGTTAATTGAGACGATGATTTTCGTCGTAATTCGAAGACGAACAGGAAAAAAAACCGAAAGAAAAGCGAAAAAGCAAAGCTCTAAGAAAAAGGTTCCACATCAAAGGGCTTAGACGCGTAAAGGACCTTAGGAATGGAAAAGAGTTCTGATAAAAGAAAAAATAGTGGAAACGATCCCTCGTGAAAGTTCAGTAATCCAATGCGCGAGTTGATATTGAATTACTTTGTCATACAAAAGTTGAAAATCTTTTTTTTTCTTCTTCATTTCTTTAGAAATGTGTTTTCTAAGAACGTAAATAAGTTGTAAGAAAATAATTTCATTGAGCCTTGAATGCGAAATTCCAATTAAAAACGTTAAAAATAAACAACCCCCGAACAAACAACCCCTCCCGAGGAAATTTCACGACGTACCTGCACGTGCACATGCACATCCTTAGGTGTTTACTCCCACAGGGATGCCTATGTTATTTGTAGATTTGATAAGGTCGTAGGGGAGGGGGAGAGTTGAAATTAACTCTCCACTCCTCTCTTCCTCCCCCGTTGGGTTTGCAAAGGAATCCTTTGTGTTCAGCATCTCGGATTACCCGCTGACTTATTCAGCAGTCGACTCATGAACTTGTGGAATTCGCCAATTTAATTACTGTATGAGATTTCGTACAAATGCAGCTGCTGCCGCGATCCTGAGCACCTTTTGTGCTCAAATCGATTCAAAAGTTTCACTATTTACTCCATCACATTAATCGCGAAGACCTGTGTCGATTGGGGTTAAGTACAGTTGTTGATGTTAAAAAATTCCACAAATCCTTAATTTTAATGTAATATTTCTAACGGTTTTATTGTATTTTAACGGTTTTTCATTGTTTTATTATATTTTGAAGGTTTTACTTCAACGTGAATGCGTATTAAAATCATTTCCTCACATTGAAAATAAAAGTCAAGCGAATATAAGGAAATGCTGACACGGAAAGACGCGCTGAAAAAGGAAATCTTTAACAAAACGACGCCGAATGCATCCCAAAGGTGCACAGACTTAACCTTTTCGCTTTTTGTCGACGTCTGTGGTCACTGTATGTTACGCAAATCGTAACACCGACGCTGAAAAGGAAACAACCCTATTTCGTATTCGAGAAACGGTAAAGACAGCAATTTTGTTTGTTTTCCCGATTCCTTTTATGAGTTGCCCTCTTTTTTTGGTTTTTCTAAATGTTTGCCATTTTCCTTTTGATCAGTGACTGTATAATTTTAAATACTTCTTTATTCTTTTACTTTTCGGTTCGATTTTTAGCAGTGAATTTAATTAGTCGACTGCGATTGACCGTTGCAGTTTTGTCGTTCGACTTCGTAGAATTCGGTGTGAAACGACGCCACGATGAAAATTAAACAACCACCAAAGGAGAATCATTAATCATTATAAATGTCGAGTTCTTCATGAGTCACATAAAGGATTCACGTGGCCTCAGGTTACAGGCAAGAAAATAATCCGTTAACTCCACCTGAAAATGTATTTCTTCTTTAAAAAGTCGTCGGGGAAATAATAATTCTGCTGGCAACCAATTACGGCCGCGCTGTTGGATTACAACGAAATTAATTCAATTTTATAATTTGACATTACATTTTTTAAATTTTTCCGCAGAGAAATAGAGGAAATATTAAAATTCGTCGGAGAAAAATTAAATGAATATTTGCAGAGGGCCACCGAACGGGCGGGAAGGGAGAAAAAATAAAAAGCTCCACAGCGTTTATAAAACTAAAAAATGTGACCAATTCTGAAAATTAATAGTGAAAAGTGTGTCTTGAATAACGTAATAAATCAAGCTCGAGTTACTAGAAAACGACGTCAATTTGGTCGGCGTCGGGAGCCGAGGGCAAAACTTCGTCATTTATCATTCTATAGCTTTTTAACTCTTATGTTTAAACGTAGCGGGGTTTTCAACCCTGCAAACTGTTCTTAAGCCACATGCTGTCATGCTGTGGCCCCGAATGAAGCTTTCGCTTTGAAATCCTCTTCCAATTGAACGGCCGCCATTGGATGATGCCTTCGGGATTTCCTTTCCTCTGGCCTCGCAGCCTTATGTGCGTTGCATGCTGCCACGACATTCCTGCCACGACTCCCGCAAAGTAAACAAAGGCGCCTCAATATGGCCGTTCGTTTTTTCCCAGTTTCAGTTGAAAAGCAACAATTTAACCTTTTTTCGGTTACTCTTTTAGGTTTTTTAGCAAGTTTAATTTTTCGCCTTTAGAATTTAATTATTTCCCACAACCGGTTCATATCCTTCTTTTATATTAGTTTGTAACGAACAATGAAAGCTTCGAACTGTCCTTACTGCACTTTTAAAATTGTTTTCAGCTTCCTTTTCTCCGCCAAATAAGAATAAACTGATTGTTGCTGATTAAATTCTGTTACATGCCCCTGCCTACCAACTGTAGTCTGCTTTCACTTTTCTAATTGAAAATACTTTAAATTTATGTCGGATTTTTGTTTCCTTGCTTTTCAAGTCGCATTACTTGCTTTGTTTTTAAAAACAAGTGCAATTTTCCTAACAAGACGCGTCTTCAATTATTTAAAAATAATGTAATTATTAAATTCGGCTCCAAATTGTTGGAAATTTCCATAATTTCAGTTAATAATGATCCATTAAAAAAGGCTGCTTTTTTCTCTTCCCTTTAATTTTTAGCTCACGTTCTTTTCAGATGAGATCATCCCCACCTGAATTTTCCCGGCAGCCCATTCAAAGAATGGCGTCTCTCAATGGTTGACCTTCGGAAAATGCCCTAAATGAAGACTCAATGTGGCCAGGAAAAAACAGGTAAGAGGGATGCTTGAAGAACCGCGCTGTCGAAAGTGTCCTTCTGGTGGAACACGGAGCAAGTGTGGCGCTAAGGCAGACACGCTCAAGAAGTGGGGGTGGGTGGCCGAAGGGGTTGGCGAGCTTCATCCCCTCCGGAGGTTGCGTAAGTTTGCTTTGCGTCACTCGTAAAGGAGCAGAAGGAGCTTTCACTTCCCTCTCACGTTCAGGTTGTCCATCTGGCTTCCGTTAACGGAAAAAGGGGAAATTACGGGTTAAGAGATGTTTTTCCTGACAGATTTGAAAATCAAATAAAGCTGTTTAAAAATGAAATTGCAGAGAATTGAACAAATGTTAAACATGAACGGCATCTCCCGCATCATGTAGTTCTTATTGTTTACAACACCTTGGATCGCATGGCAACGCTTTTATTGCCTTTTTTCGAGAATGTTCGTGTTTTACTGAGATGAATCTTTAGAAGATAAAAAAGGAAATGAAGAAATACGTCGACGAAGATTTCCTTTCTGGTTCCTTTATTTTTCTTTTTTCCAAGACAAATTAAGTCCGTGTGTGTGACAAATGGTTCCTGTTGTTTAAAACGATATAAATCGATACGTCGATTCCGCCGGATAAAAGTTCATCTGCAGCGGTTCTTTTTCGAGAGACGAAAATTCCTTCGTCTCCTCGCACGAAAAGGAACAAAGGGTTCTAAATCGAAAGGTTACCCTTTCTACCCTTGACTGCATCTAATTAAACTGAAAAACGGAAAGCACGGGCTCGTGCGCACTCATTCAAAATGGCTATCTTTACATATATATTACCACGTCTTCCTCAAATTAGGATATAAGCGTGAGACGGGGACAACGGATTCACAAAAAAGGGGTGCTAAATCAGGGAAGGGATGATCAGACATATTAAGGTGACAGAGACGCAACCCCGGTATAAACGTGGTGTCTTTCAAACGTCATACTAAACTGCAGAGCTTTTGCTGGAAGGCTATTTTATATTCATACAACAAAGTAAATAATATGCAATATGCGTTCGCAACTCACGAGGAAAATATTTTCCCTTTTTTTTCACTTTTTTTTTAGTCAACCGAATTTTTTGTTTAAAAAATATTTTTACGCATTTATAAAAAATTATATAATATAAAAATATAAAGCCGTGTGAAATAAAACGAAAATTTTTTGTATAATTCATCTGAAGATGCCATTTTCTTTTCTATTTTAAAAACCGTTTTTGTTTTTATTTATTTCACACCATTTTCAAGATGAAGTCTTTATTTTTTTCTTTTCAGTGTATGGGAATTTTCCAACAACTCAGAAGGACTGGAATATCCGTAGAAAAGGGCGTCGTGATTAGGAAGGCTTCGAATCGAGGTAATTAAATACAGTATGACTCATAAAAACATTTATTTTAATTGCACCTGCGCAGCCCTCGGAAACAATAATCAACAGCTTAATTAGATGCGCCGTTTAAATGATTAAATTTTTGTCGAAGCGAAGGGAAAAATCCGTTCGGAAAAGGCAGAAAGCGAAAACCGCATGTTTGCGGGTACAGTCGTTTCGACTGTGAACAGAAAGAGGAGAAAGCCTCGAGCACAGACAGGCGGACCAGACAACCAAAGCGAACGCTTAATCAAGTTCAGCCGGAACATTTTTCTCGGAGGAAAATTGAAAAAAGGGGAAGCAAAGAAGCCAAGGAAAAAGAAAAGGAAAATCTCCAGATGAATTCGAAGAGGAAGGGCATGCGCGTGGGGCTTTGGGGCAGCTGGCTTCCACGCTTGTGGGGTGTGGCGCTCATTTTCGCAACGCTAATAGCCACTCGAGCACAAGCTTCTCCGTCGATAACCCTTTTCTCGGGGGTGAAGTTTTTTATTTGTTTTCTCGAAAATTCGCCGATTGGAGTTTCTCCTGAGGGAAACTCGTGCAGGTGGTCGTCGCCTGCATTGGAAAAACAGGCGAGTGCCTCCGCGACGGTTGCATTTTCCGAGTGTTTTCCCGCGGTTGTTTCGGTCTGTCGGCTCGGGTTGTTTAATTTCTTTAAAGACGGCGTTGAAAGGCGCGCCTTCGGTCAATAACGGCAGCATCGGCTTGGCTATTTATCGAAACCAGGTAAAATTTCACTATTTTCACTGCTTTTATCGATTTGTTAACCAGCTGTGAGCTGAGGAAAAGCTTGTGTTGAGAGGAAACCCGATGAGAAGTCGACGATTTTACATTCCATACGGTTAACGTTCAGTTCCGACTTTGTTTTTTTTTTCTTTTTTTTTTTAGGGGAGGAATAATCGGTGATTAACAAGGAGAGTAATGAGCGTTATTTGGGGTCGTTAGCATTCCATTTTCCTCTTTTTGGAGTTACAAACTATTTTAATTAATTAAAGACATGCAACATGCGGCATTTATACAATTTAATTTGCTCCGGGCGTTCAAATGAAGTTTTACTTCCTCCAACAACAGATTTTGATTTGTGGGAGTAGGGTTTGTTTTTTTGATGGGAAAGTAGGCGTGAAACCGTGGAATATAATTCCTTTCCTTTTTAACTCAAAGAGGTTTCAAGACGATTGTACGATTGCGTTCAAAATTGAAATTTTTGGTAAAAGCATGTTATGGTGGTCTCCTGTGTGAAAAGAGAATATGGGTGACATAAAAAGTAAAGGAAATAATAGTTCTATTGAATTAGATGAATTTTTTGTTTTAAGTAAAAGTTCTGATAGTGAAGAATAGAAAAAAACCCTTTTATTTCATTATTGAACAATAAATAAGTGAAAAGTTCTTTTATTTATATGATAAAAAGCTCAATTTCAAATATTTTTGCAGTTTTTTGAATTGTTTTCAATGAGCTTTTGTATGTTCTTCTTTTTTAGGTTTGAAGAAAAAGTGACCAACTGCTCGCCGAGTGTCCGCCACATGCAAATCTCATCGCTTCGAGTTCAAATCCAAAGAAAATTTTATCTCCATCACCGGAAATGCCAGATAAATTCACCCTCCACAGCCGGACACCGGTAAGTGCAGACAAATCATGCAATCACCAAAAAATTTTGATAATTCCTCCGTCCCTTAATATCAAGCAGAAGACGGACGACGGTCTTCTCAAAGTCTTCCCTCAATCTTTGATCTTTTATGAAACTGCGGGCAAACATTGCAGAACATTTCCTAAAACGATTTTTAAAAAATTACATTATCTCCTCGACACAAAAACTAATATTTGTTCATCCCTATGAAATTTTTTTTTTACCCCTTTTTTTTCAAACACTAATCAATCTTTAGTTCTTTTTTTCAGTAATTAATTTTTTAAAGGGGTGACAGGAATTAGAAATTTTGTATTTTTCCAAAATGCGATCATTACGATGTTCGCCTACGTCAATTTTCATCCAAGTCAGCTTATGATTACCATATTGTTTTCTCTGTTGTTACAATATGTCGGTCGAACGTTCTCAAAAAAGGGAAAAAAGTTTGACGATTCGGATCGGACGGAATAAATACAAAATTTTCACGGTTTCTCTCAGTTACGTACTCTTCTAAAAAAAAAGAATTTCACAGAGTTTATAAAAAGTATAATGCTTTCTTAGCAAAATTCACCAAATCAGTCAATCTCTTATGCTTACGCGTCACCAAAACTCCCACTCACCTTTTTTTTGTCAGCAAATTATACGCCAATACCGCCGTTTCAATTATTAATTAAATTCGTTGACTAATAGGGATGACAGTCGCATGATAAATAATAAAATATAACAGAGGGGGCGGGAGCCGAAAATTTATTTTCAGCCGTTCGTTGCCGAACAGGGAAATAAATGAATTATTTTAGAGCCCGAAGTAATTAGATCGAATTGATGAGTTTTTGTTGGAAAAACTTATGCGGCTCTTTCCTCCCCCCGAAAAGATGCACCATTATGGTGGAAACGAAGGGTTGAGTGTGGTGTCGCATTGCTGGCAGTTACCAAAAAGGTTAAAAAAATGCAAAACCTGTACACTTTGATTGAAGTGTAAATTTAGTTATTGAAGTCGCGTTTAATTTCTTGAGCTTTTAAAGCAGTAACCAGGAAAGAAAATTCTCTCACCTGCCTCTGTAATTAAAACACTGTTAAATTAAAAAAGTCTTTTATCTTCAAACTGGAGATTAAATCAGGGTGAATATTATAATTCCGGCATTATTTTAATCTGTTTTGTAGTTTAAAATTTTAAAATTACCTACGGGATATTAAGAACCCAAATTAGTCATTACTAAACGGGTAATTAAAAAATTCATTAATCACCCATTTCAAAATCCACAACGACAATCGATCGACAAAAAAAGCGAACAAAAAAAAAACGTTTTTTTTTTTATTATCTCCCAAGTGCGCCACTTTCCTCCCCCACTCGAATGCAACTTGAAATTGCAACTCCGTCGCCCGGTTTATCACGCACGAAGGGATGAAGTTCCACAAACCCAAATTATCTGCTCCGTTTCTGCTCCACCCTTTTTCATCTTTCGCCCTTTGCATTTTATTGTTTTTTATCATTCTCTATTGTAAATTATAGAAAACGAATAACCTCATTTTCTCAACGCGGAGTGATTTATTGCTTTCCCGGATTAATTCCGCAGTTCTTTAAAATTACCTTTCGCCTGAATTTCTCGACAGCGACACAATCCCGAAGTCAGCGACAGGAGGAAAAAATCAAGAAGGCTCCCCGAAACGTAATTATTTAATTATTGCAGAATCGGTTTTGGTTTTAAAAAAAGTCAGCAATCTTATTTCACGGTGTAACCCCCATTAAGCGCTTCATCCCTTAAGTTTTCATAATCGATAAGCGAACTGAGAAAAAGCTGCGTTGACGTTACCCTTATTTTGGGTTATGAGAAAGCAAAATTCGCGGTTAATGTACTCATTGTACTCTCTGTATCACCCCGAAGTTATCTTCTGTTTTTCATTTTCTTATAAAATCAATAAATGAAGTACGTAAAGTGGGATTTGATTCCCGTTTCTCAATGCTCGGCTGTTTTATAAATCCCTCCGTTACATAAACTTCTTTTAGAGTACTTAATATTTTTGGAGTATATTTAATCTTTGATTGGAACAGTTTTTCCGCGAATCGATCCCCCTCTGCCATTTCACACTCGAAGACTTTTTGCGAATATTCAAAATGGCTGCCCTCATTAATATATTTGGATCTTAATTTAAATAATTCGGCTCAACCGTTAAATGTAATTGCCGGAAAAGGATATAGAGACATTTCTGTGGGAAATGGGTGGAAAATCGATTGCAAACTCCGATGAAATCAGAGCTATGCAAAAACACATATTTTCGGTTTACTAATTAGTAAACAAACTTTGATAAAATAAACCGTCGAAGGATGTCACGGGGTAATAAGACCAACAAACATATACGAAAACCCTCTCCCCGTTTCCTCTCTCTCTCTCTCTGTCTCTCTCTCTCTCTCTCTCTCTCCCCAAAGATCTGATTCGTTGCTTGGTTGCGAAGTCTCTGCCACCCTAACATCACCACTTATCGATTGCTTATTCCAATCATTCCTTCCTTCCTTTTTTTATTTGTCAGTGCTTGCTTTTTGTCACACTTGTTATTATTTTCCCTCTCCCGGGATCAGACAGTTTCCTTTTGTAGGGTAACCCCCCAATTGCACCGCCTTCATGAATTGGTCGCCCACTCGGGCATTTAAGGTGATCTTCTTGGGTTTTCCTGCTTTGTCGTTCTCTTCGCCGTCGGGAGACCAAGTTCCAAGTAGAAAATTTATCTGTGGAATGTTCATCGTTTTTCGTACAATCTTTTTTACCTCCGACGGACCCAAAGAATTTAACTGCAATTTCTTCTCTTCCAATTTTTCCCTTTCTAATAATTTCTCTCGTTCGTATTGTTTGTCGGGAACTGTCTGCTCCGTTCGGCCTTTGTTTCTTCAATATTTTGATCCGGGTTTCCCGTTATATTTCTTCTCTCCCTTTCTTCCGTTTCAGCTCTTTCCAAAAGAAGTCTTATTACTTCTTCTCTTTTCACCCCCATCGAGTGCCAAGTAATAATCACGTTTTTGCCCTTTTCCGAATTTCGGACGCTTTCAGTTATTTGGAATTCAAAAAAAGATTTTTCTTTCAGTTTTCCTGTGATAACTGAGCTGAAGTTTTCAATTTCCACCTCTCCTCTCTCTCTCTCTCTCTCCCCCTCCCCCTTTTCACCATCTGCCCACTCTTTTCTTTCTTTGCTTCCGTTCTTTGCCTTATTAGGGAAAAGTCTCTTATTCACTATTTTATTTTCTGGGTTTTGCTTTCCCTCTCAGGTAGGAAAGCGCTTTTGATGGACGCGTGGCAATAAATTTCAAAAGATTCATCGACTTTCTTACGCTCTCTCTCTCCCCCTCTCTCTCTCTCTCTTTCCACCCCTCTCCTTTATCTAACATCTGCTCGTGTCTGAAACAAAAAATCAAAATTAGCATTCTAACAGCCGTTCGCCTTTCCCGTCGACTTCTTATCTTATCAGTTCTTATTAGATCACTCAAAAGGCTGCTTATCGTAGGAAACACTACGAAACACTTTCTCGCTTGATTTATAATTCATCGCGCACTACCGAAAATATGAATTACCCTTATTATATTCCGATATTGGGGGTGCGGCCGTTGTCAGCGAAATAATTTCACCCAACGGGGGTGGAACGGCCGAGCCTTTGAAGATTTCCCTCCCCCTCCGAGTCCTTAGGACTTGGAATCGCGTAATCAAAATTTGAAAGTCCCAAGGATTCTGTGCCTTTGACCTTTGTTTTTTGATATCGCAAAAGGCGGCCGCTAATTGATTTGACGGAAACAGAAGATAAACCAATGAAGGGCCTGTTTTTAAAAATTTCCCTTTGTTCGACGCTGAAATTTTTAGTTCCGAAACCGCCGACAGAACTCCGGAGTTTTTTTTTTTTTCTTTATCTTTTCGGACTCCAACCTTAGGCTCTTTTCCTTTAAACACAAAATTTTCTCTTTTATACGTCTTCGGGAAAGGGTAAATGTTCTGTCCTTTATTAAACCCCTCCCGTCCCTTTCATTTTAAACTTCATTTTTAGGTTTGCGTAGTTATTTGAAAGTATCATTAGGGCTGATGACTGTGGCTGAATTAATCAAATACTTATCAATATCCCTCGACATCGCCGACTTCTTCTTCCCCCCCTCCCCCCTGCCGCTCCCCCACCGCTCCATCTTTCATTTCACCCCCTTTTCAATTCAAATAAAATCAAAAAAGCCAGCAAGGAAATGAGAATGCTCAATGTTTCTCGTGAGCTGCCAGTGAGTGGCTCACAGATTAAAAAAAAAATTTCCTTCCTTTCGTCGAAAACTGTCATTTTTTATTTGATGCCGGAAGGGGGTTTGGAAATTAAATAAGGTTGCGGCTTTCCTCCCCCTCCTCCCCCAACTCAGATTTTCCGACTTTGGCCCTCAGCTCCGGTTCCGCCCCGCATTTCGGAAGGATTCCGCCTCAGGTTCTCCCGAAATTTCTTCCCCTTCTCCCCCTCCCCCGCCCCCCTCCCCTGCGACGACCCCGCCCGGAGATTCAGGTTCGAGATTCGACTGCTCCGATAAAGCACAAACGACCGCCGGTGGAAACAATGAGTTTAATTATAAAAGGTGGAAATGCGGGCACGTATGTGAGTCATGAGCAGGTGACGATTGCGGATTTGTCCTCCTGCCCTTCGCTTCCTCCTTTCCTTGCTTATTGAATTAGAGAGAGCCCTAAATGGAACACCGATCGATAGGCCCTCTTAATCAGGTTTTCCATTGTTAAATTTTACATTGACAGCCTTTGCTCTTGCACCTGCTAAAGCTGTGTGCGACTCGATACATCATCGTATCAATCCCTTACATCGTCCGTGCATCGTCCAGGTTTTCCGTTCCTTCCGTGCTTTTTTATTTATGAGCCTTATCGTTTTCTTTAAAAATACTCTAACGAATCTTATCTATAAAAATAATACAGTATTTGACATTGTATCTCTTCTTTCGGTTTGCAGAAGTAATGATACGCGAATGTACCACCAAAAATGCCCCCCATTGTATTCTTTTTGCGAGCTTACATAATTTTGTTGTACCGTGTTTGTTTTTGCACTTCTCTTTCACCTGTTGACTTCGTGGAATTTCTTTCTTTACACCTTTGATTTTTTCTTCTCTTTCTGCAGCTCTTTTAGACGCTCTTATTATTTTACTTTCGCTTTTTCCAGTTCTTTCCTCGAATTTTCCTGTTTTCTGTCTTTTTCATTTCCTCTACGATGAGATAGATTAGGACGGTCAACCCCTATCGTTCATTTCTCTCAGTCTTTTGTATATTTGCTGTGAAAAGTTGGATTTGTTTTTCTCGCAATTTTAGATCCACTAAGCTTAGGCTTATTTGTCCTTTCACCGATTTTCTCCACACATTGCGCAGATGTCTTTTTCCGATGTTCCTGAAAAGTAGGTCATAAGAAAGGGAAGTGTGCGTAAACAAAAGAATCAATTCTGCGGGTCAGAGTGTGAAATCGCAAACGGAGTCATTCTTAGAAATTTTCGAATTTGTTTTAGAAACGAAAAATATTTTTTCGCTTTCTAAAAGAGGATAAATAATGTACAAACGAAGGGGTGTTTTCATTGCATCATTTCACATGTCCAACGTCAAAATCTACCCTGTGGTCACTACGAGGGCGGAAGGGGGTTAGCCTCAGTTTCTTGGAAAAACTTTTGAATGACGGGCGGGGCAGAAAGATCGTGCCGGAGGGCGGTCAGAAATTGCCCGAAAAACAACAGTTATCCGCTCCCGATTGTAGATGACAGCCGCTTTTCAATTTTCCTTCCCTGCCTGTGGAAGACGGCTTTCTTGTTAATTGGATTAAAACTTCTCTCTGACACCGATCATTCGCTGACCCCATCAGTATCGATCCTACAGCAGCGGCCGCTGCTGGCCACCGTCTCGTGTCCTCCACCGGAAGGGCTAATTCATCGCCGGGGGGGTTGAAAACCAGCTTCCCTTTCAGAACGTCTCTTCAAGTACTGCTCAGTAAATACTCTGTCCTCGGTGGAGTTTTCTCAACAACTCGTATTTTATTTCACCCAGGAACTTTGGAAAATTCGCCAAGTTCCCGTTATCTCGAGCACTTTCTCTTTTTGCACCAACGGGAAATGTTTTTATCGGCATTCGCTTTCACTCGGCAGCAAAGGCCGTGAGAGCCAAGATTTGAAAAGCAGCTGCCCCCATCGCTGTCATTGCTCTCAGGGAAATAGTTTATTGGTTCTTCCAGTGAACTTTCCCACTTGTGAACACAGATGGAATTTTTAGGTACTAAAAAGAAAAATTGGAACCTTAAATACATACAGACACAGTATAAAATCACTTTTTGTCATTTTCGTTCAGATTAAGTGAAAGTGGGATTTTCTTTATTCGAAATATTTCAGTAAGTTCAATAAAATGGTTCGGTTAGTGTTGTCGAGAGGGAAAAGTAACAGAAAACTGAGATCTAAAACTCTTCTTCAGGGCTCTCTCTGTATTTTCCCGACTGAGCACAAAGAGTTGTGAATGGTGGAAAGCTCCGGAGCCTTCTCGACGAGAGAGGGAAATCTTCTGAAGATGTTTTGAAATGTCTGCGCTGAGGAATGCGAGGAATGTGGATATTTGCCATATCCATGGCGACCGAGACTATTAAACTGTTCATCCCTTTCATCAAATGCAACTTTTATGGGTCCTTAATAAAAATTTACTTCGTTTTATGTACCATACTAATGTGTAACCATTTTTTGATAGAAAAAATTTTTTATAACGAAGCGCTTGGGAAAAATTTCTCAATTTTAGGGCTCCATCGCCCTTTCGGGTTTCTCTCTTCAGATATTAAACCGCGTTAATATCAATTTCTCGAGAGTATAAAATTTCTATTCTAATTTGGTTTCTTTTTGTTCGATTGGGATCAACAAAAAATGGTTGTTCGGATGCGATCGAAGGAGAAATAATAACACTAATAAGGGTTCCTCGGAGGTAAAACAAACAAAAGAAACATTTCGCAGGAGCGGAGCAGAAGAAAATAAATAACCAGATGACGGAATATGGGCTGTGCGATAATTTCACTAATATAATTAAATTGCTGTAAAAAGGGCTTTGAAGGGCAGAAAGCGCCGGGGGGTGAGAAACTTCGTTAAAGGCAAATTATAATTTTTTTTTGTTTTGCACTAACTGAAAACAGTTCGGCGTGATGAAAGTGATTGATCAGAGTAATTATTGATTTTTGAAGAAAAGAAAAGCAAAAGTGAGATGTAAAGCGCAGACGCCTCTATTGTTTTACTGAGGTTTTAATCGTTTTAAAATCTGCAGGAAAAAGTGCTTCGGGGGTTGTGTGATGGCGTTAGGGGGTGGGGGTGATCGCAGGTGGGGCGGTCACAGTGGGGCGGTTTCTCCGCGGGGGTGAGCACCCCGGGAGATCGCCCAAGTGCTTACCGCGGGAATGAACCGTATTGGAGTTAATAACCCGCGGGTCGAGGGTCGGCCGAAAGCGCTTTCTAAAAACATCTTTCCGAGAAAAATGAGCTGTAGAAGCCCAACTACAGGACTGCCTTCATTGTTGGTGTTTCCCGGTGATTTCACAAGGCTTCTCTCTCTCTCTCTCTCGGCAGCACTATGTTATTCTAACCCAACGTTTGTATACCTTCACGCCATTTTTCTCACGTCGATGCCACTTTTACGGCCTCCGAATCTTTTCTCTCATTCCATTGTTGTATTCGCGAAATGATTTCTATTTTCTCATACAGTAGCCAATTTTTATTATTTAATCGAAGAGGAATGAATGGCGGAATTTAGACGTCAGAAAAACTAATTTTTGCTTTATTTTATACTTTTTGGCGACTTCGGTGAAAAATATTTTTGGTTTTTGTGCCTTCTAACAGTTTTTTATTACGAAATAAACAAAAGAAAAAATCTTTAAGTTACAATCTTTTATACTGAAAACGCACTAAAAGGTAAAAAATAATAAAAAGTGTGTGCGCAAATTCATTCCTCTCTCGTTTGTATACATCAATCTATATTGTATAAATAAAAAAGATTTAATTTAAGTAAAAGATGGCTGACTGCATTAAATATACAAAGCACTACACAGTGTGTTATACAGCATTAAAACACTCAGCCAATTTTTATGTAAATAAAATCGTTTTTATTTATATAGTATGTATTGATGTATACCAACCAGAGAGGAATGAATGTGTGCACACACTTTTTATTATTTTTTACCTTTTGAGTGGGTTTTCAATATAAAATATTGTAATAAAAAAGGGAAACAAAATGGAAACTGTAATTTTAATTATTAATCTGTATTAATCATTCATTATTATAATTTAATACATACAATAAATATAAATACGTAATAAATTATTAAAATAAAATAACATTATAAAAAAATAAATAATAGTAGATATTAAAATATGGTTACAGTAAGAAGTCAGCATCTGAATTATTACTGTTCTGAAAGTATATCTTCAGGGATTTGTATAAAACTATATAAAAATAATCCGCAGGGGTGGAATTGTTTCAAATAAATTTGTTTGTGCATTGGGGTGTAGTTTTTCTGCGGTTTCCGGCAGAAACACTGCACCTTGGGATTTATTATACTGTTGTGCTTTATATTTTTTTATTGTACATAGAGTCAGCGACAGGAGGTAAAGATAAATTTATTTTCTCAATGTTAAATTACTCGATTAAAACATGTAATTGAAAGCACCCCGTGAGTCATCAATTGTGGATAAAAATGCGATTTGGGTTCGAACATAACTTACATTAGTGAAATTCGAAAGGTTGCCACGACAAAAGGGGTGGGATATTAATCACTTGGACTGACCTTTCCATTTGCAGATTGAAGACTTAATTCTGATGTTTGGAATCGATCCCCAGTTGCAGAATTCCGCTGAAGGAGGACATTTATATCTCCTGAAAAGCTCGGACGTATTTTAATTGAAGGGTTAATAGTCTTTTATTATGAGTTTGGTATTAATTTACTGGTGGGGGAGGGGGGCGAGAGTAGATTAACGGTTTGGGGAGGAGAGCGACATACCGAGTTACCAAAGATGAAATCTAATAAAAACACGAGAGAAAGATGAAGAGAAAAGGAAAGAGGAGATGGGGTTGCAGTGAGAGAGTTTTCTTGAAGAGTCTCTCACAGAAGAATCTCTCACATGCTTGAGTTCTCGAGGGCTCACGAGGTCTTTCAAAATCCCCTCCTTCTCTCTTCTTCTTCCTCTTGTTCTTTTCTTTACGTAATCTTTCGCTACGAGGAATGCCTTTCTGTCTCTTTTCTCTCCCGGACATAAATTTCATCATTTCTGCCACCGAAAGATTCCATTGTATTATTTCTCTGTCGACCGCTGCGAACGGTTGAGATTTCTCACTCTCCATTTCTGGAGAAACGTTGCTTGGCTTCCTCCCCCCCCCCAAAAAAAGCAGACATTAAAAAAAGCAATATTAGAAATTGCGAGAGAAGGATTAGCAATTCAAACATTTATTTAAGTTATGTCTCCCCGAATACTCGGAAAGTGTGACAGTGTAGTCGGAGTCCCATCAATTTTCTTTAAGGATTATGGGAAAACCGCGTGAATTTTCTTCCTGTTTTTACAGGCCATATATTTTCTTATATTTTAAATGTTTTTAACGTTCACAGAATATTATTGTTCTTATCTAAAAAAAAAAAAAAACACACAGAGCCTGAGTGCCCACTCGTTGTATGCGACCGTTAATGATTCGTTCATTAAAAAAATGTCAAAAATGGCGGAAAATTAAGTTTTCATTTCCGTTTGGAATGACTGAAATAAATAGAGCATATTTTTTGAAAATTTTTGTTACGATTGAGGGCAACGTTCATTTTTGACTTTTGGCTCCAAAATGCATTTTAATTTTCTTTTTCGGGAGATGAGTGTGTGCGATAATTGAATAATAAATTATAAGTATTTTCCTTTACGTGAATATAAATTCATGAACCCTTTCTTTAATGTCTATAACGACTCCCCCAAAGCGGGGAAAACGACTTTTTAAATTGTTTTACATCATTTTTTTTTATTATTAAGCAAATATTAGTTTTTAGAAATTTTAAAAAGGGGTTTTTTTCTCGGAGGTTTTCAACTTCCGATGTTCAGTCATTGACGTCTCCGCCATTGGAGGATTTTTTTATAAAAGACGGAAGGTCATAAGTAAGCCGTTTATGATTTTAGAAAGTGATTAGCGGCGGGGTGGCAAAAGTCATTTCCTGACACGAAAGGGAAAACAGTATATGTAAAAATTTATGCTTCAGTTTGTGTGCGTGCTTAAATTCTTGAGTGGTTTCTCAATAAGCAAATTAACAAAGTTCCCATTCAACTAATTTGAATGTGTTCTTTATTTTTGCGTTTTCTCGTTGACGTATTTGATAAATTTGATAAATTATCAATGGATTTGTAGTGGAAAGGACTTTCTTAGAGTAAAAGTGCACATTTTATTTTGTTGTCATTTGATCGATCAGTCAATTTAATAATTTAATATATATTATAATAAATTACCCTTATTTCGCCCGAGGACATTAAGGGTAACAGCAACATAATTTTTTATAAACAACAATTAAAGAAAAATTGTAACTTAAATAAAATATGAACAGTTAATAAATGAAATATAAATTTCTAAGTTAAATAAACAAAATATTAAATAACATAAATTAAATTAAATATAAATAGTCAATAAAATAAATATAAACTTTTAAGTTAAACAAACATAACATTAAATAACATAAATTAAATAAAATAACGAAACATAAATTAAATAAAATATAAACAATCAATAAATTAAATTGTAAGTTAAGTAAACATATAAACAGAAATTAAATTAATTTTAAAATATTAAATTAAATAAAAACATAAACAGGCAATAAATTAAATATAAATTTCTAAGGTAAAATAAACAAAACATTAAATAATATAAATTAAATAAAATAACAAAACATAAATTTTAAAAAAATATAAACAATCAATAAAATAAATATAAATTTTTAAGTTAAATAAACATAAATTAAATAAAATATAAAAAGTCAATAAATTAATTATAAATTTCTACGTTAAACATAAATTTAATCACAGGCATTGAATTAATTATAAAATTGTAAATTAAATAAAAAGTAAAAATAAAATCACCAATCGTTTACAATAAAGTTTCTCCATCAGTCAATTTAGTGAAATGGTAATAATTTTTTAAAGATATGCCATTCATTGCATTTACAAAATATATTTTCCAGTGGAAAACAGAAACTAATTTGTTTTAAGTTGAAAATTGCCCTCCAAACATTCCCACAGAAAGGGGAGGAGCCTTCGAAGGTCAAAGGTTACAGCCCTCCTCGACTTTTCTTCCGACCGGGGGAACTTAACGCTGTCATCCGAACTTTCAGCACCCTCACTCCATCATCACTTTTTCCATCTCTCCACCGGTTGAAGAATGAGTCCCTGCGGTGCCATATGTAGTGCCTCTGTCACTTCAAAGGGGGGAATTAGGGAGTGCCAAAAATTATTATCGCACTCGCTTTCTCCGCTTTTATTGTTTCTCCTCTCTGATTTCCATACATTTTTTCAAAACTTCCGATATGAAAAACCTCTTCAACGAAACCCAAATTCTCTCTAAACAAAACGATCGCATCAAAAATTATAATTATCGATAATGAGGTTTTAGACGTTTCCTAATTTCAGATATTGTTCGGGATCACAGGCGATTTTTATTTGTGGGGAGGGGGGGGGGGGGAAAGCCGAAAAGAAAAGACTCCGGAAAGGAAATTTAATGCATAAACCAGAGACTAAAACAGAAGAAGCATTCCATTGAGAATTAAAATGTGCTTTGCTCACAAAATGGGGGGGAAACTTCAAAATTGTCTTTCCCGTAAAACTCCGGAGAAAGTACTTTTTCACCCTTCCCCACTCCTCCCCCTCAGCCGCATTTAGTCTTACCCCATGCATTTTCATAAATTACTTTTCATCAAATATCACTTTGAGAAGACGTTTTTTTTTCTAAAGAAAATCTGCCAACGGTGAGTGTGAAATGGTGACGTTGAGTGAGATAAAACAGAGTAAAAAAGCATTCTCATCCATTTTGCATATCAAAATGATAAATTTTTAAAAACAGTTTACATAAATACATTAATTATAATCCCTAATGAATTAATTACTTTTTATATTGCTGGATTATATAAATCCGTACGTCCGTCCGTCCTCGGAACCTTTCGGCAGTTTTCGTACTAATAAAATAGATTCGTGGTAGACGTTTGACGTGGAAGCAGAAGAAATCGCAACGACAGGAAAACGTTTTTCTGTTCATAAACAGAGATCATTAAGACCTCATTAGAAGTCATATATGGTCTCCGCAGCCGCCCTCAGCGTTCTGCATTAATACACCACTTCTTGGGGGTGGAGATTATAAAAAGTAAGAAATGGGGAAAGTATTTTAAGTGCGACGGTCTTGTGTTTGTAAACATCCCTTGAAAACATTAAACGGATGCGAACTTAGCGGCGAGGAAACAGCTCGAGGGTGGATTTAAATTTTTTATTAAAGTTTCAAGAGAAAGAAATTATCGTTTCTAAACAAGAAAAAATCTTTTTTGAATTTCAGGAGGGCGAAAACCATTTTTATCTTCAGTGCTGTTGGGTAAAAAAAAAATTCAATTAAATTCAGATATTAATTTTTACTTTTAAATAATGACGATGCAAATATTAATTAATTATAAAACGCGAGTTAAAAAATGCAAAACTGTGGCCGGCATGGAAAATACAGAACAATGCACGAATACAGTTTTTTTTTGTGAAAATGTATGTATGTATTTCATTTCAGTTCAGAAATGGGTTATCATTTGTTGAGAAAATTCATATATTTTGTGTGGAAATTAAGTAAGCAGTGAGGAAAAATTTAGAAGGTGAGGGAATTCAATGCCGATTGTCAAATGCCGCACCTCCGGGTGATAAATTCGACAGAAGTTTAGTTTATTATGAACGATTTAACCCGGTGGTTTTCTGATAACGGCCAAAATGAAATCTCAAATTGATAAGGAAAATTAAAATTCAATAACCCGCACAATCGCAGTCGCAGCTTTCATTTTAAGAGCGCAAACATGGAAAATCGGAGTTCCACTTTCTTTTCTTTCTTTGTAATTATTCTCTCTCATTGGAGGAAAGGTCATAAGGGAAAATTAAAAATGCGGGGAAAAGCACGGACAAATTGAATTATATTTATGCAGTCTTTGGTAAAAAACTTCGGCCCGAAGCGACCGCCGCTCGCTGCTTCAGCAATATAAACCTCATTGTTTTTAGCTTTTTTCCCCTCGGGAAGATATTTCTTTAGTATTTAAATACACTTGACACAAAATTGAGGAAGTATTTTCTTGGAAAGAACCCGTTGTTCTTTTAGTAGAACAAATCAAAGTAATGGCGTGATCATTAGCAAGAGGAAAAGTCAAAGGAAAACATGGTGCAACGCCAACTTTTGTGGTTTCTCTCAGGTTTTCCAATACATTTAAAACGGTTTCTGGCTGCATTCCGTCCCTTCAGATTACTTTCTTTCCCCCTCTCCTCTCCGCTCCCTCTCTTCGGATTTCTTTCTCCCTTTCTTGAAATTAATTTTTAATTTCATTTCACTTGCGTTTTATTAACGGCATTCGCTTCGGGTTTAAACTGAGACTTTGGGAGCCACAAACCCAAGCGGAATTTTAAAGGTTGCCCTCGTTTGGCATCTCACGCTCGCACGAATCATCCAGGAAAACATATTTAAACCTGGAAATCTCATGGGTTTCCTTCCCTCCAAAAGAAATTTCCCGGAATTGGATGTCGAAATGGCGGCTGGAAATTATTAAGTTCTTAAGAAAGTGAAATGTTTCTTTTTCATTCGCAGCAGTCACCGGGAAAAAGTTGGGAAACTGCGAAAGTAAAACCTTCTCTAATCGTTTAAAAGTTGCAGCGTCTGTGAAATTTTGTTTTCTCGTTAAAATGTTTCGGATGGAAGTTTGTTTCGGATCTTTTTGAGGGCTGAAAGACAACATTTTCGGTCGTGTGTGACAACATTGGGCAAAAATGATGTTTGCAAAACACAAATCCGTTATAAAAAACGGAAACATTTAATTTGTTGGAAATGTCAAATGTGAAACTCTATGGCAAAGACGCATTTAAAAATCCCCATTCATTCGGTGATCCGCTTATGAAAAAATTCAATACACTCCATTTTAAGGTTGGAACAAACGCCCCGGGAACGCAGCAGTATTTTTGAGACAATCGAGATGAGGTTTTGGTTGAATGGAAAGCCGGGCTTCGAAAAAGGCGAAACCATTTCATTGTGTGGGGGGCGGGAGGCGTCCGCGCCATGTTTGCCGGAATGAATTACTCCGGCGAAGATTGCAACCGGATTTTCTCATTTTCTTCCAGCTGTAAAACCATTTATGGGGTATTAAGTTTTAAATTTCAATCGGTTTTTAAGCTGAACACAAAAAAATGTTTGTTATTCAATTCTTGTCGTCGGCGAAAAGCGAATCCCGGAGGGAGGGAAAGCCTTATTGAGACCAAACGAACCGGTGGAGCCTTTAATTTAATTTTTGGAAATATGATCTACTTTATTTTGCCTCGGAATCGCAGCCTAACCTTTCTAACTAGCGATGAGAAATATTTGCTCTCATTTACTTTGAGTGATTTTTCAGCTCCCTCGCCTCTGCTACCTTCCGCTCAATCAATTAAATTTCCCGATTAAAAGCAAATACTTGTCAATTAAAATTAATATCATTTTGAGTAATTTTTGTTTTCTCTTTCTTTCTCTGTTTTACCGCTCCGGTAAACATTAGGTATCCGACCGTCTAGACGCGGAACATCGAAGAAGCGAACTCACAAAGAAATAAGAGGCTTTCGTGGAGGAATTCATCCATTGTGTAGCTCCTTTTGGGTCAGAAAATATTTCGGGCTGTGCAAGAGCAAGCTTTGCTCTCCCGGGACTAACGGTTTTAGCGGTTATTCAAAGCGGTCTTTTGACCTCCAGGTGACTATTTTGTTTTATCGACCCAAAATGTAGTTTAATTCCTTTTATAAATAAATAAGGGGGCAACGAATCAATAATAATGGGGGCAATATAATGAAGAATTAATATGGATGACCTGTGAAACGTGGCAGTAGAGAAGAAACGGATTAAGGTTGGCACCACTGATGGAAGTCGGGAGATGAATGACTGGCAGTTATTGACTGACCGTTGGAAGGGGAACTTATCTCGGTTTCCGCAAGCGGGAAAATAATAATCCGCAGCTCAAGAAATGATTTCGGGTGTGCATCTCCATTTGAACTCTTCAAAGAAATTTACAACAGATGTATGTTCGATCGCAATGTGATAATCCTTAATTGCATTTTGCATTTCACTAAGAGAAAATAAACAAAAGCCGCCATTTTGAAAGCACTCAAACCGAATAAACGGTCATAAAGTGGGAGTCGCTGCCGTAAATTTTTTGCCTATTTAAAATCTCTCCCGATAGTGAGGCAAAAAATTTAGAAAACAAATTTAAATGACACCGTACCGTTCAGATTCAATTAAAAGATGAAATATAATTTTGCAGCTCAGAAAATTAAGGGCTGAAACTTCTCCGATAGTTAAAAGCGGCGGCGCATTCAAACTTTTTGTTCTTTTCTCACCCCTTTCCCTTTTTGCCGGAACATTATTTTATGCTCAGCTGATGCCACAAACAACACTTTTTCATCAATTTTCCGTTTCTCCAGAATAAAAGAATTCGGTCTTATTGGTTTTCGGGAAGCCGTTAAGAGCGGTGAATCACCGAAAAGCTTTTAAAACAGTCGCCATTAGGATTCGCATTACATTGTAAATTATAGCTCTATTTGAATACTAAAGGTTGTTTCTGGTTCTGAGTGTTTACACTACCCTTATGTCTGGAGTGTGTTCCATTTACTGACTCAGACAAATGTGCCTGACGACTTCAGGTACAGAGAAAAGGTTTTGCTCTTATTAAATAACATTAATTAATATTTCGCGGATGAATTTCAATATAAATTGAACGACTGTGATTAATTAAAAATAATTTTTGCATTTAAAAGAGAGGAGGAAAAATTTTAACGACATTTGCATTCGCATATGATGACTGTCTATGGTCAGCAGTCTTTCAAAGGGGGTGAAGAGAAAGAGCGAAAACGTGTTTGTTATTCCCATTTTTCATTTGGCATCATATCGTGGGTTTCCGATGAAAAGGGGGCTTTGTAAAGCGATTGTTTGAGAAAAATCTCCCGCAAGTGTTGATTCGGAATTTTCCAAAGGCACTTAAGTCTGAATGAGATTTTTCCCCGAGCTCAGTTTAAAAAAATAAAACGCACCGGAGAAGAATGTAACGTAACCGTAAAGCGGAATAAAGGCAGTAACATTTCATGAACTTCCTCCCGACTTTTCATTCATTTTCCCTTCGCCGTGTGTTTCTCATAAACAACGAAGTATTTCAATTAGAAAAAGAGAAAAATCAAAAAAAAGTGAAAGAATTTTTTTCCTCGTCGAGAAAGTAATAAGAAAATGAAATCTTTTTGCTTTACGTACAAAAAAAGGTCGAATAATAAAAAGATTGTTCCCTTTGAAAAAGAAAGGAAAGAACAAGGAAAAAGAATAAAAGAAAAGTCATTTTTCTCACTTTTCCCCTTTGCACCAGGTGAGCATAGAAGAATGTTTAAATGTCCCCAAAGGGCATCGTTGTCCCCATTTGGCAAATTCTTTTGTCCCCTCAGGGACAGTGAAATCTCCACTCGCCCACAGCAACTTGAGGACAAATCAGGTGTGAATGGGACACAGCGAACCGAAAGAATTTTAACTTTATTTAAAAAAAAACCGGAAACGGAAACGCCCAAAGTGGAACATATTTTCAGGTGTTTTCTTTTTGACTTTCCAATGATGTTCAATCCCATAAGCTAAACACGGAAGTCGCGTAAAATGGGATATTCCAACTCCTTAATTTTAATAAATAGTTTTAATTAATATTTTAAATAGAATAGAAGTTAATAACCAAATTAAATAATGACTTAATTTATTTAAAATTTTAATATTTTAATAGTTTGTTAGTTAATTATATTACTGTGAGATTTTATTATGACTGTGCATTATTTTCTTTTGTTTATTTGTAATCGGCAATTTGTATTTTATATTTATATTTAGTATAGTATTTAGGTTACATATTTAGTATTCATGGCTTTTCCACCGATTCATGTTTGAAAATAAATAAATAAATAATAATATATTGTATTTCTAGCCTTTCGGCGTTCGAAAGGATACACATAATTGCCTACAATTAAAATTCACACTTCACACATGCACAGCACACACCACAAGCACACATACCCCACACACACAGCTATTATAATTGTTGGAATAAGAAAATCCCGATAGGTTTTAATAAAATATCAAAAGTTTCACCGATTAGTTTTTAAAAAAAAATTAAATATGGGTGAAATTTCAACCCCAAACACCGTTAGAGGGTTAAAAAGAAAATGAGATTAACAATTTGGGGAACAAAGCAGGAAAGAAGCAGACCTGAAACACAGGAGCGGACAAATTTAGAAAACTTTCGTCGAGGACTGTGGGCGTCAAATTTCGTTCAGTTTCACGTTCCTAATTCGGTTTCGTCAGGTCCGAGCAGTTCGAGTGTAGTTTTTCCTTTTCACGGACTGTCGCTCTTTTGAACTTTTCAAAGCACGGTGCTTTGAGAAATAAAAGTTTACGGAAAGAATTAAGGCTTTCGCTTTATTGAACCTCGTTTTAATCAAAAAAAAAAAAAAGGAAAAATATATCTCGAACGAAAAAAACTTTTTAAGCTCTTCTTGTCTTGTGGGATTATTGTTTGAAAAATTAATATTGCTTGAGAGCTTTTAGAAAGAAAGTTAGGACCGCAAGGGACGAGGGACATCAGAACTAAAGGCATTCTTTATTAATTTCCTCTAAAATTCGCCCCAAAGAGAGCAGAAAAAATTTCAAAAACAACAAATTCCTTTTAGGGGGGGTCTGATGAAAATAAAAAATAAGTTTTGGCCAAGTTTTAAATTTTTTCCCAAGGATTCTTTTCCTTTTCTTCAAATCATTTAATGGAATAAATATTGCTTCGGCATGAAGGGGATGACGGAGGGGTTGCTCACTGTCCCAGGGATCGATTTTGTTCCGAGAACTTCAAAGTCCTAAAACCACTGAAAGTTCCTTCAAATGTTGCAGTATTTTAGTCAAATTATAAAATCCTGACATAGCCCAAAATAAAAATTCATTCTTCTGATTTTCATCCTCCTCATTAATTTCAACATTTTCCTCCCAAAAAAATGAGCGGTTACCCGTAAAAACGGCTTAACTCTGCCATTTCAATGAAAAAAAATTGAACAGATCAGTTTGAATAATGAACTAGAAAAAAATATGAAGTATATTTTCCAAATCTGAAAAGTAATAAATATATTTATATCAAAGTTCCTCAAATTCTATTTGTATGTTGCTATGGCGATGAATACCAATTGACGAGATGCAGTTTCACCGTTCTTAGAAGATCCCTCTCGCCGAATGCTTTCCTCGAGTGTTCCCGCTCTTCTTATCCCGGTCCCTTCGCGGAAAATTAAGAGCACATAAAATGATGGAAATGGGGATATAAATTGGCGTGAAGAAATGGATTTTATTGCGTTTAACGTTGCGTTTGAGTAAATAGTTAAACGGCACCTGCGACATGTCCTCCTGGCCCCCCGCACTTTCACACTGCTTAACTTAATTAGGAAGATCCAGGCTTAATGCGTTTTCCCCTCGAAACATTTTCTGCCCACGATTGTACCGTTATCTGCAGTTGCGGGATGGCGATTTAAAGAAGGCGGTGCGATAAAATCTTTCAGGAAAAACCCGCCCATTATTTTATGCTGTTTTCCGGTTAATTCACATTAACAGAATTAATATTGACGTCTATGGTTTGAAAATCTAATATTTCAGTGTATGGGTTTAAAAAAGATTTTTTGATTTTTTTAATTTCTTATAATTTATGAAAATTATTGCAGAAGTAATTAATTAGATTTAATAAATTCTGGAAGTTTTACATAACGAAATCAGGTTTTTCAGGTAATCTACTGAAACAGCAGGAATTCGTAAAGGAAAAGCAGGAAGATTCTCTCTGGGAAATTTGGCGGAGGCTTGTTTTTATATAACTTGGTTGGCCACGCGTATTCTTGGGGAATTAACACACCATTCGAGATGTTATTGCTTGAGAATACACGTAGCTGACAAGTTTGATCAGAATCGCGAGGGAATGGAGAGACAGCGTTCCTTACGTAAGTACATGGAGTCAACCATGCGTGAATTTTCGATTTGGAATGTCTGGACGGGAAACTCTTGAGACCGCGTTCGAAATGGAAAGCGTTTCGCATTAGTCGCCTGTCCAGTCCACTGTTGTCGCCAACGCATGAACCTGAAAACTGAAAAAAATATATATAAATACAAATAAATCATACTAATATATAAATCTGTTAAAGGAATGCGTGTGTGTGTGTGTGTGTGTGTGTGCACTTCGTTCTTTGTTACCTAAGATCTCAGCAACCACCAAACCGATTTCGATCGAACTTTTTCCAAAAGACGCGCATTTTTCCAGAGAAGGTTCTGCGCTATGTCTCATTTCTGGAAAATCAGCAACAGCCGAGAAATCTGCAGAAAACCTGTTTAGGTTTCGGGAAAAACCAGATAACTTTTGCGCATTCCTTTCTCATGCTAAAGGGTCGATGTTCTTTTTTTTTTCGTTCGCAGCCACTTTGAGTACAGTGGCAAAGGGAATTAATGGAATTTGGGATTTGGGAACTATGAATTCGGGGTTCCACATTCGATTGCCAAGTGGATATTATTTGCCTGAAATTCTGAATGCATTCACGTTGCTCATAGTTATATTCTTTGTGTATTTATTTTCACCTAATTTTCAGCCAATTGGTTTTAGATTTGATAGTAATTAGTTTGTGTGGGTTTAGTGGTAGTGGTTTTTCAAAGTGGTTTTTAGATTTTCAGAGAATTTGTTGTAGAATTGATAGAAATTAGTTAGCGTGGGTTTAGCGTCAGTAGTTTTTTCAGCGTGCTTTTCGGATTTTCCGAGAATTTGTTGTAGATTTGATAGTTGAAGTTAGTGTTAGAGTTTAGAGTTGAGAATAAAAAATAAAATATAACAAAATGCCGAGAAGAAAGTCCACTCTGTCGCGTTTGAGTGCCAGATTGAAAAGAGCTAGGGAAGAAGAGGTGGAGGTCGAAATTCAGGTGCAATGGGATTATCAAGGTGCATTCAGTTTTTCAGAAAATAATTATTGTATCTGATATTGCAGTATAGATATAGATATACAGTCCCAAGTCCTAGCGAGGGCGAAGCCCGAGCTACAAGGGGGGGGGTTGGAGCGCGAAGCGCTCAGGGGGCGAGGCCCCCTAGTAATAAATAAATATCAAGTTTCTTTTCAGGGAGAACCTACAGGTCATTTATGGATTATAAATGATAATGTAAAAAAACTAAACACAAGCGTAGAATATCTCTTTTAGTTAATAACTATTCGGTAAAAATATGATTTTTTTACCTAAAATAAATTTTTTGTTTTTGGACTTTGTGATATTAAACAGAGAATTTTAGCATTGTATAAAAGTATGAAATTCTGTATTTAACTCTCTGTTTTAAAACAAACCGCTTTAAAAAGTCAACAATATTTTATTGTTAGTTCAACAAAGTAACGAAAATTTCAAGTTCCGCTTGCAAATTTGAGCAAATCCCTCGTTTCCTAAACTTCCTGTGATTGTCAAGGGCTTACAAGCCTCCAAATTTACCGTTGGGAGAAGCCCTTCGCCTTAGGATTTTTCTGCACGCATCCATTTTGATTATGTGTTTTAATTTGCCTATGCAACGCCAGAGGGTGCATCGTGCAGTGCGAATGCAATTTTTAATTTCGACGTTTCGGTTTCACAGGTTGGCACTCCTTCAGATGGACGGTTGGAGCTTGGCCTCTTCTTGTTGTGGGGATTGAAATTTTTTCGTGTCGTTTTTTTCACAGTTTCGGAATTTCTTTCGAGTTTCGAATGCTCTAAAATCGAATTCAGAAATGTTTTCTTTGAATTTTCAAAAGAATGTGAATAAACTTGTACTCTGCAGGCTAAAAAAGGCTATTTAAATCTGTAAAAAGGTTTTGTTCGGTTCATTATTTATGACTGTTTGGTTGTAGTCATCACTCCATCAAATCTTCCGTACAAAAATTTAAATTCTACTTTCGATGACAATGCATTGTAAGTTAATTTCCCCAAAGAAAGTTAACCCAAATGGAATTAAAGACAACCATCTTGAATTTGTTTGAATGCCCTTACACTATGAAGATCGTAAATTCATTCAATAAGAAATCGTTCTATTTTGAAAGCTTTTCCAATTAATTAATTGAAGAATAAAAAATTGAGTAAAATTCATCATCTTAAACGCGTTAAATATTTTTCGGGAAAAAATTGAAATTTTTTTAAACAGGAAAGGATTTAAAATACAGGGAGTTAGGCCTCAATTTTGCAGTGATTTACAAACAGAAAATCTCCGCATCAGCAGAAGCAACAGGAAAGCTGGAGCTGTCGTCACCCACATAAGGTAAATACAATACTGAAGATTTCTTTCACGGCATCGCGCCTGAGAATTTATTAAGTTTTTTCTTTCACTCAGCCTCGCAAGCGAAAGAAAAGCCCCTGCACTGACAAAGGGGTTTTTATTAGGTTTCCCCGAGTTTCTTCACTCTGAGGAAAAGTTCCGCTACAGAAATTGACTCTGAAATGACCAAACCCTTTATTTTCTGCGATCTTTAGTCGTAGCGATTCATTTTTGTTAATATTTTATTTTAACACTAGATGTTCCTCTATTTTATTATACAGACAGCGTTATTATAATGTAAAAATATCTGAGAATAACAAATGCATCATCATTTTGATGGTTCTAGTGTTTCAAAATTCATCAGTGAATCTTTTAATTTTGGCCATAAACTATAATTATTGATACTGCATGTGCTTTATATCAATTAAGTTTACTCTGCCTGCAGTTCACTTTTGGAAGAGTGATTTTTCCATCAATTACAAACCCGAAATTCCGTCCCGTTCGGTTTGCACGGGGCAAAATATGAAAAAGTAGATGGCGGATCGAAAGCAAGATGTTGACATCATATCGACCTCTCGGATCAAATAAGAGGGAAATTGAAAATAAAAGGAAAACTATCAACTGGTTAAACAAACGAAAACTTGGTGGGGTTTTATTACCTGCGAGAGGAGGAGGAACGAAGAAGAAGGCATTAGAAACGAGGAAAGTTCCGAGGCACGTAACCCGTCCTATGTAAACACAAATGGATGAGGGATCACGTGAAATGTGGTTTCCTAATATCCGTTCGTGAACGGTTAATTAGAGTGACCGACCTTTTTCGTTGTAGCTTTTTTAAAAAGAATTTTCGGCCATCTTCAAGACGCGGGACGCTCTCACAAGATGTCCTTTTCTCCAGAAATTACATCCACAGAAAACATTTCAATACGTCCAATTGAAAATACTGAATTCATCTGATAAAGAAAAATACGTCCACTCGGTTTCGTTTTACGTTTCTCGACAAAAGTTTCTTTATGTGCTCATAATAAAAGCGGGGGTGCTTCGTTATGAAATACAGTTGAAACTCTCATAAGTCCACTTTTTCTCCTCCGTTCTACTCATATTTCTCATAAATTTTCGTCCTTATTCACAAAGGCTTTTTTTCAGAATATCGAGCACATCCCACCAAAGCCGGAGTTCTCTTTTTTCCTCCCGGCTCACAATTTCCCGAAGGGAGGGCCTCGCCTGACTTTTTCCCATGTTATCCAGCCCGCAGAAAAATTAATTACTTAATCCCTTTTACGTAATTACGATTGGCGGGAAGAGCAAACAGTGTTTTTGGGGGCGAATGGGCCAGGCAAACGTCAACAATGAGTTTTTAAAATGAAAAAATGTTTTCCTCTTAACACTAAAACTCCCAAAGCGGTCATTTTGACATTAATTTTTTGTCTTTCGTGATTTTCTTCCGTAATTCATCACTGTCTTTTTTTTATCGAAGCCAGTTTTTTCTAATTTCTAAAAACTGTATGTATTTTACCATACATGAATCTTAAAATGGCAGACAAAGCAGTCAAGCATGTGCTCACCTTCTGCAGAGCCTTAGATGAGCAATGAAAGGGCCGAAAGGGGTTGGAAATCCCCGGAGCGATGCCATCCCCGTCGCAGTACAAAGTGAAAAACATTTTAATTTCCATAAAACTTCTAAGTAAATACTAAATCTCGTTAAAGTCCGCCAAAGCAAAATTTGCTTAACAACATTGTAAACTAAACTTAAGCTTAGAGTATTGTTAAGTGAAAATGCTCAGATTATTTACGTATAGAAAATGTTTTATTCTTCATTCACATTTCGCGCCAAAGAACGAATTCCTCGTAAAGGTGTCTGCCAACTCTTTGGGGTTTCCCAGAAGGAAAAATATTTATCCTTTTTAGGGTCAGTTCTTCATATAAAATCTGGAATTGAAGAAAATTCTGGAAATTATCGGGTTTACTTTGTAAGTATTTAATTTAACGTAATTTGCAGTTCATTAAATATGCCATAGACATACATTAAAAGGGCAGCCGAACTATATTAAAGATTAACAAATGCCATAGAGGTTTAGAAAGCATAGACGAGCAAGAAATATTGTAACTGTGCCCGACATGAGAACAGACAAAGTTTCAAACAGTTTTTTTGTTGAATCACTGTTAAAATAATTGTACAGTGTAACTTATTAATAACCTCAGTTTGTTATGTTATTTATTGAATTTATGTTACTTAACGTTAGGTTTATTTAGCTTTTAAATTTATATTTAATTTATTGACTGTTAAGATTTTATTTAATATTTATTATGATATTTATTTAATCTATGTTATTTAATGTTTTATTCATTTAACTTATAATTTTATATTTAATTTCTTGACTGGCTATATTTTATTCAATTTTTGTTATGATATTTATTTAATGTTTTGTTTATCTAACTTATAATTTCATATTTAATTTGTTAATTCTGCATATTTTATTTACCTTAAAAGTTATAGCTGATCTGAGTGCCTGTTTATCTTTGGATCTGTACCTAATTTATAACTTTGTTTTGATTGTTGCTTATACTCCCTTAATGCCATCGGGCGAGATAAGGGTAAATTATTATATTATGTTATATATATTAATAACCTCAGGAAAAACGGGAAATAATTACAACTCCTTAAATGAGGCCATTTTTATTTTTACAAATATTTCGTAAGGGATGGTGAAATCCAAAAGATTCCATAGAGGGGGGAAAGGACAAACTCAAGATCGGTATTCTATAACTTGGCACTTAAAATTCAGTATGATACAAAATCTCTTGCCTAAAACCCCTTCCCACAAGATTTAGCCGGATCCGCTCTTCATCAGTGGCTTAGCTAAAGTTTGAGCGCCCGAAGAGGATTCTTATTTGAGGCCCATACAAGTATTTTCAAAAACGGCAACTCCCCTTAAGTCATATAATGACAGTCCCCCGTTTCTGTATAAATAGACAGGTCGAGGGAGGAAAATCAATGGAAGGAAACGTCTTCTGCTTGGCGAAAGAGAAAGTCTCATTTTGGGGGAGGGCGGAGGCTCCTGAAGGTCAGCCATAGACAATTACTTTAATTAATCATCTTCTTCCCGATTTCCCCGCGAATTTATACATTTTGACAGGAAAACCGGGAGTTGGAACCGAAAACACCGCTGTAAACAACATGCTCTAGTAATCCTGTCACCATCAACGTGTAATGTTCCGTTTTCAGTTGAATTAGTTCCCCGCCTTTTCCCCGAACAACTCCACCTTCCTGCTTCCTTGCCCACACCGGTTTGCACCCTTAACAAGAAAATTGGATTTTCCCTTCCTATTCGATCACAAATAACAAGTCTCATTATTTATATCATTTTCAATAAGCTCTGCCTTCGGCCTTTTTATGGAACCCCCGTTTTTCCTCCCCTCACTCAGGCGCTAATTCTCCTCAAATTCCTCACGTGAGGAAAAAATATAAAAATTATCTGTGCAGATAAATCGTCTCATTCATCACTCACCGGGAGAAAAGCTACGAGACCATGGTTTTCAAATTCGAATTGTAAAAGGGATGAAATTAATTTTTATTGCCCTTAGGACGTTCAACCCTTTAAAGAAACTTCTTTCTGCGGGAGAGAAGAGGATGGAGATTCTGCAGTTTGGAAAAAATTTTCGAATTTCCTGTGGCGTCTGCTGCTGAGAGGGCGACCATCGGACGATGTAATCGGGTCTCTGACCTCGTGTTTTCAAGAATTGCTGTTGAAAAAGCGAATTCGAAGCGAATATAAGGTAAGAAGAGTTCATTGGGGTTTCTTCTCCTTCCGAAAAATTCCGAGTTAACCCGTTAAGCGAATATGCCGTATATCTACGGTTGATCTCTTGTACACTGTAGCGGCTATGACGTATATATGCGTCAAATGATTTTTCTTGGTTTATTTAATAAAGTGCGATTGTTTCTGGTAATAGAGGGAATTTAGGAGCATTGCAAGATTCAACTTGTTTACATAAAGATACATAAAAGTCGTTCATTTTTTCTCTACTCTTCAATGTGTATATGTTACAGGCAAAGTATGAAATCCGGGATTCTATTCAATGTGTATAAATTACCCTTGTACTTTTATTTGAATATTTTATAAACTGTAATAAACATAACCTAAAATAAACTAAAATAATAAAGACATAACATATAATGGAAATGATGTTAAAAAAATTATTCAATGGATTTGACGTATATATACGCCTGATCTCTTGTACACTGTAGCGACTATGACGTATATATTCTTGGTTTATTTTATAAGTAAGACGAATATATACTGGTAATAGAGGGAGGGTAGGAGCATTGCAAGATTCAACTTGTTACGTAGATACATAAAGATACATAAAGTGTCCTTCATTTTTTCTCTACTCTTCAATGTGTATACATTACCTTTGTACTTTTATAAGCTGTAATAAACATAACCTAAAATAACTAAAAAATAAAATACATAAAATATAAAAAAATAATTCAATGGATATGACGATATAAATACGTGGCCACTACAGTAACCACTACTCGCAACTTACCGAACCTCTTAAAGGGTTAAACCGAAATCGCAAACGTACGTACGGACCAACTCGGAGACTTTAAATACGTATAAAGATTATTTGACTGAGTAGTTTATTAGGTGCGGGGGCGGTTAATACGTATAAAAAAGATCGTAAAATCATAACCACGCTTCAACAGACACATTGAAACTGTTTCTCTCAAAGGGAAGAATTTCAAACGTTAAAAGTATGAAAATATTCAATTGGAACGCAGTCGAGTGCATTTGTTCTCCCGTGAAAGAACGCAAAGAGTGCGAATTGTATACGAAAAATGGTTCCCATGTGCACAACGGGGGGAACATCTCAAAAGCGCACAGCCCCGAGCATTATAAAGAGTGCGCGGGGGGTCGGGGGGTGAGCCACCCCCTGGATAAAGGGCGCCACTTGGGGTGACGGAGAAAATGGCAAAAACTAATTTTCTTCAAAGGGAGTTCCCCGGGCCCGCGAGGGTGAATTTTCGAATTTTTCGGGGGAAATTCACGTTTTATTTTATTTGATAAATCGCTAGACTTAAATGAGCAAAAATTTGTTTACAAATTTTAGGAGTTCTCATTTTCCTCGAGAGATGAAAAGGGGTGAAAGGTGATTTGTTTGAGACATTTTCAATCTCTGATATTGATTTTCGATTCTGATTTCGATTTTACCTTTAGATTCAACGAAACATTTCAGAGTTTTGTTCTGATCAACTCCTGAGGTGCTTCTCATACCCCTCCACTCGAATTCAATTTCGTTTCACTGGGATTATTATTACTTGGCTCGAAAACCTGCATCTGTTGTTAAAGAAACTTGCACGTTTAAGAGGTGAAGGGGTGAATCAATAATGAGTGCCAAAGGAAACCCTTATTTGGGAAAGTTTAAGGGCGGTACATATGTTCACCCCGTGCAAAAATGCCTGAGCTTTTTGGCTAACTCACCGTGAAAAAGTGGAAATTGAGGTTTGCCCTTTTGGGACGGCGCCCAAAGTGTAAAAGCCCAGATAAAGTTTTAAACCTCCGGCGTAATCTGCTTAAGACTGGTAAAAAATAAACTGAAGAAAGATTTAATTAATGAGGTAAAGTAATTAATTATGACAAAATTGGTTAAGGCTTTTAACCCTTAGATCGAAATTCTACGAAACTGTCGGCCGACCAGAAACTGTTTGTAAAATCGTCAGCGAACGCTTTTAAACTCACCCACCGAAAGTGCAATAATAAATTGGAAAAATTGTCAAACGGAAGGCGGCGGAGTTTTCCGCGTGGCTTTCCCCTAATTAGGTCTATTAAGCAACCATAACTCAAACTGATAAAGCCTTTAGTCTCGAAATAAAAGACGAAAAGAGAGTTTGGATTTTCCAAGTCTGATTTGATGGCCGCACGCTTCGTTAGAGCCAACGCAATGCCGCTCGCGCACCATCGATCTCATCTCCTCGACATCGCCGATGGACGTTGTTAAACTCTTCCCGATCCTCTCTTTCATTAGCCGATTTATCGCTGTCTAATGACTTTCGTTATGAAAACAATATTTTCACTCGAACATCGGCCGAGCCTTTTCAGGCCTTTTCAGGCCTTTTCAAGCCTCTTTGCCTCAATGCAATGCTTAAGCAATGGTTATATTTTTAAATTTTAATTAATTAGGGGCATTTTTTAATTATTTTTTATTTAAATATAACATTAATATAAATATAATAAAATAATTAAAATAAATAAAATATAATAATATAAATAAAAAACATTCAATCTGAATACAATGGCCATTTTGATTCTGGACAATACAATGAAATGTATTTTTTGTTCGTTAAGACTTTTTCAAATAATTGTGTCTTTTCTCTTTTCGATTAAAAAAACGACTGTTTGATTAAAATGTGAAAACAATCCATACGCTGAGAAATAAAAAAGAAAATAACACTAAAAAGGTTTAAAAATATATGAATGATATAGCAGGAAAAAGGGAAGAGAGAACAATAGGGAAAAATGATATATATGACGAAAAGGAAGCGGGAAAAGCAGGGAAGCAGAGAAAAAATGAAAAAGCAAAGAAAAAACATGAATATTAAGACAAGAGAAAAACTGGGAAAAGGAGAAAGAGAGAAAAAAGAAAAGCAAGGAAAATAAGGACAAAAACAAAGTGTGAATTTGTTATCAAGGCCTTTCAGTGTAAAAAATTAACTAAAATAAATAAAATAAAAAACATTTTGTACGCATGCATTTTCCAATATAAAAAATATAATTTCCGGGAAATTTATACTTAACTAAGGTTCGCCCCTGACACCCATTTTATTCCTTTTTAAGTGAGTTAATTCGTATGTCAAACCTCGACAGCGAAAGCTTAACATAAATAACGCATACATAAAGCGTTAGACAAAGTAAACTCTTAAAAAATGATTAGTTTCCCTCCTCAATTGCTCTCGTCAGACGTATCCCTTTCACAAAGAAGGGAACCAAATTTGGTTTGGTTAGGCAGAAAAGGTCCTCCCACGGCCTTTTCTTAAAGCCCAACAGCATTCGGCGTAGGAGTTCACCAAATCAAACATATAAAACCCGAAATTTATCAGATGAGATTTTCCCGTTTGATGTAAGTTTTGTAGTTTTACTTGAAAGGGCAGACTGGAATGTAAATGGCAAACGTCTTTATTGACCAATTTGTGATGACCATAAGTGCACTGCTTTAATTGATTCGTTCAAAACTCTTTTTACCTCAATATATATATTATTAATAATATAATATATTTAAAAGTCAGAAGCTTTCTGATATGCGAGTAATTTCTATTCTATGTGTTAAATATATTTACTTATGTGTTTACTGGTTTTTATTACTCATTTTTCACTATATTGATTATTTTTTGTTAATTATGTATGAATTTTTAATTAGTTATCCTAATTATGGTTATTTATTCTTTATTATTTTCTGTTCTGTGTTTATTTTCTGTTTATTATCTACTTCTGTTTATTTATTTATTTATTACTATGACTTATTCCTTATCGTTACTTGTTATCTATCAATAATTATTTATCTGTCATCTAACTCTAATACTACCTGTTTTAATTGTTATTCATTACCACTGTTATTTATTTATTTATTTATTAACTTGTGTAGGATTCTAGTCATTTCCTAGTCAATCATTGCTCCCTCTCCCACAGCAGAAGGCAAAATACAAGTGAATAAATTTATAATTTTTACATATTTTATAAAACAAATTTTTATATCTTTAACGCCCAAGGGCAAAATAAAGTATTTATTGATTGATAATATAATATATTTAAATTGTTACCATTTACGGGTTTTAATAATTACAACAGTTCAACATATAACTTAACCAATAATAAATAAAAACCATAATAATATATAAAATGCCGTACGTATAAAAAATTAAACCAAATAAACATTACAAAATAAATTATAATAACTTAGACATCTAATCTTTTCATAGTATTTAAAAAAAATTATATTTTAAGCATTTACTATCGAGGGGAGGTGTAAACAAGCAATAAATAAATAACTTTCAATTATCTTTCAATAGAAATGGGTGCTACAGTAAGCATTTGCATTATTCCTTATCTTCTAAATTAAATAAATAATACACAATCAGTACAAATAAAAACCAATAAACTGAAATACAATTAAAAAAATACAATAACTGTGGGGAATGTATATAAAACAAATAACAGGAGAAAGGCGAATGTCTCCCGGATGAAAAAATACAATATGTCTGCAGTGTCTTTATTTAAATTCATCACACCGACTTTCATTTTATCCGCAAAATTTGATGTAGTTCGCTGTAGCCACCTTCGGTCAGAGAAAACCAGAAGGGAATCCGAAGGAAACCAAAAACCGGTCCTGAAAAAAAAATTTCATAGAGCGAAACACAAAAGTAAAACCTCATTTCCGGGTTGCCGACTCGAAGCAAAACCTCCCAAACAAAATTTGAGATTTCTCCGATAATTCGTTGGAGTAAGCCGAGTATTGAGGAAGTTCTCGGAAAGCGCACCGTTGAAAATCTTGTTTGTATCCAATATTTCTGTGACAGTGGCAAATGTCAGCAAAAAATGAATTCTCGGGCGTGAAAAGAACAGCGAAGGGCGTTTCCGAGGAGCGAACGCTCAAAGTCTTTATAACATTTGAGCCTTCGCTCCCTTTTCCGTCATCTTTTATTGAGGAGATATTTTTGTTCGGCGCGCAAACCGTCTAATTGGCCCGGAAAAAACTGCTTTTGAATTAAAGGAGGAAAAAGGGAGGAGGTGGAAGAAACCAGACGAAAGGCCAGGATTTCACGTTCCGAAGCTGAAAATAATGAAGTTTAACGGTTCATGTTCTCCATGAAGTATGAGGAAAAGCCTCACGGGAAAATTAAATTAAAACGAAATCCTTTAGTTCGAGTTTCCCCCAATCGATAAAAGTAAGCTAAATTTTCTATTTTGTGGCTCCTCCTGTTTAATGAAGTGAACGAAAATGGACTGGCGAGGTTTCCGCTCAAATTGGGAGCCCGTTCTTAATGATTGCCTTACATGGTGGACACCAGCTTTGTGGGCAGAGGTCCTTTAATAAAGTGCTGACTCAGCACTCCCTCTCCTGCGGGAGAAACAATTTCGCTTCTGTTTCATCCGAGTCCCGTTATCTTCGCCTTGCAGGATCTCTCCGCTGCGGAATGCATTTCACTCGGGGAAATTTCCAACGAGTGGAAAAATACTTTCTCCACCGCGGTTGTAGTGATTATTTTTCAATTGTATGCGGTTTCCCGACGGGGGAAAAGAACGCAAATTAATGAAGACGGTTAATTTGATTCCTAACGTAACCGCGTGATTTTATATTTTGAAAAAAAAAAATTAAAATAAAATAAAAGTGAAAGCGCGACAGGACTTGACAATTAAATCTTTATGCTCTTACTCGACACTTCCTGTATCTTTCCTTCGTTTCCCATTCTCTTCTGCTCAGCCCTCCAGCCGGAAAATGCTTTCATTTTCCAGCAGGATTATATCCTACATTTCGCTTTGTGATTTTTTGCTTTCTCTTTCTTGTTTTGAAAAAATGAAAAAAAAAAAAAATTACTTGGCTCCACCGTTTGACTGCTGGTTTTCCCTTTTCCTCTTTTTTTCATACACATTTTCCGGGGATAATGATGTTTTTTTCTGTATTCGATTTATTTTTTCCTTCAATTTTATACAAAGACAGAAAATATTCCTTTAAATTGATTCTTTTTTCATAGCCGGAAGTAAAAAATAAATCTGAAAGTAAATTGCTTTTCTCTTATTAGCTTTCAGTAAGAGAAACAATTTTTTATTTTTTATTTTTTTTTTAATTAAAATAATAATATTTTATGCGAATAGCCGTGAAGGAAGTCGAAGTAATTCGATGTAACTTTTATAATCCCCTTTGCCGCCGATGATTCGTGTTAAAATCGGGAAAAAAGTTTTTTATCCCTGGATATTAATAAATGCAGGAAATTTGATCACGTATGATCTTTAATTAATTTTTTTTTTAGGTTGTTGGCAGCAGTGGTCGTTGTGTGCTGCCCTCTGTTTTCACTTTGACGACGGTTGAAAGTTGATGCGAAAACGGTTACGATGATAAAATTGATTTGCTTTTGGAGGAGGATTTTTTGTTTATTGCTGGTCGGAATACTGCTTCAGCGATCAGGTATTTTGCTGATTCTACTGTTCTATACATATATAATTTGCCCTTACTTTCGAAATTCGTTACAATTTGAAATTCATAATCGCATGAAATAATTTTAAAATAATACAAATTAAAATAAATGTTCGCGAAAATTAGAAGCTTTATTTGAACAAAAAAAAATCATAGATGGAAAATAATTTCAAAACTAAAGAAAAATAAGACAAAAGCAATGAATGTTTTTCACGAAATAAAATGAAAAAAACCGAAACGTGACAGAGATTCCACCAGAGGAATCAAAAATGAAAACCCTTAAAGTTTCAGTTTGAGCAATTAAAAACAAACATATATAAATAAATAAAATGTCGGCCCAAATTTTAACAGTTCGAAAATTCACTCAATGATTTTTATGTTATGCATTTAATTATTTTCGAAATCGGTTTTAGGTAAGCATTCAGTGCTGACTTTTTTGTGATTTTTTTCTCTTTCAATTTGAAATTTAGAAAAAAAATCTCCCCCAGCTGAGGCGAAGATGAGCGCAAAGCCCAGATGATGAAAAAATAAATTTCTGAGGTTATTTAACGAGTGAAAATTCTTTTAAACCCTTATCTCCAAAGAGCAACAACCACTAATTTGTTCCACTTACTGCACCTTGTCAAATAAATTGAGCAGACGCAATCGATTTTGGCGGTTTTTGTTTCACGCCAGTCTGAAACAGGCTTCGTCAAACAGGAAACTGCTCAACGGGAAAGTACAGTTTCTGTCGACCCTCCCCCGCTTTTGACAACCCCTGAATCTTCCACCTTACGTTCAATTCAATTATTCATATATTTCACATATTTTAACATTAAAATTTATAAATTTTTTTTTAACAAATCATTACCTTAACTTACATAATATCATAATGGAAACTTTACATCATAATCATCTGTGTCACATTAAGAATTTTAATTTTTGTTCCCTAATAACTAGTATAAACAATATTTTGCAAATATATACTGGCATTCCACTAATAAATTTTAACCCTTAACGGTGGTATAAAATTTGTGTATGGGTATCTATTGGTCGGAATTAATTTCTTTGGAAAGAGCAGGAATACATATACATAATATTCAGTAATATTTAGTCATATTTTAACAACAGAGAATCTCTAATTACTGCTAAATACAATTTATAAAAATAAATATATTTATAATTATATTATCTCCAATCGATGGAGAGAGTTGTGTATTAGTTGATGAAAAGGTTTAATAGAAATCGAGGAAAAGTTTAAACTTATACAGGAATGCATACAGTATAAGATTCGTATATATTCGTATAGTTCCTTGCTGTGGTGGCTGAGAGTAGACATACGACCGCAAAGGGTTAATACCATAATAATACAAATGCCATAATAATTATAAAAATTACAAAAGGATGCTTAGCGAGCAAAAGGATGTATAGCGTGCAATCAGTCAATTAACAAGTTAATTCAATTAACATATTACAATTAGCAAGAAATTATTCAATTCAATAACATAGAAATACATACAAATAAATAAGTAAAAATAAATACATAAAAAAGGGAGTAAAATATAAATAAAATATACCTATAACCTAATAGTTTTAAGAAAAAGAAACACATACTGCGAAAGCATGCAATAAAATATTAACAAATTAAAATATGAAAATAAATACAAAAATAAATAAAATTTCACAACTACATTTATAACTTGTTTCTGTCTCTCATCGCATTTACTATTCTCCTTAACAGTTCGGCCATCTTCTTCATTTCTTTTCTTCTTCCAAAGTAGAGTTCCTGCCAGTCCATTTTATGTGCATGTTCGTGATCGCCCCGGTGATTGTAATAGAAAAACAAGCAGTGCAACACTTCTTCTTTCAGGCCAATTAAGCTTTTAATCTATAGAAACAGGCGGAAGTGAGAGATGGGATCGGCGTCTCCTTCTCCTCCTCACCGGAATTAATTTTCGTTATATTTATCATCAAAGCCTTAATAAGGAAAATGTCAACAATTTTCTTTCGGTTTTAATTGGGCGGGGTGGGGGGGGGGGGGTGAGAGTGTATCAACTTGTTAATCGTCATCGAAACTAACGGGAAATATTTGACACGGTGTATTTATATTAATCCGCCCGTCAGATCATTCATTAGAACAGAAGTCGGAACATTTTATTCCTTGGGGAGAAAAGAGCAGCAGACACCAATTATTTTTAACTCATTTTTAAATAACTGAACCGGAGCATTCGGAGTTGAGAAAATTTATCTTTTCAAATAATTTTTTCGAAAAATAAGGCTTAGATGAGAGTTACCCAACACATAAGGGGGAGATTTTTTCTGGAAATTGGATTACACTCTATTTGTATTATCTCTGGTCCTAATAAATTTTATTAGTATAAGATAACTTCATATAATATGGAAAACCGTCATCTCACAGATGCATAAAAATTACAAAAAAAATTACTGAAAAATCTTTAAAACTGTATAAAATTAATATATAGTGTAAAATTATAAATTACAACTTTAAATTAATTACTACTAAAAAAATAAATTTAATATTTAATGAACATATATATACAATAATAATTAATTAATGTATAATAATAAATTAATAAAATTTAAAATAATTATAAATATAAAAGCCTGTTTTTAAAAATAAATTATTATAAATGAAGTCCTGTAAAAATAATAAAAATAATTACTTTAAAAAATTTAAGTCTATTTTTAAATTAAGAAAGATTATTTTGAATACGTAAATATTAAAAAAGCAATAATATTAACTCTTGAGATGCAAAAGAGTGTAATTCAATAATATTTCTCCCTAATTCTACAACCAAGAATCCCTAAAATCCATAGAACTAATTAAAAATTCCAATAAAAAATATTATTATTAAAATAAATAATTAATTATTTTGTCACGAATTATATAATCAATCGTAAAACAAATCTTTATATTATTAATTAAAAAAAGTCTAAAAATAGGCTTAAAATAGGGAAGAATTCGTAAGTTGGCAATATTTTTTTAATAATTGGCAATCCTGGAATTCAAGTCAATTCGACTGCGCCCTCTGTAGTTTCTTGGTGAGAGTTTTTTTATAACCGTTAAAACGATACTATGATTGCCGAAAAATTCCGAGTTAAACCGAAGTCGTGGACGTAAATACGAACGCAGTTTGGCGTTTTACACATACAGTTTACTATCTCAATATTTGTTTTCTAAATAAAACACTCATTTTCGAAAGCTCATTTTCGCTTCAATTTTAAAATTATTAACAACATTTTGTTTATGTACAGTATGTCCTTTAAAGTTTCGAATCGTCCTTCATCATTTATCGAATTCAGTTTAACCTTTCTGTTCTCATCCTCAAAGGAAACAACAAAACCGAAAAACATTCGCCAAGACAACCGAAAAAAATCTTCGACTTTAAGTCGCTCAAATAATGTCGTGGATGTTTTCCTCCTTTGATAAGAGCTTTGCGGTCCACTGAGAACCGCAAAAGCTCTTTATCTTGTGCAAAATTATATCGTTGCATTTTAATTTTTAATGGGACCGATTTCCGGTCCACATCATCATCAAATAAACATTTCATCGGAAAATACAGTAAATATAAATTATGAATAAATTCATATAAAAGCGGAGTTCGATATGAAGCGCAGCCATTAATAACTCTATTTGATAGTGACAGTGACCTTATTTTCTCTATCGGAAAAAGTTGGTCTTCTGATTTTCGAATGTGTTAATACTTTGGCTGAAAACTCCTTGAAGGGGTTTATTTTTCCCCTAAAATTAGCATCCCCCTTTGAGAAAATGCCCGAAAAAGGGTTTTGCATGGAACCACTTGCCTTTATGAAAACGAGGAAACCTATCATCCCAATGCCCCGAAGCTTACGGTGGTTTTACCCTCGTCAAGACGTGCCTAATTAAAAATTATTCAAACTTTGAGAAAATTATTATTTTTTTATTTAAAAGAGGGGTCCTCCTTTGAGTTATTTGCTACAAAATCTTCTTGTGAGATTCAATCATTATTCGTAACCGAATCGATTCCAATTAATTTTAGAGTTAGATTAGTTGTTTGTTTTTTTATTGAGGTTTTTCATAATATTTTTTTCCTTCGATTTTTTTACTCCATTGATCATTTTTCCGTTGTCCGTTAGGATCAAATTTCGGATTCATTTTTTGGTCACGGTTTTTCCAAACTCAT
>JAQIBA010000089.1:668378-781664 GCA_028293925.1 Brueelia nebulosa
ACAAAACTTAGTTATTTCGAAAGCTTAGTATTTGCTCTATCAGTAGTACGAAATTAGAATCAAATCCTAGATTGTACTTTTGAGATACAAGGGCGGAAACGCGATGAGGGCCTCGTGGGCACAAACCCCTGCACCACATTCAGGGGCCAATTTGACCCCCTTAGAGTGGTTTCTCTAGAATGAAACTACATTCTATTGAAAGCTTGAAGTGTGCTCTATTCACGTATTAAATTAGAAGAAAATCCGGGAATGTACTTTTGAGATATTTGGCCGGAAAGAAAATATGTCACCTTTTGGGCGGGCGCGTGGATGCAAAAACTTACTTTAGGAATAGCGGACGAACGGAAAGAGATATTCAATTGAAATTTGGTACGTCGTTAATGATTGCTTCACACATTGTTCAGGTACAATTTGAACGAAATCGGAAGCGTTTGAGGTGTCCATGAGGGGGCCATGCAGTCGGTGGCCGTTGTTGACACGGCAACTTTGGGGGCCGATTTCACCCTTCAGAGAAGTTTCTACAAAACTAAACCGGGTGCGTTTGAAAGCTTAAAATACCCTCTTTCCGAAAATATTAATTACAATAAAATCGGAGGATGTACATTAAGAGAAAATTGGCCCTGAAAATAGGCAAAAATCCCTAAAATTTGATTCCCTGCCATCTTTGGAGTCCCATATCTTCTGAAAAACAGGCGCTGGGACAGTGCAACCATAACCAAATTAAAGCGCATTTGATGCACTGTCGACATGCAAAATTCAGATGTTGTACGATATTCCGCAAAAAAGTTATCCTCAGAATATGAAAATGGCGTTTTTCAGTGACGCACCAAATTTTTGTCAGTTTTCAAATGCTCACAGCTCGAAAACCAAAAGACGTAGAAGAATGAGTGATGCGCCATCTTAAAGAGCAGAAAAAGTACTATTGGGGTGCAAAAGCACGTTTTTGTACGTCATAGATTTATCCCGCAATCGAGGAATGAATTCAATCAGTCAGAAAATGCGACCTGATTTTTCTTCAAATGCCCATAACAGACGAACCGGATGAAATTTCGCAGGAAAAATTAGGTTATGAAAAGATGCTAAAGAATATTTGTGTAAAATTTGAAGAAAATCGGAGATGGTCGAGCTGGAACTTTCTTTAAATTCGTCACAGTTCGTATGGAATGACCCATAAATATTTAAAAAATAAATTTTTTGGGGTGGTGGATATGAATCAGTCTGGAATTAAGCACATGCACTTGCACATAAGGGTGGAAGGAAAGTGAATGAGAAGAGCGGAAATTGAGGTGAAAGCGGTGAGAAAGCGCGAATTTGGCGAGATTTAAATTTGCCACGTGACATAACCTGAAGGAAGCCGAGAGAAATGAATGAAGGAAAGGCCGAGAGCGGAAAATGAGAGCTTATTTTCTCATCTCTTCAAGCATCATCCTAATCAATGTTTACTCTGTTAGTTCTGTCAGCTTTAAGAAGATAATTAGTTTCTTTCTGTTTTTCTCCCTCTCACTCCTCACTAATTCTCTTCCTTTCAATCCGAACCTCCGCTAAAATCGTTCGATATAAATTAACGGAGAGAACTTTCCCAAGAAAATTATTCAAAGTTCTAAATTAAAATTACCGGAAGGGCGGGGGCGGGGGTTGCTACCTGTGAAAAGACAGATGTCGCCCAGAAACCAGAATTTACTTTTTCCCTGTCGTCTCTGTCATGACCTTCGCCCTTTTAACAACAGAAACCGATCCGACAACTCCTTCGCAGTTTAATTAGGGAAAATGCTCGGTTTCAATTAGACCGATTTAAATCCAAAGGGCCGAATTCATATATAATCTCTGTGTTGAGTATCAACCCCTACAATAATTATTAATAATTTATTATATTATAAATAAACTCTTTGTTTCTTCTGCTATTTAATTAATATTATATTTATAAATGTGTAAAACGTTTTAATGAAAGCCAATGTCGCTTTTCGGCTTTAAAATAACAAAATATACAAAACATAATATTCTTCTTAGTCTTCTGCTGTTTCTATTAATACTGAGTTTTATTCTTATTAGGTCTAATTATAGTATAATTATATAGTTAGTTTTAAAGATAAACTCCATTCTGTTTCTTCTAAGTAATTTGCTGCTTAATTAATATTATATTAATAAATGTTGTAAAGCATTTGAATGAAATTTCACTTTGTATTGTAACTCTTACGGGTGTGTGGAAAACGACATAATTTTGTGTTGTCAAAATACTTTTGAGCGCTACTCTGTATTTGTAAATCTCAGCTGAACGTTCAATTAAAAAAAGACAAAATTTTTCCAATGAATTTAAAAAATTTGTAAATTCAATAAAAGATTAATCGTTTTTAAATGAATGACGCCGCTAAAATATTCAGCCCTTTTTATTACAATATAAATATATAAAATTTAAATAGTGTAACTTTAGTCCCTCGGAAGTGGATTAAAGTTTGGTAAATCAGGGTTAAGCTAATGAAAATTGAGACGTTAGTCCGAAGACGGCTGATCGAAACCCAAATAATCAGCACTTGAAGAACTTACGCAATTAAACACATTTTAATTCACTCTTTGGTGGCCGTCCGAGCGAGAATTTCCCGGGCACTCACTCAGATGTATTGGAGACTTTTCCCCGCTTTTCCCCCTTTTCCAGCTCTTAGGAAAAACCTCATTTAAAATAGCTTTGGGAGTCTCATCGGTGAGGAGAAAAATCTGCTTTTTTACGTAATTGGGATTCGTGAATTCTTTTTGCAGTGCATCGAATTTATATTCTTTATTTTATATTTCTCTTTCAACTTGTCTCAACCAATTTATATTTTCCCGCTAATTTTCCGGATACAATAAAAATTTGATGAAAATTTCATTTTTTTTTTTTTTTAAAAATGGAAACATTCCTTTCGTTGGAAGGGTATTTTATGATAAGCATAAAACGAAGAGGCTGAAGGGGAGGCTTCCAGGGGTGGGGGGTGAGGGGGGTGAGGGGTGGGGTGGGGAGGGGAAACCATGATTAAGCGCTAAGTATAATCTTAGTTAACATCTCATTTGCATTTCACCATCTCAGTGCGAGACCGGTGTTTGTTCTAAGTGTCAGAAATAAAGTCTTCAATTAATTTTGCCCTGACTTCTCTCTTTTACGATATCCGAGGGTTTATTCGGGGTTTCGACACGGAGGAAGGCAAGGGTTAATTATGCCCCGTTATCGCGAGTTCTTAAGTGCTCTCTAACATTGCCCCGTTTGGTTTCACTTAATAATAAAGCTGCCATGTTAAAATCTGTCCACCAATTAAACTGTCTCCCGATTTTAACTGAGTCGAACTGTTAATTATGATTTTTTGGGGATTAATTAATTAACTTTTTTTTAATAATAATTTTTCCTTGGAAATTTAAAAATTTGTTTCATCAGAGCTGAGCTTCTGCCTTTCCCACTCAAAGTTCGCATTTCTCCCGAGACGAGGGTAATTCCGCTGTTATTTCCGTCAGGGATAATTGAGTAGAAATTGTTTTATTTGGTTTTGACATCTCCGTTAAACTGAAGACTTCACAAAGCCTTTGTTTACCTTCTTATCGTGCGTATGAATTTTTATATGGATGCAATTTTTCCATTTTTATGAATTTATTTAATCAATGTTTTTGAAAAGATAATCCGAGCAAAGGGTTTTTTCCTTTCGGTTCATCAACTCGTAAGGAAATGGAGAACCCACGAAAGCACATGACTGTCTTCTGTTTTTGTTTTCAAATTAATGTGACCGTTTTTTGAGCAGAAAAGTTTCGTCAACTCGGTAGCAGTTGTAGGCAGTAGTCCCTCGGGAAATCTGTAACCCGAGAAATCCTTTAATATTTCAAACATAAGGTCATTATCGCGAAATAACACGTCGCTATAAAGAAACACAAATTTTAATTAGGGATTAAAAAAGGAAATGAAAAGTGAGCTTACGGAAAGATTCAAAAAAACATATAAAATCCGAAAAGTCTTTAAGTGGGGGATTTGGAAGAGAACAGGAAGTGAAATACAAGGGAAAACTCTAAAGTCTGAACAATGAAGGGTTAATTGAAAGGCGTCGTTCATTCGGCGCCGAGGCGTTTGTCTCCAGTTTTCCTACCACTTTTCCTTTTTCGTGTTAATGTGTCAATCACTGCATGACACTTCTAACCCTCTTTAATTATAAAAAATGAAAAATTCAAAGATGAAAAATACGTTTCAATAAAACCAATAAAAAACGCCGCTTTCATAATTCAAAAAAGAAACTGCAGAAGACAGTTATAAGTGGCGTTAAAAAATAAAAAAAGGATTAAAGTCTCTTATAAATAAAAACGAAATCTTTTGTAAAAAACTTATTAATTTACAGATATCCATAAAAAAATTACAGAAATGTGAATTAATTTATTTGATACCTCAAAATCCGAATCACAGTAAATCAATATTTGTTCTTATTTCATAAAAAATTTAATTAAATATATGTCCAGGTGAATAAAACAGTGAAGGTCTCACAATTAATGAAAGAATTATATTATACTAAACAAAATACTAATTTGTTTTAATTAAAAAAGTTTTACAATTTTTAATGTCGCAAAAACGGGAGTTAATTTTCCTCCGCAGAAGACAGTTTCATATACACTCTGCGCTAATGTTTGCCCATTGTGTTGTTGTCGATTATTTTCTAAAAAAAATATGTAAAAATTTACACTTGTTAAATTTATACATTTACTGTATGTTTTTATTACAAAGCAAATATTTGTAAATAAATTAAATTTAACAAATATACAGTAATACACTTACAAATATTACATAATTCTGATTTAAAAATTTCAACAGTAATTTGAATTTTAAATAATATTTATATGTAAATTTAATTTTTAAAATTTGAATGCTAAAAAAATAGCTCTGTTAATATTTTTATAATTATAATTAAAAATTTTTTATTTCAAATAAAATAATTACCCTCAGAGACTCAATTTCTTCATCCCAATTTTTGTTTCCAATTTCAACCACTGAAGCAATGATTAAATCTATGACTTTTTTCACATTTTTACTGAAAAGGGCAATAACATCCTCAACATTGACATGACTGCCTGTTTCCCTCCAACAATCATAATCAGTCACAAGTGCTATTGATGCATAACACAAACCCAGTTCTTTTGCCAAAATAACCTGAAAATGAAACAAATTCACAGAGTGAGTATTTAAGACATACAATACATTGGTTATACCATTGCAATCACCTCAGGAACTGTTGTCATGTTAACAACATCACATCCCCAACTCCTAAATAGTTTGCTTTCAGCTTTTGAGGAAAATCTTGGTCCCTCAATGGTTACACAAGTCCCTGATTTATGATATCTCAAATTCAGTTTCTCCGCACAGTTCATTATAACTTTTCTTGTCTCTTCTGAAAATGCTGGCTCCATTGGCAAATGGCAAACTTGAGGAAAATGTGAACTGTTGTCAAAGAATGTTGAAATCCTATTTTTGGTTCTGTCAAAAAAATAACAAGTTTATTTATTTTTATTTTCTATTATTGAACAGTCATTTAATTTATTTCTTATTGTTTGTTTTTTACTCATTGGTTACTTTTACTTCTTATTAATTTTTTATTGTAATTTATTAATTTATTGACATATACTATACTTATTTATTAATCTGTTTTATTCTGTATTAAATTATGCTGTGTATTTATTTGTTGATTATTGTATCTTTAATGTCCAAAGGCAAACTGAAAGCTTTGTGAGCTTTAATTTAAAAGCAAAATGATTTCATAAGTATTTTTGTAATTTTTTTTCTTAAATTCAAATTTAAGTGTTGAATTAGTACAAAAATTCAGTTAATTTGTGTCACCTATCTATGAAAGAATCCAAAATAACTATATCTCCTGGACAGAGTTCTTCTTTTAATGATCCACAAGCAGTTGTGGCTATCACATGAGTACAACCCAAAGCTTTCAAAGCCCACAAATTGGCTCTGTAATTGATTCTGCTTGGTGCTATGGAATGTTTTCTGCCATGTCTAGCCAGCAATACACAAGGCACATTTTGTATTGTTCCCTCTATAAGCACATCCGATGGCTCGCCATACATTGTATGCGGTGTCTTTTCGACTCGATTGCTGATTATGTCCGGATCATCCAAACCTGATCCTCCTATAATCCCAATCTGTAATAAATATTTCAAATTAAAAAAATTTCATAAATTGATAAATTTTTAATCATAACTCACCTTAATTTTATGAGCCATTATTTTTCAACGGTTTTTCGTAAATGATTAAACGGGATTTGGTTTCTCACAAATTATATTGGTTTTTATGGTTTGTGAGGTACCTGTAAATAACCAATTTAGATTATATATTAACAAATTCTAAAAAATTATAAGGTATTAGATGTTATAAAAAAAAAATAAAAAAATTCGTACCGGTATGACAATTTCAGGCTCCCTCACTTTCACGTTTAGATTAGTTTCCGAAACGCTCGAAAAAGGCAGCACTTTCCGATTACTTAACGGTTTCAATTGTTGAAATATTGTGTCTGCAGTAAATAAATTTAAGAATTAATTTTTAAAACTATAACTGTTCTTCGAAAAAGAAAATGTCCTCCGGACGTCAATCAATTAATAAATCTTTAAAACAATTAAATTCATTACGTAAGTCAAACATGAAAAATAAAAATTTATTCAAAATTCCGTCATAAGATCGCTTATTATTCTGCATTTTATAAAAAAATATACATAGATTCTTACTAAAAATAATTTTCAGTTAGGCATTTACCACCGATTATGATTACGGTATTAATTCAACACAGATATGGTTTATCAGAATGCAGTCTGACCCTCAAATAAGAAACATATGATATTAAAAATTGTCATTTGTTTGTTTTAGAATCACAAAGGAATGACTTTTGGAAGTAGTCAATGAATGATTTACAATGGCAGCTTCTGAACAGAATAAATATATACAGTTTGTTAATCTGTTAAACAGTAAGAATTTTTTTGCAAATGTAAACAGTGCAGTGATATCACCATTGCTCAATTGCATGTGCATTATCTCAAAACAAAAAGATGCATCACTGTATATGCTGCCGAATGGTGAAACCACAATTGAATCATTCTGGCAATGTTCATCCAAAGTACAAAAGTAATGTATATTTCATTGTTACTTAAATTCTACTGGATTTTTATGTATTAAACAAATACCCATTTGTCTTTCAGGTGTTTGTTTTCTGAGGATGGAAAAAACATTTTATTTATTCTCAATGTAAACTCATTTCAAATCTATTCCGTCAATGAAAAGAAAGTGTCCTTAGCCGTTCAAATCAAAGCATCTGTTTTGACTGAAATTTTGCAAACTTATAAGATTGGTAATTGTAATTCCTTTCATTTGTAATTGTAATTTTCTCTCTAATTGTGATTTTTTACATTTATAGATTTCTCATCAGCTTCTCAAGTGGAACCTCTGAAAATGAAATGGAACGAACTACTGATTGTTATTGATAAGAAATTAATATTAAATGTAGAATGGGGTTTAGTGAAAAAACCCAACATTAAATATGCAATTTCTACTGACTCTTATGTTAATTTATTTGTAAATGAAAAGTTTATTTTTGTTTTATACAGTAATGGAATTATAAGTATCCTTTTAAAAATTAGTGTAGTTTTAAATTTATATTAAAAAATTGCTGTTCAGATATTTTTGTAGTATTTAAAAGGTCTACATTTTATAGTTTTTCAGTGTTAAGAGAGTTACAAAAAGGTTCCCTAACTGTTAACTTTCAGATATATACACTGTGAAAAGTGGTTTAAAATGGTTTGAAGATTTTAATGCTCAAACAGTAAACAAATCCAGTTTAGACATTTCTGTGGGAACAAACTTTTTCAAATTATGTGTTCATTCAAACTCGAAAACATTGGCTGTGGTGAATCAGGATGAAGAAATTTTTTTATTTGATGTAAATGAATTGCTCAATGATGAGAAGGCTGTGTACTCACTGCCTGTGGAAGTGAAGAAAGAAAAGTGGATATGGCCTTACAAAAACAGAAAAGCACAAATCGATCCGAAAATAACCACCAGTAAAGTGTTAGGCAAAGTGTCTCCTCCTTCCGGACTTGTGGTTTCCTATCTCCAGTTTTCCCTGAAAGGATTGTTTGCCTTTTATTGCATTTTAGGTCAGGAAAAATGCATTAGTTTTAAGGTGATCGACGAAGCTTCGAGTAATGTTTTGTACTGCTTTGAAGGCTTAGTCGAGTCAAAAGTCATCTCCGGAGGTCCTCTGCCTCTTGTCATGAGCGACTCTAATTTGTCCATTTGTTTGGGCGTTCTTTGCAATGACTATTTCATCATTAAATTGTGCGAAGTTGTTCCTAATTTTGGATTTTCCAAAGAGTTTGAAAGAGCGTTGCTTTCACAACCTTTGAGTGGGACTTTTCATTTTCATTTGACCTTTTTAAAAATAATTCTTTCCCTGCATTTAAACATTTTCCATTCGAATCTGATAATAATGTCGCAAGAAAAACTGGAAAATGAAAAGGAAAATGCCTTAAAGGTTAGTTTTTCAGAAAGAAAAATGATGGAAAGAATTGATGAATTATTTAAAGTTGTATTGGAATACAGAGAAGATGAAAAGTCGGAAGAATTGAATATGAAACAATCGATGTTGGGCTTTTGCTTTCAACATGCAGTTCGACTCTTAGATTTACTACATGAAGAAACCATTGACGTTTTGGAGAGCGAGTGTTCTTCAGCTTTGCTCAAACATATATTGCTACTCTTTGAGAACATAAGGCAACAGGATCCTCTGAAAGACGAATGGATCACTTGGATGGAAATGACCGATTTCGAAGTGATCCAGGAAGCAGTTGTCGTCGGGGCAGTGGCTCTTGCTCATGTATTTTTCGTCACCAATCGTCAGTGGCCGATAGATGAGGTGGAAAGCAAATTCAAAACTGAAGCCCTCGCCTGGGTTTTACAGCTTATTTCCATGAATGATCTTGAAAAAGCAAAAACAGTGCTTAAAAACCTGGTGAGACATTTGTTTAATTAAAGTTTTATGAGATTGTGAAAGTTGCTGAATTTTTGTTTTTTCAGGGTTTCGAGCCCATCCTCCATTTGAAAAATCTCTGTCTGGACACATGCGATCCCTTATTAAGAGATTTATTAGCGAGTCATTTGCTGGAAATAAACGAACTATCTCCGGAGGAAATCGATGTGTGGAATTTCATTAAAAAAATTGAAGTCGCTCTTTCGTCAGTAATTAAAAAGTATCACACTTTCGAGCATAAAATGTCCGTCTCGGCGAAGGACAGAGTCAAAATCATTGCTTTTAAAATTCTGCCTTATAATGGGTCCATCGATATGCGGATGGTTTTGAAATGCTCGAAAGAATGGCGGGAAATGACTTTGACGGAAGTTTATTTCAACACTGGAGGTATTGTTCAATTACATTTGAGTGAAGAGTTGTCGTTGTATCGACTGCCAAATTTACTCCACCTTTTTTCAGACGTTGCATTGGAAAAGACGTTAAAAAAAGAGCAGTGCTGGCTGTATTTGCTGGAAAACAACCAAGTGGATTTATTAAAAAGTTGGATCGACATCGCTTGCGACCCCAACTGCCTGGATTCACTCAATAAATCATCCGACTACTTAACCAGGAGCTTTTACAATCTCTTCTCCGGATGGCCCATCACGGAAGACATGTTGGCTTTGGTCACCCGAGTCAAATGCATGACGGCAACTAAAGATTCCATTTTGGATCATTGCGCCTGCTATGGGGTGTTTTCTCCAGAGGAAAAGAATTCCTTCAAAGCCATTGTTTACAGATTGGATAATAATTTATTGCTGTCCTCCATCAGAGACATTCTTTCGAAGCCAACTTCAAACGCTGCCCTTTCCAAATTCGATGATATGATTTTCACAAAGTGCACTCAACATTCCTTAAAACCCGTCATTTTAATTTGTTTGAATGAAACCGCTTTGTTAAGTTGTTCTTCGACGATTTTGACTGAGTATCCGTGGATGAATGTATGGAATTTGTTCTCTCAATGGGAGCACAACAAAGCGAATCAAACCCTTTTAAAGGAGATTATCAAAAAGAGTTCCCAAATAGGTTTACCAGAGACTGAAGAACTGCCATTTTTAAGTATAGCCATGGCTTTAATTGAAGATAAGGTAGGACAGATCACATACATACACTACTCTTATAACCTATTTATTTTTTATCTAAAATTTTACGATCACTAAAACATTAGAACATAATTGCTCTTTTAGATCTACAAAAAATTTACAGTATTTTGCTTTTTTTTTAGGAAATATCGGAAATAATAGAAAAGGAAGGCGATGAGTGCAATCTTTTAAAGTTGCCTTTAGTAGAAATAAATTTTCAAACAGCGCAAGGAACCAACAATCAAAAGTCTGATGTGTCACTGTACGATTTGCTCCATTGCTCTAATGTGCCTGTGGACAAATTGTTTCTTTGGCAGTCCCAAAACAAGTAAGGACGTTCGGCTTTAATTATTATTAATTTTTAATTAGCAATCAATTCATTAATGTTGAGCGCATTACGTGGTTTCAGGTACCTCGCATCATCATCTCCCGAGCTGTTCACCGAGTTTGTTCATTTTAATCATCAGGTCTTGGCGAGTAAATTCGGTTTTAAGCAAAATTTGGATTATATTTATTACCTAAAGCAAGCACGGCCCAGTTTTGCCTGTAATCTCTTCATCGTGGAAAGTTTGCGCACTCAGCGTCGACTGACAACTAAAATGTAAGACAGAGATGATTGAGTGAAAGTTTTAAAACATAATCTTAATACATTACTCCTTATTTCACTTGAAAATATTAGAGAACAATTTAAACATTTACGATAATTTATTTTATTGATTAATTGAACAGTTTAATTGTTTAATTTTACAATTTAAAAATTTTGTTTCCATATAAATAATGAGGCTCAAATTAAAATATCAATACCTGAAACTGAATTAAAGTTATAACAACAAAATTAATTAAAATACATTGGGGATTTAAATTATTTAACGATATTAAAAATCATTTAAATTATTCCCAGAAATAATAAAATTTAAAATCTTGAAACAATAAATAAATGCAATAATTAATAAAAAATAATATCTTTATTTTAAGTGTTTCTCAAAAAGTATGTGTCACAACACGTGGATTTGTTCATTGTAATTGATATTATTTTTAATAATAACTTTGTATTTTTTTAGGATAAAGCGAATATGCGGTTTGGCGCATGGATTAGCGTTGAGATATTGGAGAGACAGTACAATAGGAAGCGCCTGCGTTGCTTTTATAACCATGCTGGGCGACATAGTTTCTGCAAATATTTTGCGGATTCATTTGGCCACTATAGAATGTATTTCCAGTTATCTCTCGGACGTTGAAAAAAATTACATCAGTAAGTTGAAAAATATGCCCCAATACAATCGGTGCTTTTTGTGGCATCTTTACTCTTATGTTCTTTGTGTGTTACCCTTTGTTTTGATGTGTAAAAATGCTTAGTGGGAAATTTTTTGAACCGCTTTTATGAATTTATAACCGTTCGAACTTTACCAGAAAAAACTAGAAATTATTTTTATTCATAAGAATTTTAAGCAGTTGCCTCTTTCAGGCACTCTCGTGCGAGGAATAGTCTGGAAAGAACAATCCTACGTTCAGGAAATGGCCTCATTATTGGAATCTTCAATTCTGACTTCCGTTTCCGATGAAAAGTCAGTTACGCAGTTAGAGAAGTGGTATTTGGCAGTTTCCTTTTGTAACACTCACGGTCTCCCTCTTCCGACGCTGCTTCTTAAACATTTGGCACAGAATCACGAATGGTTTCCGTTTGTACTGTGCCTCGACATGTTTAAATATCCATATGAACAGGTAATGCCGCCTGTAAATAAACTAAATCAAAATTAACATAAAATTAAACAATATAATAAACAAATGAAATACACATTGTAAAAAAGAGTTATAAGCACTGCAGCTTGAATTTGATATTATCGATTCCAGGCAATTGAACTCATCGAAGAAATTGATTCCAAGATTTTAAAATCTCATTTAATAAGAGCTTTGACAAGAACCACTTTGAAACTGTCAACCACATCCCCGAGCAAATCACCCCCGAAAATTCTACTCGAACCCGAAAGCAACGGAAAAGAAGACGCCGATATGGTGAGACTCGTGGCCATTTTGAAATTGACCGAAATTGAAAAAATAACGGTTTTTGATTGCAGGCGAACGTGAAGGAAAACAAGGATATTTTTCAGTCATTCGTGACGAACATTTACACTGAGGTTCTGAACACTATCCAGACATTCACCGATAAAAACATTGTTCTTCCCTGGAGCTGCGAACAGGACCCCGATGGCGATGTTCTCTTGTCTTTGTTGAAATGCGAAAGCGAACCGGACGCATCGAAGTCTTTACTCATCTCTTCCATCGAGTTGCAGTCTCCAGTCCTTGCAGTTCTTGCGACTTGCTTTCAGGTTCAACATTATGTAATACTTTTATTTAGTTTTTATAATTCATTTTTAGTATTTAGATTTTTCCTTTAAATTGCGCTATTGGAAATTTTGTTACTAAAAAATTGTATTTCTAATAACACTAAAAACTTTAGATCAAACAATAAATAAACAAATAAATAAAAAGACAAATAAATGAATAAAAAAAGACAAAAGAAATGTAATTTATATAATTTTTAAATTATTTTTTTGTGTTTAATAAATTATCTATTTATAAATTATTTATATGGCTTCAATAGTTAATTTTTTATCTTTTATATTTGTTTGGGGCATATATTGATTATTATATCTTTCAGTCAGACAACGTATTTCCGAATTTGATTGCATGGCTGATATCATCGATACCGACTTCGCTGACGAGGATAAAACGTCGGGAAGAAGGTCAGCAGTTGGTTGATCGACATTACGGCGACAAAGAAGTGGAAACTCTATTCGTGAATTTCTTCGCGACCGGTTACTTTCAAACGTTTTATCGGGGAATGAATTTATTTTTGTCGGTGAGAGGCGATTTTCCAAATGGACGATCGATGAATATTTTGAAATTGTTTTAAGTCCCATTTCGTGTGCATTTTTCAGGAAAGTCCTCTGACTCTTTTCTTGAGAGCCGTCTACTACAGCATCACGCTTTTGGATTTCACCGTGTCTTTCGAGTTGTTGAAGGAATTCGTTGTCGAAATGACCCATTTTAGGGTGAAAGAACCCCCGACGGCGTTTTCAAAGCCTTGGATATTAAGGGTTGTGGTTCAATGCGTGGAGAATTTAATGACCAGAACAGATTTACAGGTTTCGACGAAGAGACAATTCCTGCGGATATTGGCGGAGTCGGACTTGGCTGCACTCGATCCGAGTACATAATTAAATTATTACGATTAGAATTAGTTGAAAATAAATATGTAATATAATTATTCGGTTTTTCAGGTTTTCCAAATTACTTATTGTGGTCTCAAATTTGTGAAATCTTAGAGGCAAGCGAAACGAACCTGGATTTTATTCAGCTCTACGACATTGCCAACGTATCCGAAGAACTTCAAAATTGCCTGGATAATTTGATCCAAAATTACCAGTTCACTCAGGCCTTGGAAATTTGCTCGCTTCTCAGCCTCAACAAAGACAAATGTGTGATTGCAATGTGGAAACATCAGCTGGAACTCGCCATCAGAACCGGGAGAAATTTCCAGAAACTCTGGGCGGGAAGCTCTCTCGCTTTCAAGGACGAAAACGTCAACCCCAATTTGGCGGCTTTGTTTTATTACGAAATGGCCAATCATTTTCAGAGTCCAACGACCGAAAGGTATTCAAATAGTGTTGAACAATAATATTAGCAAATGTTTTTAATTGGCTTTTCGTTGATTTCAGCTTAAAAAATAAATATTTTGCTCTCGAATATTGCCTTCATTGGAGGAGACTTATAGAAGACACTCTGTCCGCGTCCTTCAGAGAGGAAAGTGATTCTATCGAGTTAGAAAAATGGAATTGCTGCATTGAGCCTAATTTCGACACAGCCATTTTGAAAAGCAATGGCCCAATCGATGTCACCTACTCTCTGCTCGTCAGCATTTGGTCTTCCTCAAAAGTTCTCGTTCGATCTCAGGCAATTGATGAGCTCCAAAGAGAGCGCGTCGAAAATTTGATAAATATGTTCCTCGATCAAGGAGATCTGCAAAAAGCTTTAAGGCTTAGTGCTTTCTACAAAATCAACAATCAGGTGAATTTTTCTTTCAATGGATACATAAAATCAGAGTTTCGACATTCCGTATTTCAATCACTTAAAACTGATTTTGGTTTTAGGATCTGATGACAATAACGTCGTGTCTGAAGGTCACTCACGGCGAAATCACTCAAACGGAGTTAACCAAATTCACGGCGGCTCTAACCGATCCTCCAAAGAAATTGTTGTATCAAGGACAGTTCGACTTGGACTTGTCAGAGTATGAAATGGTGCCCTCTAAAGAACAGCACGAGATGCTTTCGCTCCTGGATAAACTTTGCCAAACGGTCAAACATGGACGAACATTAGCCAACAAAATTTTAGTTTGCTATCGTCTTTCGATTAATTTAGATTTAACATTTAAGGTTTGTTTTATTTATTTATGTTTAAGGTTTGAAAAGGAATTAGTCGCACAAACGGCTGTTAATTTGAGTTTCCAATATTTCGCCCAAGGGCATTAAGAGAAACAACAATACATTTTACAACAACAATCAAATAAATTATAGAAATACAAAAATACAAAAAAATGTAAAAAATATTAATACAAACAGGCATCAAATCAGTTATAAAATTGTAAATTAAATAAAATACTTTGTATTTATTGCAGTTCTTTTATAATTTCATTTCAGGATGTTGCATCAGAAAGAGATTATTTAACTTTACTCGCAAGATCTGTGTCATTAGAAGGATTAAATAAATTCAGCGTTGCAAGCGACTTAATTACTTTGGCGGATTTGCCCGGACCTGAATTGGCTAAATTTCTAAAAGACAAAGTCGTATCCGCAATTATGGAATTTCATTCCACTGATTTGGTCGTTCCCGTCACTTTGTGGGATGTGCCTTTGGATTCAGACTTCCATCTCATCATCAATCTCATGGACAATCCGTCATTGCTCGGATTGGAACTGCTCCAAGCATCCATTAACTTGCCCTGTAACGGAGGTTAGTTTATTCGAACAGTTCGAAAAAACCTTTGCTGGTTTTGTGTTTGCTCATAATTGGAGGACGATTTCAGGTGTTGAAGTTCTGATTAGGGCACACGACTGCTTCACTGCTTGCTGTAACGTGGAAGGAATTGGGAGAGTTTTAAGAAGAGCCAGAATTTTGGCATCTCACGCCTTTCAGGAGGAACAGTGGCAGTATTTGGTGAGCTTTGGTTTATTTTGAATTGCAGTCGAAAACTTTGTTGATATTTCTCTGCCTGCGCAGGTGCGGTTATTGGTTGGAATTGAGCGATACACTGACATGAGTTATATTTTTCAAATGCTCAAAGACAACGGTCAGTTTGAACAGCTTTTGAGAAAAGGAATGCATAAGGTAATTCAAAATTTCATTTTTTATGTTTTTATTACATCATTTTACATTATTATTCATAATTTATAATTAAAATCTTTGATCTCGTTCTCTTTTTAAATAGGATTTTTGTATGAATATTTCAGGCTCCTGGTCTCCACGTGGCCATTTCTGAATTTCTTCAGCGTCACTGCCCACAGGACAGAGAACTCGGCAAAATGGTGGCCGTTCATTTCGGATTGCACACGAAATTGGCCACGCTGTGGCAAGAAGAAGCGGATGAAATCATTTCAAAACTGCCCGTCCACGAAAACATTTTAAAAGACACGAGCAAAACGAGACAAGCTTTAAATATAGCCATTGATAATTACTCTCATGCCGCCCAGTGGTTTCTTCAGGTAGTTTATAATGGTTGTATTTAGTTTAGGAGTGCTAAATTTATATCGTTGCTTTTTGTCATTGTTGGATTTTCGATTGTTTCCTCGAATGAGATGGTTTTAATTTTATAGCAATCTATTGAAAAATCCGGTTTTATTACTTATTTTTTTTTGTTTCTGCTTACTGAGAACTAACATAAAATTTTGGAATGCAGGCTGGAAAAATGAATCGGGCTTTAAAAATAGCTCATCAAGCCCAAATGGTCGCCCTTCAAATATCACTTCTTGGTGGTCCTTTTATACTGAAATTACAGTCAAGAGCGCAGCTGCAAACTCTTGCCAATGACTGTTTAAGGTAACCATCGGAAGATTAATTTTAATTTTATAATTGTCCTAATTATACTCAGATGCAGATATTAATATAGAAACATAAATATTTCAGTGTAGCGCAGATTATGCTTATTTCTCGGGCTTACGATATGGAACCGGATTGGACGGCGGCTTTTCACGAGAGATGGATTCTGAAAGGAGACAAAGTCTTTTACTCAGATCTGAAATCTTCCAGCATTTTAACATCCCGATTTATTGAAATTCATGCGGCCAGGTACGTCCTGTCATGTTATGTATGTATGTAAGTCACATTTTAGGAACTCAAGAACGCGAATCTTTTTTCCAGATATGACCTAGAACAAATAACCAATGCCAAAGCTAAAGACAGAATAAAGCAATTAGTCATAACCTCTAGTCAAAATCAATCTCCATTACTGAAAGACTTGAAGGAAAAATAATTTTGTAAGTAAAAAACTAATATAAATATATATTATTTGAGTATATTTTGGGGAAACTTCGTGTTTTTAAGAGAATGGGAAAACTCCTAATTAGGAAAAGAAGGAATGAGATGTATTGACAAAAAAAAACAATTTAAACAATCGCAGTTATACATTGTATTGTTCGTCAACAAACAATTTTAGTTAAACCCTAAAAAAGGGTACACAAAATCACACTGTTACAATTCTTGAATTAACTCATAGTAAAGCGCCATATTTTTGCCTAATTTTTCTATTTTTTACAACAGCTCAAAATACTTAATTTCTTTACTCTGACCTTTCATCCATTACAATGAGGTCTTTTTTGGTAGGCCCAATAATGCTCCAACTATTGGTATTAACATATTACAATATAATAGCAAATATATTTCCCAGAATCTCTCATTATTTGGAATAAAATATTGTAAAGAAAATTTCCAAAATGACTGTTAAAAGAATTTAAAATTGAATGATTTTACTCTTTTAATATAATCTTATTAATAAAAATGCAATTAAGACATAAACCCCATTTTGTTAGGGTTGAAATTCTGTCACAATAAAAGAAATGACGGCACAAATTGACAAAATTTCGGATTTAAATAAAAGTTTGTAGAAATAAACCCACAACTTCAATTACAAGCTAAACTATCTATGTATTAATATCAATAATGTTTACCAAGAAATAATAATGAGATTTATGTTTACAATACAATGAGAAATTTTCTGAGTGCTCATTTGAAATCATCAAAACTACTTCCATAACTACTAATATGGATTTAAAAACTTCTGTAGAAAATATATGCTTTAATTTGTAGCAAAATGTTTTTCAAAATCTCACTGTCATTTGCTGTGGAGCATTTATCATTTACTATTTCACACATGTTCATAATACACTGACTAAATTCAAAGTATATCTCTTCAAGAACCTTTCATTTCCTCCTCTCTGGGATCAGTGTCTGCAGAGTAAACAACAGGATCACCTAAAAAAAAAAAATAAATAATATTTATATACTTTAATAATTGATTAAACAAAATCAAAATTTTATAAATTCTAATTTATTACCAAAATTTTTTCCCTCTCCCTCAAATTTGTCTTCATTTTGCTGTTCTGCATATTCTTTATTGTTGACTTCCTTTTCAGTCTTTATATTACCTGTAAAAGTCACCTCTGTAATATTTTAACAAAATCCAATCTTATTTTTTTCACAGGTGTACTTACCAGGATTTTCTATATTCTTATTAATATTTGCATTGTAATTCTTAACCAAAGTCTGCATTATTTTATTTTTTTCCAGGAAACCACAAGTTTTATTAAGAGATTTTAATTGCTGTTCTAATTCTTTGATCTGTTTATCCTTTTGTTCCATTTCAGATTTGAGAGATTCATTCTCAGTTCGGAATGCTTCCCATGTTTTGTCTTTGGCCTCTCCCAACTTTTTAAGTGATTCCTGTAATGTTTCAAAACTGAGTAACGGCCATTTTGTGAAAGAAAAGACGGCCGACTGAATACAAATGTGGATTTACCGTTTCAACCTGACACAGCTTCAAATCATCTTCAAGTTTTTTCTTGCTTTCTTGAAGTTCTGATTCAGCTTTCTGATAAATATCTTCCTGTGCTTCTTTGTCTGTTTCCATTTTGATCTGTTGCTGAACTAACCTATTCTCAGATTCTTTCAATTTTTCATCCAGGATTTGTTTTTCCTGAGCGCATTTTCCTAATTCGTCTCCACTGAAAAAATGAAACAACGGGTGAGTTCACCTGAATGAAAGAGTTGAGGGCGACAGAGCGACTCACTTGATTCTTAACTGCTCCGCTAAATTGTCAAGTTGATTAAGCAGTTCTGAATTTTGCGATGACAAAGACCACCAATTGCATAGCATAAATAAGCAAATAATCGAGAGCCCAACCACCAAAATCGGTGGGCACCTTGTGCTGTTAGTCTTCATTATATCTACTCCCATGTTTAAAAACCACCGATGATATAACACTCAAAATTTTTCACATCAAACGGAGAAATCGATTTTACGCGTGAAAACTGTAAATAAAATACTGTTTTTTAAGCATGATTGAAATCCTTATCATTCATTGTTTTTCTGTGGGCGAAAGAAATAAAAATACTACATTATGCTTGATAAGACAGTCGTGGTTTTAAAGTTTGCGTAAATGCGACACTAATGACACGACAAGCTGTGCAAATGGCGGTTTTTTTTACAGATCAACGGAAAATTTTAACATCTTCACAATTGTACTAACAATTTTAGCTCTGCGAGTTTTCCCCAATGATTAAAACAAATCCAAGGAAAAGTTTCGATTAGTTTTAAATAACAATTATGCAAAAGCAAAGGGTTAGGTTTTAAAAAACTGCTATTCACATCGAATATATTTATTTGCCAATTTTTTCCTGCTTTAAACTGTTAATTAACTGGTCAAACGGTTTGAAGCACTTTTTTTTAAACATGTTGCAATTACATTTGATCCGTTTGTAATCAGTTAAATGATATCCCCGCACTTCAGCTTATAGTACTAATTGGCATTTAGCATGTTTCTATAATTTTAGGAAAACTGCAATAGTTTTTTAACGTAATTGCTAATGTCGGATGAAAATTGTTTTAAAAATATTATATTGAAAGGAGCGAAGGATAATTCTTTTTTCGAATAATTTTTATTATTTTTTCAGAAATTTGTTTCGCCCGTTAAAAGAGATTATAAACGAACGATTCGAGTCGAATTATCGCAGTCGAGAGACTCAGACCATAGAGCGCAAGCGCAACGCCTAATCGACGCCCAATTCTTAAAACTGTCTCTTTTCTATTCAGGTATTTTCATTCTGGATTTCTTAATTGGCCGTGAATTATCGATTTGTGTCCGGCTTCCCTTTTTTGTGCACTCGTTAACGTTAATTAATAATTTCAGTTCCATTCAAGGTCTTTTCAAGGTTACTTTTATGCCTCAATGACAATCACTGCAACGAACTTTTTTTCTTATTAATAAATGCTGATGAGCTTTAACGAAACGAATTTCTCGAGTTTAGGCCGGGAATATTTAATTGCTTTCAAATAATGGACATTAATGATAGGCGTAAATTATGTTTTTTTCCTTTTTATCGATAAAGGGAATTTAATCATACAATGCCAAACCGGAGAGAAAAAAAACCGTAATTTGACTTAATGGAATGGCGTTGACGATGAATGAATAATGCAGCAATTACACATTAGTTTGGTTTATATGACAGAGCTTTAAAGATAAGCTTCTATTTTCGACCATAAAAAACCTTTTTGTTGATTATTCCCCACTGTTTACGTCTCTTCAGTGCGGTAATCTTTTCCCAATATTACAAAAGGTAAATATTTAATTTAAATCGCTCATTGATTAAACTGCAATTTATTTGGGCGCTCTTTTACGTCTCAGCTATTTTTAATGTGCACCGCAGATTGCGTAACGGATGCGAAAAAAAGACGAATTTATTTACTCAGTCTTTACTGCCTTTACGTTCTTCTCGAGTAAATTTTATGCGATTTCATTTGCACTCGCGTTTGTGCGTAAACAAAAGATATGGGCGGTGACGAATTATTATTTTTTTTTTCTTATTATAATTTATGACAATGAGTGATTAATTGTCGACCTGTTTTTCCGTTATGCATTAACGGAATATTAATGCAATCATATTAAGTGCTGACGAACTGACTCGAACACATTGTCAGAACGAACGGAATACCTCACGATTTTAACTTTTAGTTAATAACGGGTTATGATTTTTGAAACTCAGGGAAAGTCAGATCATTTGTTTCGTAATACATAAAACAAAATGTATTTGAGTTTTTTATTTGTTTTGGGGCAAAACAAAAATTTCACCTGATTGGGTGAAACAAATAAAGATTTAATGGAGGTTGATGGCAGTGGTGTATTATGATTATATTGATTGTACTTTTAGACCAGTGATGGCCAACTTTTGATAATGTGCGGGCCAAAGTTGAGTTTGGGTATTTTGGCGGGCTAAAATGTATGCAAAAATTAAATATGAATTTTTAAATTAGTTTTTACTCTTTTTTCTCCTTTTCTCTTTTTTCTCCTTTTCTCTTTTTTCTCCTTTTCTCTTTTTTCTCCTTTTCTCTTTTTTCTCCTTTTCTCTTTTTTCTCCTTTTCTCTTTTTTCTCCTTTTCTCTTTTTTCTCCTTTTCTCTTTTTTCTCCTTTTCTCTTTTTTCTCCTTTTCTCTTTTTTCTCCTTTTCTCTTTTTTCTCCTTTTCTCTTTTTTCTCCTTTTCTCTTTTTTCTCCTTTTCTCTTTTTTCTCCTTTTCTCTTTTTTCTCCTTTTCTCTTTTTTCTCCTTTTCTCTTTTTTCTCCTTTTCTCTTTTTTCTCCTTTTCTCTTTTTTCTCCTTTTCTCTTTTTTCTCCTTTTCTCTTTTTTCTCCTTTTCTCTTTTTTCTCCTTTTCTCTTTTTTCTCCTTTTCTCTTTTTTCTCCTTTTCTCTTTTTTCTCCTTTTCTCTTTTTTCTCCTTTTCTCTTTTTTCTCCTTTTCTCTTTCTTCTCATTTTCTTCTTTTCTCTACGTTCCTGCTCTCACGGCTATTGCCTTTGCCTCCTTTTCCGGCTTTACCCATTTTACAACAATTTTATGGAAGCAGCCCTTTTGACTTCTATGACAGAATCTAAAAAAGAAGGGAAACCCAAAGAAAATACAAAGTGTAAGAGTAAGCGTAAATTTAAAATTTAGCCGAAAGGTAAGAAAGAATTTAGAATCACCAAATACGTATGTGAATACAGGAATAAAAGAGCGGGCCACATGCAACACCTCCACGGGCCGCAGGTTGGCCATCACTGTTTTAGACTACACCCACTGCTATTGCAATGGATATTCTCCAACGCACAGTTGTAGTCACGTTAGTTATGTTAGTGTAAACATTGGACATAGTCGAATGAACAATCAGTATAAAATAAACATTTGTATTATCAATAATTTGTTCGACATTTCAATAACTGAAAATGAGAACGTTGCAGCATCAGACAGAGCCTGGCCCACCTAATCACTCATCAGGAATGAACAAAAAGAAAAACAAAAGCTGCCTGTCAAAAAGAAAAAGAATTACTGAGGAGGAAAAATGTAAATAATTCCCTGCGCTGTTGCCGAATAGCTGACATTCAAAACGAGGTAGCAGACATTATCGAGAACAACTGTTGGGGCATTTCACAATCCCAAACGATTGTTTTAAAACAACAGTTTAAGAAAAGCTCATTTTTTTGTAAAAATTAAAATCAATTAAGTGACCTCAAATTCCGATATTCGGGATAGATAATTGGAAATAAATAAAATACACAGTAGTAAATGAAAGCAGTGTTCGCACCTGACTGTGTCTCACGCTGATAATTTATCGACCCGAATCCCCTAATGAAAAAATCAAAGATGGCATTTGGGTGAGGATTTTGAGAAAAACCATAAAATCTCATGATGAGGTGCAATGGATTATTCTGATCCCTGAAAACACCGGTTATTAACGCAGAGTCGAAAGATATCTGCCTCTTGAATGTATCTATGCAACAGAAGCATATTCGGAATCCCATATCGGGATTTGGGCTTCTGAAATCAATGCTGGATTAGCAACCTGATGAGATCACATAGAAAATTGCCTCAGATAAATTTAATCACAACTTTTACGGTATTTTCTGATGCAATATTTATCTTATCACTCACTATTTGATGATGATATGGACCGGAAATAAGTCCACTCGAAAATTAAAATGCAACGATATGATTCTAAGAAAGATAAAATGAGAAAAGAACTTTGTAATATACGAATTCATAGGAAAACCTTTGAAAAGGTTAAAAAAAGGTTTAATTTTGAAGAGAACAAACGATGCATTTGAAAGAACGCCCGACATTAATAGTTTAATTATACTTAATGAATAATATAAGCAGTTTTAGTAGATTATATCGGGAGATTTACCCGAATTCTGAAGTTTAAAATTTTAATTAGTGCTTAATAAGAAATTTTTCGAGTAAAAGTTTCGTTTAAAAAATAAAAATTAAATTTGTCCACAGTCCACCAAAGAGGGAAACTCTCCCACAAAATCCGGACGGGAATCTTAAATTAAGTATTAAAAGATCGTTTAATTTAAAAATACAGTGGCGCTCAAAAGTATTGTGACAATACAAAATTTTTCATTTTCATATGAGTTACAAATTGAAATTTCATTGGGTTTCGTGAAAATGCATTACAAAAGTCCTCACATTTATTTTAATTTAATATTAATTAAATAACAGAAGAAATAAAAAGTGTATCTTTAAAAGTAACAGTAGAATTATACTATAATTAAACCTACTAATAATAAAATTCGGTATTAATAGAAGCAGAAGACTAAGAAGAATATTATATTTTTTATATTTTGTTATTTTAATGCCGAAAACATTGGCTTTCATTAAAACATTTTACATATTTATAAATATAATATTAATTAAATAGCAGAAGAAACAAAGAGTTTATTTTTAGAATTATACTATATAAATATACCAACTAATAATAGACAAAAGACTAAGTAAGAGTATTAAAGAAAAAGCAGAAGACTAAGAACAATGATATGTCTGTATATTTTTTTTTAATGTCAAAGGACGGCAAATATATTATTAATAGTATTGATAACTAAATAATAATAATACAACCCTTATACAATCTTATAGTAAAATAATTAATTATTGGCTTTCATTAAAATGCATTTACATTTATAAATATATTATTAATTAAATAACAGAAGAAACAAAGAGTTTATCTTTAAAAGTAACAGTAGAATTATACTGTAATTAAATCTACAAATAATAGAATTAAGTATGAGTATTAATAGAAACAGAAAAAAAGGCAGAAGACTAACAAAAATGTTATATTTTTTGTATATTTTAATACCGAAAAACGACATTGGTTTTCATTAAAATGTTTTACACATTTATAAATATAATATTAATTAAGTAATAGAAGAAACATAATAATACTGAATATGGAAAAGAAACAGAAGAATTTTTTAAAAAAATATATAAAATTATATTTTCGACAAAAATTAACCCATTATTTACAAAATCAGGATTTTTTTATCGAGCTTTTATAATTACGTGGATGTTTTTAAAAAAAAAGGGATAATCTTAATTTCCAATCGATATTAATATTTACGGTCTAAAACGGGTAATCTTTTGAGAGTTACTATTTATAATTGAAGTGGATTTTTTTGCGCGCCATTTTTAATATCATTTCTTAAAATATCTTAATCTATAATTTTCTTTGCTTTACAGAGATAACAGTTCCGAATATGTTCTGTCCATTTCACCCATTCGAAACTAATATGGAAGTGTTTTCGGAAAAACAGCCATTAATTGAGCACAGTAAGCAAAAGACTGAAAGTACTCATCAGCGACCGTCTCTCATTCGGCAGATATCTCATTTATGAACTGTGCAAAACTCTGCTTTAATTCGAGTGCATAACAGTTTCTGTGTTTAACCAACGAAGAAATTGTTCAGTAGTGAATCGTGAGTTGTCGAGGCGATGTGTCGATGAGGTTTCATGAATGACCGTTACGTGAATGCCGGGATTCGAGATAAGGACCGACACACTGCACTCGTGAAGACATTGTTTCGAGCTGCCCCTCCGACACTTCACAAACACATTGCGGGCCAATAGAAAAATGGAGACTGAGTTAACGTCATTTGAGAGCTCCCCACCAGTCGCCCATCGAGGACATTAATTCGTTGCACCGGATACTCCTTTTTTCGGCCGTGATTCCCCTCCCTTCACATTTTGTCATCCTGTGGATAATTCACTTCTGACAGTCAGTCGACAACCTCTTACCGGTAAACTTCAACAGAACTCGAAACTTCGCTTTCACGCAGAAATGGCCGACGCCGAATGGGGATACACCGATTTGAACGGTAGGATGTTTTTTTCATTCACGATAACACTAATTGCATTATCATTTAATGGCTTTCCCGCTTTTAAGAAGACGTGAATTGTTGACGGTGAAGTTGGAGCTTCTTTGGCCCAAACTTTTGGGGGTTGGCAGCACTAATATAATGTTGGCACTCGTTGCAATAGAAAATTTTCGGTTTTGAAATAACGGCTAAAAACGGTTTGCAGCGTATTCAATGAAGGATTCCCGTGTTGTTCAAAATGTAAACACTCCCACACCTAGAGGCTAATCATTTTCTTTCTACGCTACAAAATGGGTCCTTCACACTTTAATACTCCGCCATTCATCCGAGCGAAGGTGTACAAAACCTGATTCGATCAATTTATCGGTTTTTAGGCCGCACGTGGGGGGCGCACACCTATTTGATAAGGATCCTTAAAGAGAAGCAAATGTTTCTGTTGGAAACGAGTCGAAAAGCTCTAAACGAATGCGCTGAGTTTGAGTTTAGGTTTTGCCGATATTTTTGAAACACTTAAGAAAATGTAGAGGTTTAGTTGTTGGCGGTTTTTTTAATGATTTTAATTTTCATTAAACGGTTAAGAGTGGTTTCTCTCCGATTGCAGATGCATAAGGAAACATTTTTAATTTTTTTATGTGAATACTTAATTGCCATAGACATTTATTTATTTTTTGCTTGTATTTTTTATTAAATTTTATGTCCGTTAGTTAATTTTTTATGTTTTGTCTCTATTTTTTATTAAATTTTATGTCCGTTATTTAATTTTTTATGTTTTGTTTTATTTTTATTAAACTTAGTGTCCGTTAGTTAATTTTTTCTGTTTTGTTTTATTTTTATTACCTTTGTGTTTGTTAATTTTTTCTGTTTTATTTTATTTTTATTAAACTTTATGTCCGTTAGTTAATTTTTATGTTTTGTTTTATTTTTTATTAAACTTTGTGTCCGTTTGTTAATTTTTTATGTTTTATTTTATTTTTATTAAAGTTTGTGTCAGTTTCTTAATTTACTCCTTTTTGTTTCTATATAAGAGATTTATTATTTTTTGTAAATTTACTTATTTTAGTTATTTATTTAAGACCGTTTAATTATTTATTTTATGCTTTTTAGCTTTTTACTTTTTAGTTTAATCTTTACTACTTTAATTATTTAGTTTAATCTTTACTATTTTAATCATTTAATTTAATCTTTACTATTTTAATCTTTAGAAACTGTATCTGAAGATTGTTATCGATATGTGTATTTTAGCCACAGAGTCTCTCTTTGAGGGCCCCTTTAATACCTACGGACTAAATAAACTAATACATTGATTGATCGGTTTAACTGTCACAGACAAAATCATAAGAATATGGAATTCTGGAAAGTTATCAAATTCCCTTAAACCAAAAAAATAAAACGAAGGCATAAGATCATTAAATTATCGAATAATTAAGAGAGGTAATTGCGCAACAACCGACCTGTCACTTTGTGGGATGTAATTTTTATTCACTGCGAAATCAAGTAAATCTTCTGATATTCCATTCAGTGGTATAAAATTCATTGGCCGGTGTTAAAATATTGAGATTTCCTTCTTTGTTTGTTTTTCTTTTTTTTCGTTTTCCCCCTCCGATTTCTTCATTATTTTCCCCTCTGACTTCTTTGATCTTCCATAGCGAAATCCAAAGAAAACATCGCAGTCATTCAATTGAGAAAAAACTCAACCTTGAATGATCATTTCAATTGCCATTTGAGTTGATATTTTAGCATTTTTATGCACCTGCTTTTAATTTCAAAAGGAATTTAATGCACTCGGGAATTAATTATATGCATTTGGATATTTTCCCCGGCGAAGAAAAAATACTTTTGGCAAAATTCGGCTCCCGAATTGCCTCACTTTCTTCTCCTATCGGTTTGGCTCTCATAAACAAATGCACAATTTGGATTTTAGCCAAATTTTTAAATAAAGAAGAAACTTTATTGTTCGCAAACTTTAAAATGAAAATAAAAAACAGGTGATACTATGAAAACTACTCATTGGTTTGGTTTTTGGGGTCATTGGTCACTTCATTTTGGCTTTTTTTTAGTGAGTGTTCATTTGTATAATTTCTCTTTATTTCTTTTCTTATCTCTACTAAATGAATGCGTTTATTATAAAAATATATTTGAATAATTATGAATATAAAAAGTTTAGAGTCTGAAGTAATAATTTTATATACTAAAGAAATATTTTTACGACTCTAAAATTTATTTATTTTCTATCTTTTTATCCTATGCTTTTTCATTCTTATATTGTTTTTCTTTTCTCTCTATGGTTCATTTGGAGTTTTCCTTTTTTATTTTAGTCTCTGTGGTCCATTTTTGTCTATTTATTTTATTGTCTGTGGTCCAGTTTTTCTTTTTCTGTAAATGTGATTTTCTTCAAGTTCTTTTCTGTTATTCCGCTTTTCTACTATGTTGATTTCTTCTGCATCTTTTCCTTATTATTAACATTAGTCTCTTTTTGTTTTTTTTCTATTGGAATTAGAAGATCTGATTGATGAGTTTTCCTGAGTGCATTTTTTTAGATGTCTTTGAGCGGTTTACTTTTTTTAATAAATTATACACAGAATGCCTTCTTTTATATTTATTTTATATATTTTTTTACTTAGTCAGCAGAGGTTATACCTCATTATGAAGGTTTTCCTTGTGTGTTCAGCAAATTTGGCGACATAAATTTTGTGCTTTGCAGTAGTTTTCGGTATTTTCGAAGGGTCAGTTAATGCAAAAGGCAATATTTCTATAATAATATAATTATAATAATTCTATAACATAAATCTTAAAGGAGTAGAATTCGATAGCGATAGGAAAAGCTTTAACGGGCCTAATTCCACGCCTACCTTATGGAGAGTTTTTAATCGCTCATTCTCATCAATTAAAACTCAGATAACGGCGGTTTTCTAAGATAACGGTGACCTTCTCAGATAACGATAACCTTCTCAGATAAATAATAGGATAACGCCGCTCACCTAATTTGGTTTGACAATCCAAAAACTGACATTTTTTTTTTAATTAAGTGAAACAAAGAAAAACACGAAATCGGTTGTTCCGTTAGGGAAATTCTAATTCTGAGGAATTAAAAAAAAATGACGAGGCTTTTGTTCTAAAAGAAAGACGGTCTTCCACAAATGGAAAAGATAATTACGCGAATTACAATGTTTATCTACAAAAAAAAAAAGCAAAGGAGCTTATCAGGAAATTCAGGCTTTGAGTCAAATCCACCCCAGTTGTGATTTCACTAAGATTTCATTTACGGTGACAAATTAGGTAACGTTTACTAATAAAAGATTACTTCGTGTGCGAAATTTGAAAAAGCTCTAATTCGGAGGGAGAGATGTTAGATAAGAAAAAAATGGAAAAGTTTATGGAAAGTCAAATGGAAATGTTTCCGACCCGTAATAGCAAAGGATAGACGTGTCGTTTGTTCCGATTTTATTCCTCACACCGGTGAAAAATACTTTCTGATGATAAGTGCACGAGAAATGGAATGAAAATCCGTTGAGATTCGAACCCCATTCCTTCTCCTCCCACGATTGACGTGGAAGCAGGAAGAAAATAAAAATTACTCAATAATTCACCCCATAATTATCGTCTATGGTTTTTTCCTTAAATTCCGTATAAAGTTCGGTTTTTTCTCAGTTTTTTTCTGTTCTAAAAACCAATGATTGTCTGTTGTTAGAACAGAAAACAACCTGTTATTAATCTCACAAAGAAAAAAAGTCAAAGCTTGATTGAACAAGTGAATCATTAACTAATTTTGAAAAATCCGATTGGATACAAGAAAAGTTTACAAATTGAGGAAATACAATGGTAATGATAAATAAATGTTTCTTTTGAAGAGTCCTCAAAAGGTGAAGTCACTCTTTTTATTGAAATAATGTTTTTTAATGGCTTCATCATAAATTTCAGCAATATATTTTCTCATTGAGTCGGTGATGAAAAGCAGACGTAAAGTGCATTCCCGGAATCTTATTGCATTGTAACACTGATGCAGGAATGACGGCCATGAATATCCTTACAATGGAAAATCAGAAATAATTAATTTTAGCGAATTTATTGCATATTTTTATGTAATTTTTTTGTAAATTTGGGATTCCGTTTTTCCTCTAAAGAATTTAAAAACTGATTGTGAGGAGAGTTAAATAGTTTTAAATAACAACAGTAAATCCGTAACTCAGAACGCACTTTCGTTTTTATCAAAATTATTTATTCTTATCTAAGAATAATACAATAATTGGTTTACCTATAAATAATAGGCGCCAAAGGAAGAGTCAACAACCTCATCAGTCACATGACAACTCGTTAAGATTCCTTCTGAATTATATTTAAGTCATTACCTTTTCTGCGTTTATAACCTAAATTAGTTTTTATTTCACAACCATAAGAACGGATGTAAACGCACGCCCTGAAAATTACGGCTACTCAACTCGTAAAATTATTTTTTTCAATTAATAATTCTAATTAATCCGGTAATTAACACATTTGAAAATTCCTAAATATGACGCCAGTGATGAGGAAAAAGATGGGGAAAAGACAGCCTCCTCTTCGTCGATGTCTGCCAACAAACGTGATCGATCTCTTTGTACAACATTTTTGACTTAATCAGGGAACAACCAAAAAGTGGTCTTTCCACAGGTGCTAACAAGTCAGCAATTCGACCGCAGGAAAACATTCCTCACTTGGTTATGTAATTCCCGTCCCCGTTTGTTTACAATCGCATCCCTTTTATTCTCACTTCATGAATTTTATTGCTTATGTAATTCTGCATTGTGCCAAGGCACCGATAAACAGAAATGCCAACAGGCACGAGCCAAACCTCCCGTTGCTGACACGAACTGACTTATCCAACTCGTGCACACGGTCTCTCCAGTTCCATGAACCTGACGTCCCCATGGCAACCCGCGCATTGTTTCATCAATTTGTTGACTCGAAACAGCCGGAAACGAGAACTTAGCTTTTGAGTAGCGATCACACAGAATGTAAACAATGATCGAAACGAGATGAAAAATAGATTAATTAGCCGGACACGGACGGAAATAGTAAAGGAACTTAAAAATGAAAACGAATAAAAAAAAATTGACAGCGTTTTAAGGTGAGTTATCGTTTGCTGAGACAGCGAAAGGGCGATCGTTTGAACCTTTTCCCCATTTGTTGTTGAAGTTTAAGATAAATTCGGTGTCGGGTTTTACGGTGTTTGTTTGACCGCTTCCTAATTTGAAAATTTATCACGTGCCTACGAAATAAGGCGCGATTGAAATAAAAAACTCGGCTTTATTCTTATGTAGCCGTCCTTGAAGATTCAAGGCTGTCTAAGTATGTGTGATATTCGGGTTATGCCAAGCCGTCTGACGCTTTTCAGGTTTTGCTTTTGATGACGACGAATTTTAACAAACTTTTAAATTAGTCATGAATTATAATTTTCCCCGCAGATAATGTTTTTTTGTTTACGTTCATGACGTGTGTATTACAGGGAAACCTACGTAAAGAGCGTTCAAAAAAAAAAATAGAAAAGTCAGAGCGGTCCAGTGAAAAGTTCTTTCAATGTAATTTTTTTCCAGGGATTGGTTGAATTTAAAAGATGTCTCAAGATTTCAGACTGATCTGGATTAGAGATAAAGTCCTAACGTTTTTAAACGAAGATAACCCCGAACTCTTCCAAGAATTATTGGAAAGAGAGGATGACAATACAGAGGATTTAATGATATCGTTTTTGAACGATGAGATTTACGGACCGCACGACTTACAGAAAAGACTTTGCTATTTTTACAAGACCTATTATGAAAAGGTAATAGAAGAAGAGATAATCGTCGCCGAAGAGGTCGAGCCGGAAAAACCTCCTGATGTTATCGGTCTACCGGAAATACCCATAAAAAAAGAAGGCCATAAAAAAAGTAAACCGAAGAAAGCGAAAGTGAAACCTGAGATTTTACCCCCGGAACAGACGGAAGAAGAAAATGCAGATCCCGAAGCAGAAACCTCTCCCCCTCCTGGAGGAGAAGAAACGAACGAAGAAGAGCAACCTGTCAAGAAAGCAAAGCCCAAGAAGGAGAAAAAGAAAAGTGCAAAACCGGTCATCGAAAGTCCCGTGACTGCCGTCGAGGAGACGGCACCACCCCCTCCCGAAAAATCCTACATCTACGTCACGAAAATAGTCGAGAGGGTAGTGAAAGTCCCCCAACTGAACGCTCATTTTGGCCGTTTGGAGGGAGAAGCCATTCCCGACAATCTCCAATACATCTACTTCCTGCGGCAGAGGGAGCAGGCCGTTGAGAACTTCAACAATTACGCGGATGCCTGCTCTGTCATGCCGACGATATTCATTGTTGGATCGATGAAGGGACAGCATTTAAGCAATGCAACGCGTCTGGTGCGAAAGGTATTCATCCCGCTGGTGGAGAAGCAGTTTCGCGAGCCGGAGCAAATAATGGCGACTCTGCAGCCGGGAAGAAGGAAGTCCCAGTTTCTGGAGAAAGATGAGGAGGAGAAGGAAGGGGAGGCGGAGGAGCTGTCCCGAGTGCAAAGCGACATGGGGGTGAACGCACAATTCATGCGTCCTTCCGACTACCGCAGACTTTCGGTTCATGTGAAGAAGCTCGAGGAAGACGAAATGGTTCGGTCGCTTTTTTTAAAGGAGCCAACTCCCCAAAAAATAAGTTCTGAATTATCCCTGGAGAAGAGCTCAATAAAATCGGGGAAAAAGGAAGAAGTCCAGGAAAAACTCCCGACCAAAATGGAACTCATCGAGGACTTGGAAATGCTCTCGCAAATAATTAACTGGACGATGGGACACCTGCAAGAGGTCGTGCTTTTGGAAGCTCCGGATTACGACTTGGAAACCATGTCGATGGAAGAAATGAGCATGGACAACGCGGTCGTGGAATCATTGGAAGACGCCGTCACCAAATGGGAAGGCCTCATAAATCAAACACTCAACGTGTACTTGTCGAAAAAGCCGAACGAGACGAGTCCCATTGCTGAATATGACTTCTGGCATGACCGGGAGGCCGGGCTGAGCTTGCTGGTGGAACAGGTCAAGGGGAAACCCGTGGGGGATGTGCTTAACGTGCTGAACATGGCCAAATCCACCAAGACGGTCGGCTTCGACCAGGTACAGGCGGAACTGCTGAAATACTACAACGAGGCGCGGGACAACGTGAAATTCCTGTACACCATCCTGCGCCATCTCAAGATCATCACTTACTCGTCGTCCTACCGCGACATTCAAGCGACCCTCCCCGGACTCATAGACGGACTCCACATGATCTGGATCCTCTCGAGGTACTTCAACTCGGACGACATCATGGTTCCCTTCATGAGGAGAATATCGGTGACACTGTGCGAGAAAGTGTCCTCTGTGCTGAGGCCCAACACTCTGTTCAAACGACCCCTGAAGGTCGTCCTGGCGCAGACGAAAGACGCCGCGCAAATGCTCAAATACTGGAAGCAGTGTTACTTAGAAACCAGGATGAAGATAGAAGTGATCGGGAAAGGTCAGCGATGGGAGTTCGATCAGAAAAAGCTCTTCGGTCATTCCGACTACATTGCTTCGGTCTGTGAAAATCTCTGCGACGTCGCACTCGTCATTCAGCAGTTTAAGAACATCTTCGGACCCAAATTAAAATCGATTGTGAACGATCCCGGTCAGATCGACGCGGTGATCAAAAGAGTAGAGAACCTTCTCCAGTCGATCCAAACAGTGGATTTCGACATCTACAAGCCTTCCTGCAAGGAAAGTTGGGACGCCATTGTTGAGTTTTTCTACAAAGAAGTGAAACAGTTGGAGAAAGAAGCGCACACATTCATCGATGAGTCATTCAAAATCCTGAGATCCTCCGAAGAAGCTTTGGAAATGCTGCTCAAATTCAAACACATAAAAACCCGAGACTCCATTCAGGAGCAACTCATGACGAAATTCGACGTCATAATGCAGCAATTCAGCAAAGAGATATCCACGATTGAGTACCTGTTCAATCGGGGGAAGAACAAACCCACCCTTCTCAGGCAGCAACCCCCGGAAAGCGGCGCCGTATTTTGGGAAAGGCAGCTTTTCATTCGGCTGAAAAGGCCGATTTTGCTGTACCAGAAAATAAAAGAACTGGAAGGATCCGAACTGAAAGAGCGAGCCTTTGCGGAGTACCTGAAACTCGCCAAGCACATGAAAGCGTTCGAAGACCTGAAATTCGAAACCTGGTGCGCGAACGCTCTTCCCGTTTGCATGACGGCTCTCAAGCGTTCGTTGCTGCGGTTGGACCAACACAAAAAATTACCGGATACCTACAAAAAAGAACCAAAAAAGAGAAATCAGATGACGATTACCCGACACGTTCCCGAACGGAAGGTACAAGATGGCGCTGCGAGCATCCGTTCGGGGTCTTCCCACGGGACTGTTTCCCAGCAAACAATCGGTTCTTCCAAGGTCTCCATAAGTAAAATAGTCGTTCAGAATGCAGGAGTGAGCTGCAGCGGTCTCACTGGGAAGAACTCCAGCAAGAGAAAATCCAGTTCGATTCTGCCGCCCATCCAATCCCCCACTATGTCTTCCGCGGCCATGTTGAAAAAGTACACCCCTCAGATGACATGGGGAGAATTCGTCGAGGGCAACATTCTCATTGACTTTCAGCTGAGGTTTCAGGTGAACTTCTTCACCCAAATCTTCGACATAATCGCCGAGGCCGAACTGATGGAGTATCTCGGCTTTCAAATCCCCCCCGCCATAAAAAGCGTCGCCATACAGAAAGACCGCCTCCACTGGGATCTCCTCGCGGTCAAGAAAATGGTGATGCACTACAACGAAACGCTCGACAGCCTCACCGCTCCCGAAATCCAATTCACGAAGGAGATCCTTAAAGACGCCGAACGACAGATTCAGCCCGGGCTGACCCGATTCAACTGGAATTCACTGGGAATACAGGAATTCGTGTCCAGCTGCGAGAGCATGCTCAAGAACCTCACCTCGACTACGAAGCAGATCGCGAGAATCGAGAAAGAAGTCGAGTTGGAGATAGCTCTCCTGGAGAAGTTCAACCTGTTCAGCTACCAGAAGGTGACGGACGACATCAGAAGGCTCGAGTGCAAAGAGTTCTTCTCGGAAATGGAGGAGGAGCGGGCGAGGCTCGTCAACGAGATGCTGACCATATACAAGGGAGTCGGCCCCATTTTGATGAAGCTGGAGAGCCTCGTCCACCACACGTCCTCGGGGACGTCGCCCTCCATGACGCTGTTCTACAGCTTCTGGGAGCGGAAGATCTTCGGGAATCTTCTGGAGATGATCTTGAGGAATTTGGAGGAGTTCGACAGGGCCCTCAACTCGAAAGAGGCTCTTTTCGAAATCGCGGTCGTGCTGGCGGTCCCGGACGTCATACTCAGGCCTTCTCCCCCGGAGGTGCACAACGTGATCATCCACGGGGTGAAGGACTTCATGGAAAAGCTGAAACTGTTCCCGAGGTGGATGGACGGAACCTGCGTCGTCTGCGAACCGCAGAAGCAGGCGGATTCCGACGAGTACTACCTGTTCTCTTTCTTCGAGGACATAATGCAGATTCAGGTGGTGAATGATTTAATCACGAAAATTCAGGACTCCGTGTTGAGGATCGTGTCGGAGTGCGTGAGGAGGTTGGTGCGATGGAGGAAATACAGGAACTTATGGGTTTACGACAAAAACCTGACTTGCGACAAATTCTCGTCGAAGAATCCGACTCTGTCTGACTATGACGAAAAGTTCACGTTTTACGCTCAAGTGAACTCGGAACTGGAGGAACTTACGCCTTACGAAGACGTATACTGCGTCCGGATGAATCTTCAGCCCATAATAGAAAGCGTGCAGAATCACTGCTCGGGTTGGAAGGACTCATTGGGCGCCCGGTTGGTCGAAGACACCCGGGAAAAAATGGATCAGTTCCAGAAATTCATCAACGATTTGGAGTCGAACATGAACCAGAAAATCACCTCCCTCGAATCCTTCAAATCCACCCTGCAGACGGTGACCACCATACAGAAGTCGACCGTCACCTCCGAAATCCAGTACAAGGAGTTCCAAGAAAGGTGTCATGTGCTTCGACTGCACAAGATCGAAGTCCCCGAAGAAGACGTCGAGCTGGCGAAGATTTTGGAAGAAGAATGGAAGAAACTGTACGTTTCTGCTCTGTACAGGGCGCAGACGTTCCAGGCCACGAAGGAAAGATTCGCCCTTCTCACGGAGGAACAGATCAAAGACTTCATGGAGATCGTAGAGAAATTCGTGGAGAAGTACTTCGAAGAGGGGCCTGCCACTGCATATCAGGACCTGGATAGGGGAATACAACTGACTGACGAGTATGACGCACAGTTCGCTGAATTCGAGGCAAAGAAAGAAGAGCTGACTCTGTCTGAGACTCTATTTGATTTGCCCGCCGGAGATTACAGCGAATTTATGAGAGCCAAAGCTGATTTCGTGGGAATCAAGGCGATTTATGACTTGTACCGGGGACAGAAGAACGCCCAGGAGCAGTGGTCGAAAACGCTTTGGGTGAATCTAAATCCGAACACTCTGGTGGATGGCATGGAAAACTTCATGAGGGAATTCAAAAAAATGAGAAAGGAGTTAAGGCTCTCTCCCGTGGGCGTGGCCGTGGAACAGAAGATGAAAGAATTCAAAAACACTATCCCGTTGATGCTGGAACTGAAGAACGAAGCCCTGAGGGAGCGGCACTGGAAAATGCTCATGGAGAAAACTGGTCAGTTTTTTGACATGTCTCCGGACCGCTTCACTCTGGAGAACATGTTCGCCATGAACTTGCACAGGTATACGGAAATCGTGGAGGAAATAATCGCGTCCGCCGTGAAGGAGGTGGCCATTGAGAAAGGAGTGAAGGAGATCCAGGAAATCTGGAAGCACATGAGCTTCATCATCATACCGCATTTCAAAGGGAACGAAGACAGGGGCTTCGCCCTGGGGCCCGTCGACGAAATCATGCAAGTGCTCGAAGACAACGCCATGAACCTCCAGAGCATGGCCGCCTCCCAGTTCATTGGTCCTTTCCTCCAGGCGGTCCAAAGGCTGGAGAAGAGCCTGTCTCTGGTGGCGGAGGTGATAGACGCCTGGATCCAGACACAGAGGAAGTGGATGTACTTGGAGGGCATCTTCGTGGGGGGCGACATCAGGTTCCAACTGCCCGACGAAGCGAGAAAGTTCGACGACATAGACAAAGCTTTCAGGAGGATCATGCTGGAGGCGTTCAAGCGGCCGAACGTTCGGGAGTGCTGCGAAGTCTCGGGGCGATTGGCAGAACTGATTGGGCTCGGACTGGGGCTGGAAAAGTGCCAGAAGTCCCTCAACGACTACCTCGACTCTAAGAGGAACACTTTTCCGAGATTCTTTTTCCTTTCGGACGACGAACTGCTCTCCGTTTTGGGCAGCACCGAGGCCACTTGCATTCAGGAGCACATGGTGAAGATCTTCGACAATATCGGAGCCCTTCGTTTCGGATCTCAGGCCCCCGATAGGGTCATCGCCACCGCCATGATTTCCTGCGAAAGAGAAGTAATGGACTTTCGGAACCTTGTGTACACCGAGGGTCGCATAGAAGAATGGATGAACGACATCTTGGCCGAAATGAGGCGATCAAACAGATACATCACCAAGAAATCGATATTCGACTATGGAAAAACACAGCGACCGAGAACAGAATGGATGCTGTCTTACCAAGGAATGGTTTGCTTAGCGGCCAATCAGGTCTGGTGGACGGCCGAGGTCGAAAACGTGTTCGTGAGAATCTCGAAAGGACATCACAGGGCGATGAAGGAGTACCTCGAGCAGCTGAACATGCAGCTGGACGAGCTCGTGGTCCGTGTGAGGGGAGATTTGTCGAAAAACGATCGGAAGAAGTTCAACACCGTTTTGATAATAGACGTCCACGCGAGGGACATAATCGAAGACTTCGTCCGGGACAACATCACCGACTCCCAGGAATTCGAATGGGAAAGTCAGCTCAGGTTTTACTGGATGAAAGACGTGGACAATCTCATTGTGAAGCAATGCACGGGCTCGTTTGAATACGGCTACGAGTACATGGGACTGAACGGCCGTCTGGTCATCACTCCTCTCACTGACCGCATTTACCTGACGATAACGCAGGCGCTTTCTATGCAGCTGGGGGGTGCTCCTGCGGGGCCCGCAGGGACCGGAAAGACGGAGACGACCAAAGACTTGGCGAAAGCCATGGGGTTGCTCTGCATGGTGACCAACTGCGGGGAAGGAATGGATTACAAAGCCTTCGGGAAAATACTGAACGGTCTTTGTCAGTGCGGTGCTTGGGGCTGTTTCGACGAGTTCAACAGAATCGACATTTCCGTTCTGTCTGTGATCTCTACTCAACTGCAGACCATTCGTAATGCACTTTTGCTCAAAGTCAAGCGGTTTAATTTCGAAAATCAGGAAATAGTACTAGACCCGAAAGTCGGGATTTTCATTACGATGAACCCGGGTTACGCAGGTCGAACCGAACTGCCCGAATCAGTGAAAGCCCTCTTCCGACCTGTTGTCTGTATAGTCCCCGATCTGGAGATGATCTGCCTGATCATGTTGTTTTCTGAAGGGTTCCTCCAGGCGAAAGTCCTCGCCAAAAAGATGACCGTGTTGTATAAACTCGCCCAAGAACAACTTTCCAAGCAATCCCATTACGATTTCGGTTTGAGAGCGCTCAAATCCGTTTTGGTGATGGCGGGGGAGTTGAAACGCGGGGCTCAAGAACTGCCCGAAAACGTTGTTTTGATGAGAGCTTTGAGGGACATGAACCTCCCAAAATTCGTCTTTGACGACGTTCCCCTCTTCCTGGGTCTGATAGCGGATTTGTTCCCCGGGTTGGACTGCCCGAGAGTCGGTTATCCTGATTTTAACGCAGCTGTCGAGCAAAGTCTCAGAGAGGGCAATTACGAGGTGCTGCCCGATCAGGTGGACAAGGTCGTACAGATGTACGAAACGATGATGACGAGGCATTCGACGATGATCGTCGGCCCTACGGGTGGGGGCAAAACCGTCGTCATACACACCCTGCAGAAAGCCCAAACTGCCCTCGGCCTTCCCACCAAACTCTACATTCTCAACCCCAAAGCTTGTTCAGTGATCGAGCTTTATGGAGTTCTCGACCCGGCGACCCGAGATTGGACAGACGGACTTCTGTCCTGCATATTCAGAGAAATCAATAAACCGATAGAAAATCCCGAACGGCGGTATATCCTCTTCGACGGGGATGTAGACGCGTTATGGATCGAGAATATGAATTCAGTGATGGATGACAACAAACTGCTGACTCTGGCCAATGGAGAGCGAATCAGGCTTCTCCCTCACTGCGCCCTGCTTTTTGAAGTCGGCGATTTGGCTTACGCCTCCCCTGCGACCGTTTCTCGGGCGGGGATGGTCTACGTCGACCCGAAGAACCTCGGTTATCTTCCGTATTGGAACAAATGGGTGAACATCAGAAAGGGCACCGAAGAGCATAAAGAAAAGCTCCACGAGATGTTCAACAAACTGGTGGTCACGTCAATCAGATACGTGATCGAAGGTTTCATAGGACTTCAGATGGCGAAGCCCCTGAAGCTCATCATACATCAGACGGGGCTGAACATGGTGGTGCAGCTGTGCAATATGCTGGACGCCCTCCTCCCGGGCCAGGCAGACGAAACGAAAGAGTGGCCCTCTGAGGTCACCGAAGCGGTGTTCATCATATGCGTTTACTGCTCCGTGGGGGCTGCGGTGGTCATCGAAAACAGGCGTGAATTCGATGAATTCCTCAAGAAATGCTGCGGGATGGTTCAGGTGGAAGACTCCGAGGCGAAGAAGGCGACTTTCCGAACGCTGCCTGCCTCTTTCCCAACGCTCTACGACTATTTTCCCGACATTGTCAACCAAAAATGGATGGCGTGGAAGTGGGTCGTTCCTGATTACATCCACAACCCGGCCACACGATTCAGCGATATTTTGGTCCCGACGATCGACACCTGCAGGACGGATTGGTTGCTGGAACTCATGAACGGGATCGGTCGTCCGGTGGTTTTGGTGGGCGAAACGGGCACGTCCAAAACGGCCATTGTGCAGGACTTTTTGCGCCGACTCTCCTCCGAGCATTTCCTTCAACTGAACGTCAATTTCTCCTCCCGCACCACCTCCCTGGACGTGCAGAGAAATATAGAATCCGCTGTGGAAAAGCGGACGAAGGATATTTACGGGCCGCCCATCGGAAAGAAACTAATCGTGTTCATAGATGATTTAAACATGCCTCAGGTGGACGATTACGGCACGCAACAGCCGATCGCTTTGCTCAAGCTCTTTTTCGAGCGGAAAGGGCTCTACGACCGCGGGAAAGAGCTTAACTGGAAGCAGATTAGAGATACCTGTTTCCTGGCGGCGATGGGCAAGGCTGGGGGCGGGAGGAACGAGGTCGACCCCCGTTTCGTGTCCATGTTTTCGGTGTACAACCTCACTTTCCCCTCTGACCAAACCGTTCTGCACATATACAGCTCAATCCTGGGAGGTCACGCGTCGACTTTGTCCGAGGACATTCAAGCCGCGGTGCCTATTTTGGTGGAAATAACGCTGGAACTGTACAAGGCCATAGTTATTGAGCTCCCTCCCACTCCCTCAAAGTTCCATTATATCTTCAACCTGAGAGATTTGTCGCGAATCACAGCGGGAATGTGCCAGATCAGTAAAAAGTTTTTCCAGACCACTGCTCATGTGGTCAGGGTTTGGAGGAACGAGTTCTCGAGGGTGATATGCGATAGGCTCATCAATAACGTCGACCAGGAACTCATGAAAGGGAAGATCTCCGCGCAGATTCAGGCCAGGTTCCCGGAGGAAGAATACCCCGAAGTTCTGGAAAACGCGATGAGGGATCCCCTGCTGTTCGGGGACTACAGAAATGCTTGCGCTGGGGAAGATGAAGTCCGGTTGTATGAAGACCTCCTCGACTACGATGCTGTGTACTTCCTGTTTCAAGAAATCCTCGATGAGTACTGCGAAAGGTACGGGAAAGTGAATCTGGTGCTGTTCGAAGACGCCCTGGAGCACCTGACGAGGATACACAGAGTTCTGCGGATGAACAAAGGTCACATGATGGTGGTGGGGGTCGGAGGAAGCGGGAAGCAGAGCCTGACTCGTCTGGCAGCGTTCGCCGCAGGTTGTGTCATTTTCGAAATATCCTTGAGTAGAGGATACAACGAAAACAGTTTCAAGGAGGACATGAAGAAGCTGTACAACCAAGTCGGCGTCGAGAGGAAGGCGAGTGTGTTTTTGTTCACCGCTTCTCAAGTGGCCGAGGAAGGATTTTTGGAGATGATAAACAATATGTTGGCTGTGGGAATGATCCCGGCTTTGTTCACTGAGGAGGAAAAGGACGCGGTCATCAACAGCGTTCGCAACCACGCCAAAGAAGCCGGCTACGGGATCGGGAAAGAAGAAGTGTGGACGTATTTTAAGAAGAAGTGCACGGACAATCTCCACGTCGTGCTGTCGATGTCTCCCGCGGGAGATATCCTCAGGACGAGATGCAGGAACTTCCCGGGGTTGGTCAACAACACGACTATAGATTGGGTGTTTCCGTGGCCGGAACAAGCGCTGAATGCCGTGGCCAAGGTCTTCCTGGCAGAGAACCCCAAAATCCCGGAAGAACACAGAGATAATGTCATTGATCACGTCGTGTACGTTCACTCCTCGGTCGGCCAGTACACCCTCGACTTCCTAACTCAGCTTCGAAGAAAGAATTACGTGACCCCCAAACAGTACCTTGACTTCATTTCCATTTACCTCCAACAGCTCGAGCTCAAAAATGCTTTCATCATCGCTCAGTGCGAGCGACTGGAAGGAGGAATGCTGAAAATAGCTGAAGCAAGCGTGCAGCTGGCAGAGCTCAACGCCAAGTTGGAGGTCCAACAGGTAGCGGTGGCCAAGAAAACCGCAGCTTGCGAAGAACTTCTCGCGGAGATCTCCGGGGCGACGGAAGCGGCCAACGAAAAGAAAAACGACGTCACCACTAAAAAGATGGAAATCGAGGAGCAGGAGAAAATAATCGTCAGCGAAAAGGCAGAGGCCCAGGAAATTCTGGACGCGGCTTTGCCCGCCCTGGAAACGGCCAGGGCTGCCCTCAGCGAACTCGACAAGTCCGACATCACCGAAATCCGTTCGTTTGCAACCCCCCCGCAGGCCGTGCAGACCGTCTGCGAGTGCGTTCTCATTCTGATGGGTGTGAAGGAGATATCGTGGAAATCGGCCAAGGGGATCATGGCGGACCCCGGGTTCCTGATGCGGCTGAAGGAAATGAACTGCGACTTGATAACGGCCAATCAGCAGAAGGCGTGCAAGGCCCACGCGAAAGGGTTGCCGCCGGACCTGCGGGCGATCAGCAAGGCAGGACACGGGCTGATGATGTTCGTGGAAGCCGTGCTTGGATACTGCCTCGTTTTCAGGGAAGTGAAGCCGAAAAAGGAGAAAGTCGAGCAGCTCGAAATAGACTACGACAAGTCTCAAAAAGTGTTGAAGAAATTAATGGCGGAAATAGATAAAATAGAGGCGCAGTTGGGGCAGCTGAACGAGCGCTATATGAAGGCGATGGGAGAGCGGCAGGTTCTTCAGGAAGAGACGGATCTAATGATGAAGAGGTTAATAGCAGCGGATAAATTAATTAGCGGTTTGAGTTCGGAAAACGATCGCTGGGCAAAGGAATTGGATAATCTACACCAAGAAAAGCTAGAACTGGTGGGCAACTGTCTTCTGTCCGCGTCGTTCCTCAGTTACGTCGGGCCTTTCAGCTATGAATTCCGTCGGGCCATGGTTTATCAGGACTGGAAGCAGAGTATCCAGGACAGAGACATCCCCCTGACGGTGACCTACCGTCTGGAATCTGCCCTCACGGACGACGTGGAAATAAGCAAGTGGAATTCGGAAGGGCTTCCCCCGGACGAACTCTCCGTTCAGAATGGGATCCTGACGGTGCGGGCGTCGAGGTTTCCCGTGTGCATCGACCCTCAGCAGCAGGCTTTGAACTGGATCAAGAAAAAGGAAGAGAAGCATCTCAAAATAAGCTCCTTCAACGACTCCGATTTTCTCAAGCAGTTGGAAATGGCCATAAAGTATGGATTCCCGTTCCTCTTCCAGGATATCGACGACTACGTCGATCCCGTCATAGACAACGTCCTCGAAAAGAACTGGAAGATCGCTTCCGGTAGAACTTTCGTCATCCTCGGGGATAAGGAAGTCGATATAGACGTGAAATTCCGTTTGTATTTAACCACCAAACTCGCGAATCCGAATTTGAATCCTTCCGTTTACGCCAAAGCCGTCGTGATAAACTATGCAGTAACGACTTCCGGTTTAGAGGACCAACTTCTGAGCGTCGTTGTGAGAAATGAGAGACCAGACTTGGAGGAACAACGAGAGAGCCTCATAGAGGAAACCTTCGTGAATAAAAACCTGTTGAAAAGTCTGGAAGATTCTCTCCTCCGGGAATTGTCCACTTCCACCGGGAATATGCTGGACAATGTCGAGCTGGTGGAAACTCTGGAAAATACAAAGTCGAAAGCCAATGAAGTATTTTCCAAACTGCGGTTGGCTCAAACGACCTCCGCGGATATCGACAAGCTTCGTAACGGCTATCGATCCGTGGCCAAAAGAGGAGCGATTCTGTTCTTCCTCCTGTCCGACATGGCCACCGTGAACGCAATGTATCAGTACTCCCTCAATTCCTACTTAGAAGTATTCGCCTTCTCACTGAGAAAAGCCCTCCCGGATGCGATGCTCTCCCGCCGCCTGCGAAACATCATCCGAACTCTCACCAAAAACGTTTACGACTATGGCTGCACGGGGATTTTCGAAAAGCACAAACTTCTGTACTCCTTCCAGATGACGATGAAACTGGAGCTGAGCGAGAACCGCGTTTCCCAAACTCAGCTCAACTTCTTCATAAAGGGGAACGTCGCCCTGGAAAAATCGGCCAGGCCGAACCCGACAAAATGGCTGTCCTCTCAAGGGTGGGAAGACATAATCAAACTCTCCACCGACTTCCCCGAAAAGTTTGCCAACCTCCCGGACGACATTGAAAATTCCACCGCCCTCTGGAAGAACTGGTACGACCTGGACGCTCCCGAAGGAGTGCATTTTCCGAGCGGATACAGCAAAAGGTTGAACCCCTTCGAAAAGCTCATGTTCATTCGATGCTTCCGCGTCGATAGGGTTTACAGATGCGTCGTCGATTTTATAACTATCGCCATGGGGGAGGAGTACGTGACGCCCCCGGTCATTAGCCTGGACAGTATCTACGAGCAGAGCACCCCCTTCATGCCCGTTGTATTCATCCTCAGTCCCGGCTCAGACCCCACCAGCGAACTCATGAAACTGGCGGACAGAAACAAAATGGGCGGAGGGAAATTCCGGTACCTGTCTCTCGGTCAGGGCCAAGAACCGGCGGCCCTGTCCTTGCTGGACGTGGCGGTCAACCGCGGACAGTGGTTGATGCTGCAAAACTGTCACCTGCTCATTCCCTTCATTAGAGTTCTGGAAAAAACACTGGAGAAGATCACGAAGCCGCACCCGGATTTCAGGCTTTGGTTGACCACCGACGCCACCCCCTCCTTCCCCATCGGCATTCTGCAGAGGTCGCTCAAAGTGGTCACAGAACCGCCAAACGGTCTCAAACTCAACCTGAGAAACACGTATTTCAAAGTGAGAAACGCCGCTCTGGACGCGTGTCCTCATTCCTTTTTCAAATCCCTCGTGTACGTGTTGGCGTTCTTTCACGCTGTCGTACAGGAGCGTCGCAAGTATGACAAAATCGGCTGGAATATCAATTATGATTTCAACGAATCCGATTTCAACGTCTGTATGCAGATACTCGACACGTATTTGACGAAGATATACGAGTCGAAGGAGAGCAAAGTTCCCTGGAGCAGTTTGAAGTACCTCATCGGGGAAGTGATGTACGGCGGGAGAGTCATCGATAACTTCGACAGGAGGATAGTGAAAACGTACATGAATGAGTACATGGGAGACTTTATCTTCGACACTTTCCAGCCGTTCTATTTCTATAGGGATGCGACGGTGGCGTACAAAATCCCGCCGGACGGTGAGAAGGAGGACTATATAGCTTACATCGACCTCCTCCCTCTTGTGAACAACCCCGACGTGTTCGGACTGCACCCGAACGCCGAAATCGGATATTATACGAACGCTGCCAAGGACATGTGGATGTACCTGATCGAACTGCAGCCGCAAACCGGTGCTGTGGGGGGTGGCATCAGCAGGGAGGAATTCATAGACAATGTCTGTAAAGACATAATCTCGAAAATCCCCCCCACTTTCGACATCCCGAAAATAAGAAAGCAGTTGGAAATGAATCTCACCCCGACGTACATTGTACTACTGCAGGAGTTGGAAAGGTTCAATAAGCTACTGGACGTAATGAACCGAACGTTGAATCAACTGAGGAAAGCCCTCGCTGGAGAAATAGGCATGGACGCGGTCCTGGACAACGTCGCCACGTCCCTCTTCAACGGACAGCTCCCCAACGCCTGGAGGAAGTTGATCCCCGCCACCAGGAAGTCCTTGGGCGGCTGGATGGACCACTACCTGCGAAGAATCGCCCAGTACTCCGCCTGGAGTCAGCAGGGCGAGCCTGTCGTCATGTGGCTGTCCGGCCTGCACATCCCCGAGTCGTACCTGACCGCCCTCGTGCAGATGGCCTGCCGGAAGAACGGATGGCCGCTGGACAGGTCCACCCTGTACACGGCCGTGACCAAGTTCAAGAACCACGAAGAAGTCGAGGACAGGCCCGACCAGGGTTGCTACATCGAGGGTCTGTACCTGGAGGGGGCGCGGTGGGACCTGGAGACGGGCACTCTGCAGCGGTCCCTGCCGAAGGTCCTGGTGGAGGAGCTGCCCGTTCTGAAGGTGATACCCATCGAAAGGCACAGGTTGAAACTGCAGAACACTCTGAGGACGCCGGTGTATACGACATCGCTGAGGAGAAATGCAATGGGCGTCGGTTTGGTTTTCGAGGCGGATTTGGCCACTTACCAGCATTCGAGCCATTGGATTCTTCAGGGGGTTTGCCTCGTCCTAAACACCGATTGAGTCTTTTCCCGTCTACCAGTTTATATATTCAGTTTATATTTCTCAATTGTTAGTTTCATAAGAGCGATTTTATGGTTTTATTCATTTTGTATATTATAAACAATAATACTACTAATAATATTTCTTTCTACTCCATTAAAATTATTTACAAATAAATACAAGATAATAAAACAGCGAGAACAACCCTTACAAGGTACACGGGCAATACTTAACATATAGAACACGAATGAGTTCATGAAGAAGAGAAAAATAAACAAGCGCGTACCAAAAGCAACGTTCTCGAACAGAAATGGATTAATAATTCAAAGAAAACACAGATGAAAGTATAAATAAGTGTATAATCGCACAAAAATATAAATAATAATTAACAGACATAAATTAGCTATCGAACTAAAAGATATGAGTAATTAATAAATAGTCAGAAATTATTAAATTGACGAACACATAAACAATCATGAGAAAATACGACAGATAACGTTCGTTTTGCGACTTCGGGTCGACTCGGAATTTTTCGGAAATCATCGTATTATAAAAGACAGCTGTTTTTTGCTCAATAAAAAACTACGAATTGAATTGATGGATTCGTTGACCATTCCAGGGTTGCCAACTTAGGGGTTCGAAGAGCCCAACGGGATTTTTTTGCGAATATTTTCAGTCATTTTTTTAAATCAAAAATATGAAGATCTGATTTACAACTGATTATTGCAATAATAAGTAATTTTGTATTTAATAATTATCATATTTTTCCAGTAATTGTTAGAATTATAGAGGTTTTTGGTTGGAGCTTTAGGAATAATGGACCGTTACTTTGAAGAGTTAATGCTGTTTTTTTAGTTTCCCTTTTTAACAGTATTTTAAATTTTTTATTAGATAATTTCTAATCTTACATTTTATATTCTGATTTTATAGAGTAAATTTTCTTAAGAGTAGATTTAGTTTTTGAGTGCTTATTTAATTTTTTACTAATTTTTACACTTTTGTGAAATGCAGGTTGAGTCTCCCATAAATTAACAGACATGTCATTATCATATTAAAAATATTGTATTAATGAGTTAACGGACAAAGCGAATAAATTACATCTTTTGATATGAAGTATAGTATTTTTGCTGGGTTTTTGGGTGTTTTCCCCATTTTGGTATTCTGTGCGGGGGCAACGCTTAAGAAAATAATCAGTTTCTGTAATTCAGGTGAAGGTTGACTTTATTAATCACCGCAAAAAACTTTGGTTCGTGGGAATAAATTATTTCGAATGAATTTCAGAAAATACACTTAATAAGACTTAGTTTGAAATATTTGACTTTAATTGAGGACTTCAGGAGATTAGTAAAATTTAAATTGTCTTGTCATTATGGAAAATAATATGGTTAATTAATGGGGAACCAAAAGGGTTTCAACAGCACAAAAATTATAGGAGATGGAAAGGATTAAAAGTTGTTAAAAAATAACAGCGGAGGCACAGTTTCTGTGCCCAATCCATTCTTGGGTTGGTGTAACAATTGGAAGCAACGTGTCTCACGTAGACTTCTTATCTCCCCTCTGCGTCCCGAATAAACTGATTATATCTTTGATTGAAAAGATTACGGGAAGGCGGCACGTCTGAAGAGAACCAAAAGCGGCAGAGAGAAAAGAACTTGTTGCTTGAGAGGATTTTCCACGTGGAAGAAAAGCCAGGAAATACTCTCAAGTGTGAAGGCTGATAAGAATTGAGAGCCAGTGGAGATTGCGGCCTTGGAAATTCACTGCATATCTCTTTCTTGATTTATCTCCTGCTAAAATATTTAATCGATAACCCGATAATGAGCAAACATCGTTAGTGCACCTGTTGATTTGGTCAAAGGAAGGGAAATCTGTCGACCTTTTCAAGGAATTTAGGAGATCTCTTTGGGTCAGTTCGGTTAACAATAAATTGCAGTGATTTTTGTTAACCGACAGAAAAACGACGAATGCCCCGTTGACAAATCATTAGTACTGATGAAAGAAGTCCAAATGGTTTTTGACTGACAAAAGAAAAAGTAAATTAAATTTACTTTATGTAAGAGTTTTGTGACAGGCGAAGAGTGATATGTGGAGGAGGTATAAAACCATATTAACCTCCTAACATCCCATTGTGTTTTCAAAATGCTTCTTTTCCATGCAGAATTATCCAAATTTTATGATTTTTACGTCATTTTGTTTGTAAAATTCTGAACTCTGGTGTAAAAAAAATCTTTTAAAAATCGGTTAATCGCGGGCGGAGCTAGGGCTGTCCAAACTTTCACTTTTTTGCTTCTCCAAAATTCAACCTTCCAATTTCGGTGACTCAAAACTGAATGGTCAGAAAATGAAATAACCAAGAGGATACAATCTCAAAGAGTTACTGCATTTTATAAATCAATTTTAAAACCTTTCAAACGGTTATTTTTTTGGTGAGGGAACAAAAACGGACTGTAACGAACATTTCTCAACTTTTGGTTGTAATGTCGTAGAATAAATCGATATAATTTTAAAAAAGCAAAGATTATTAATTAACAGTTGAAACTGAGAAAAAACATTCCATTACTATCCAAAAGGACAGTTTTGCCCCATTTAATACCTCAAAAATGGTAAATTTGCTATTTAAAAATTTGAATTCCACGAAATACCCAAAAGAGGATATTAAAACAAAAATATGTGGTCGTTTAAGGGATAAATAAACAAAAAGAAGTGTATTGAGCTTTGCTAAAAAACGTTAAGATAAAAGTGAATGAACTGCAGTGTTTAAAGCTAATGAATTATTCACGGAAATGTGAAATCGTATTGCCAACAAACTGTTTCCTGGCATTACAAAATAAAAGTATGTTTTTTTATTTTCAGGCCCGCAAACATGGGCATCGAAATTTCCGTTAGCAGCCGGAAGCAGACAGTCACCGGTTGACATTAAAACCAACATGGCCAAGTCCTACGCCAAGGCGACAGCCCTGTGCCTCAAATACTCCCTCGACAAAGCTCTCCGACTGGTCAATCCCGGATATGGATGGATGGTCCAAATGGACGGTGAGGGATCAGGTGAGAAAACACGGCAAAAGCCTTGCTCGAGTGCTCCTTAATTATATATGCTTTCGGCCTTGGGCGTCTGAATTTCAATGGCGAGGACTCATTGTCTTTCGCCGTACTGTTACTTTTGCGAGGTTTTGCTGAGTTTTTCAATGCTTACAGAACTGAGTGGCGGTCCTTTGGAGGGATGTTACAAACTTGAGCAGTTTCACTGCCATTGGGGATGCAGCAACGACCAGGGATCGGAACACACAGTCGATGGACAGTTTTACGCAGCAGAAGTGAGTGCTTACCGGAATTCAGTATAAAATTAATAACCTTTGAGAGACATTAAAAATTATTTTCATTCAGTTGCACTTGGTCCACTGGAACTGCACCAAATATCCTTCATTCAAAGAAGCAGCTAATCATCCCGATGGACTTGCAGTGCTGGCTATTTTCCTCAAGGTAATCATCAGATATCACCGAACTCCCGAAAGCTCTTACGGATTCAAAACAACCTCTGCCATTTACAGGTCGGAAAGGAGCACCAAGAATTAGGGAAAGTAGCATCTCTGCTCTCGCAAGTTTCCTTCAGGGGTGACTCCATCGCCTTCCCGGATCAAATCGACCCGAATAAATTCATTCCAAACGACAAAGCCTACTGGACCTATCAGGGATCGCTGACAACCCCTCCTTGCTCGGAAAGCGTTACTTGGATTATTTTTAAGGAACCGATCGAAGTTTCCGAACAACAGGTGAGGACAGCCGCCCAAAAAATTCATTTAAGAACACTCCTGTTTTAACGGATTAATTCAATTAAATTAAATGCAAAACGTTTCGAATTACTAAACCCACATAAAAATACAATCCTTTAATACTTTTAAATTCAAACCACACCGATTTAGTTTCCCCATATTTTTGCAACTAAATCATGCATATTAAGAGTTTTTACAAACACGAAAGGTAGGAAACATCGACAAATATATTTTGCATCCGCCAGAATCTCTCAATTTGAAATCACCATTACCACACCGCCTCTAATTAGGCACACACTGAAGAATACAATTGACTGTTTCAGCTGAGTCAGTTCCGAAGCCTGAGGTGCCACAGCAAAGACAAGAACTTACCCTCGTCCGAAGGTCTCATTGTGAAGAATGTCAGGCCTCAACTGCCTCTGGGAAATCGAGAACTCCGTGAATGCGGCTCTTTCTAAGCTCACTCGCTAATCGGCCTTCATTTTTGTTAATTAGAAAATTCCAAGTAGTATTTTTAATTAAGTAAATATATGAATTAAATTTTTGCGGCACCGAAGCAACGAACTTAGTTTAATTCATAAGGGAAACGATACACTTTTATTATTTATTTATTGTATTTATGATAGGTATAAGGGCATTCGTCAGTTTTTCCTAAATGAAAACTGACATAAATTTTTAAGAGAAATATAATAAGTTTTATTTTTAATGAATGGCAAATTTTTAGAACCTGAATTTTTCAAACTTTGGAGGCGTGATTGAGTTAATAATCTGTTTAGAGATAAGTTTTGTAAAAACAAATTTCCTTTTAAAGCATCAGACACTGATTTTCCATAAGGATCATTGATTGATCCGAAATTACTGTGAGGTACATGTTTTGTCAAACATGACCACTTCAGCAAAGGAAAATCTATAATATAAAAGTATTATTTGACCATATTTCCAAATAAGTCTCCATTCTGAGGCAGATTTACCTAACTCAGTATTTGCATTAACAATTATTAAGAACACCAGAATATTAAATTTTCATATATTTCCAACAAAAAATATTTTTTATAATATTTACATTGTTTTAAATAATTTACCAGAAAATAATTGTAAAATTTCATTTAAAATCATGGTGCCTTTTTAAATAAAATAAAATGCAAAAAATGCATTTGATATTCTAAAAAAAAAACTCACTTCTTATTTTAAGGCCCCACAGATAGAATATGTGGAACAGGAAAGTTCCTGAGCAGGTTCTCAGGAATAAAGACAATGATTCTTAATTGTAGTTATTGATGAAATAAATTTAAGAACTGAACAAATGGAGTTGTTTATTTTAATTATCACACTCCTGGAAATGTCTTAATTTGATATAAATAACATATTATATGATAATGACTTTTTTTTTTCTGAAAGACCACATGTGATGCAAAGTTCATCAGAGCTTTGTTGCATTTGACATAATACATTCTTCTGGCAGTACTCTAAACATTGAGCAGAGCTCTTTAAAGAAATCTTTTAAAATTGCAGCTTGATTTTTAAATTTCTAAAAAAAAAGAAATTGTTAACAGAGAAGTGGTTAGAAAAAAAGGTGATGATTTGAAAGTACTCACATAGTCTAATAATATGGTTGGTACAAAAGCTATTCTGGGAACATATTTCTCAGTTAAATTTCCACACTGCTCTAAAAGTTTACTCCCCTTTTCTGAGTCAGAGCACTGCAATATTGACATCCAGTCTATTCCTAATTCCCTGGCACAATTCTCTCCTATGAGCTCAGGAATCATATTATCAGAGATCATACATGATATATAAGCAACTTGCAAAGTGGTGTTTGAAATTTTGGAAATTGCACATGCATGTATTTTATTTGCAAGGCATTCGTTAGGACCATGTTGACAGGAAAATTTTAAATTTCCATTCGTATCTTCTGTCTGCAAAGAAACCATTTAATTTTCAAAATGGAATTATTAAGTTTGCCATCACACAGTATTAAATGAGTAAAATTAATTAGTTAAGATTCTTACTTTTGCTTTTCCATATGGAATCAGTGAAACGTTAAGAAGTCTAGGCGCTCTATTAACAGCCGGAAGAAGTTGCTTAACAATAAAATTCTTTGAATCGGGACATAAAGCTTCATAAAATACGGAGACTAAGACGGGTTTAATGGCTCCTGATGGAGCAGGACCATGATCTATCTCCTAATCGAAAATAAAAATAATTTTGAATTTCGATTCTTTTGAAAAGTAAATATACAAGACTTGAAATCTTACCTTAGAAGGTTGCAAATTAGGAACAAGCCTTATTATTTGCCAAACAATAAGTAAAAATATTAAGAACAAAAACACTTTATATTTAGAAAATGTTGCAGAATTCATAACAAATTAAACCACTAGCGCATAATTAAAATAATGTAAACAAGAGGGAACAGTAGAGTTGTCCATTTCCTTACAGACACGATTCTTATATATATATGTTATCTGGTGCCACGTGAATTTTAAACCACCATGTTTTTTTAACGGTTGCCGTTAGACTAATGCAAATTTTAATGGTTTAAAATGAATAACACAAAAAGAAATGAATTGAACAAAGCAGTGAGTTAATTTACATTTTCTTATTTTTAAAATCACATCAGAATAGTTCACTAAAAACCTTTTATTATTACTGAAAATTTTATAAGGCGTTTTATAAAATGTTAACTCCTCAAATTCCATTTTAACAGTTAAATATTTACAAAACAATTAATAATGTCAGATATAATTGATATCAAGTACTGTAAGAAACATGTCATGTGAGGTTTTATATTTTGTCTGAAAGAGTGCAAATAATCCCCTTGACTTTGAGGAAAAAAATTAAAAGCAGAATTAATGAGAAATATAGTATTAAAAATAGGAACTATAAAACACCAAAAAAAGAAAAGACTAATTCAGTGTAACTATTTCTGATCTTAAAACCAAAAGTAATAATATTTGTGGCTTTCTTGGTCAATATAGATCCTTTTCATGAACTAAAAATAATTTAAAGTAGTTTTTATGTGATTGTTTATTTTTTTACTTTCAGCCTCCGGATATTACTGATTTTCAGATAATTAAGCCAATAAGTCGAGGTGCATTTGGAAAAGTATTTTTGGGTTACAAGAAAACCAATCCTGATCAGATGTATGCAATTAAAGTAATGAAAAAGTCAGAAATGATCAATAAAAATATGGTTGGTCAAGTAAATAATGAAAGAAATGCATTAGCTTTATCAAGAAGTCCATTTTGTGTGCAATTATTTTATTCTTTGCAATCAGTTCACTCAGTTTATTTAGTTATGGAGTATATGGTTGGAGGAGATTTAAAGTCACTGTTAAGTGTGTATGGTTATTTTGATGAGCAAATGGCTGCATTTTACACTGCTGAAATAGCATTGGCTTTGCAATATCTTCACAATCATGGGATCATTCACAGAGATTTGAAACCAGACAACATGTTATTGTCAACTAAGGGACATGTAAAATTGACAGATTTTGGCTTAAGCAGAATTGTAATGCAAAGAGACCTTGAAATTTCTGATTTAGTGAATTGTACACCAAATATTGGTCACTGTACAAGAACTCCTGGACAGCTTTTATCACTTACTTCTCATCTTTCCTTTGTGAGTATTCTCAGAAATGAGGCAAATAGTGGCAAATTATTTTTTTTTTACTTTTGTACTTTTAAAAGCTAGCAAAACTTTACTTGTTCTCAGGGATCTTGCAATGCTTCTTCTTCACCAGGTACTACTAATTCAGCATCATCTGTTAGCAGTACACCAATTGCTGCTGTCAACAGAGATTTGTCCACAGTTTTAAGGAACAGAGCACGTGAGTATTTCAAGTGGGTCAATGAAAAGTGGTACAGTAATAATAATAATTCATGATTCTTAATGTATAATTTCAGACATTACAGGAGCTTCAAACAGATCTGGGTTAAGTTTAAATTCATCAAGAAGAGACAAATCAAAGGGATCATTAAAGGATCATTTAATTTCTGCTTTGAGCTCAAAGAAAATAACTGTTTGGAGTAATGATTTCAACTGCAGTCATTTGTCAGGGGTTGTGCCATTTCACTCTGCAGAAAATAGCTTTCACAGGTGCATTTCTTACATTAATTCTTCTAAAATTGTCACAAACTGTGGTTGAGTTATACATTTGAATTTTACTTATGCACCAACAAATTCCACTGAGGGCTGTTATTTTAAAAGATTTTACCAAATTCAAGCTTTTGTTATTATTTATATATTAAAACTTTTATTTTTTATTGCATGAAAAATAATTAGAACAAATGAAGAAACTGATGGATCTGGTTCTTATTATACCTGTGAAAGCCAGTGTGAAAATTCTAAAGAAAATCAAGATCATTCTTCCCTTAAAAGTAATTGTCAGATGACATCCCCATTAAGCAGGTGAGTCTTGTGATTTTTTGAAAGTCTTAAAAAGAAGACCAGCACAACATTAAATTGCTTTTTCGTTTAGGTCCGGTTCGAAATTTCAAAAAAGGCCTGATTTTATTCGACCGCTGAAAAGGAAGCGGAGTTTGATGGAATTACTGACACCAACTTCGCCGGAAAAGTCGGAAAATCACAAACAAAAACGTTATGATGATGATGTTAAAGAGCCAAATCTTCACACGGGATTAACTCAGGAAATCAATTTGTTAGGAATCAATTCGCCAAAACTGATGAGTCCAGATACAATGTCGGAAATGATCAGTCCCCTGAAAGGAGTTCTCAAAACAAGGTTGTCCTCTTTTCATTACCACTGTCAAATAAAACATTTTTTAATTATCAACCTTTACAATTTACAGATCTCAGTCTTTGGAAGATATCAACCAAGGAGTGTTATTTTCAACACCAGTATCTTCCGGAAGATCCAAAAAAGAAGAAGCTCAGATAATAAAATCAACGAGGTTTCACTTGCCAGAAGCTAAAGAAAACAGATGTAATTTCAGTATACACATGGTGAGAAACTGGGATTCTTTCTCCGATTTTTCTTACATGTGGTTTAATTATTGGCTTTCTATGTCTTAGGATGAACCTCCAGTCAGCCCTATTTCAACCCCTTTGACACATAATCACGCGCTGTACAGAACTCCAAAATCCGTTCGAAGAGGAAAGGCTGCCAGCGACCAAAGAATTTTAGGTACACCCGATTATTTGGCTCCTGAATTACTACAAAAAAAAGATCATGGCAAGTGTAATTTTAGTTATTTTAGTAGAATTACTTATTCTGGGTTAGAATATCAACCATTTACACTCGAATGTCCGATTTTGGATATATACTTTGTAGATGAAGTTTGATAAATTGACTAAACTAATTTAGATTGTGGAAGTGGATTATTAAAAATACCAACAAAAGAGCATAATTTTTCTTAATTTTCCAGATTTTAATAAATTATATAATACTGGTGGTTTTTAGAGAATTGTAAAATTTTTATAAGAATATAGCTTAAAACAATATCGGGAAAAGTAAAATAACTGTACGTTAATCATTTAAGAGAAAGGGTTAAGGTATTAATTAATTATCTTTTTAATGAAAATCCCGCAGGGTCAGCCGTCGATTGGTGGGCTTTAGGGGTGTGTTTATTCGAATTCATGACGGGGATTCCTCCCTTTAACGACGAAACACCGCAGGCCGTATTTAACAATATTTTGAACCGGGATATTCCGTGGCCTGAAGGGGATGAAAAATTGTCGGACGAAGCCCACGAAGCGATCGACGCGTTGCTCACGTTAGACCCCACGAAAAGACCTTCCGGATCCTCTGTAACTCAAATGAGTATTTTCGCTCACATTAACTGGGACAAATTATTAGAAACGGAAGCGCCGTTCATACCTCAGCCGGATGACGTAACGGATACGGCATATTTTCAAGGCAAGCGCTTAACATAATAATAATTTTTGAAAATTAAGATGAAACGTTAAATGTTGAATTTCTTTTTTCAGCACGAAATGTACTGCAACATCTGAACGTGTCGAGCTGTGAAATATGACTCAACAATGAATTAAACAATATTATAGTCGTTAATAAAAAGACCGCAATAAGGTCTTACACTTTTTTAACATCTACACCAGTTTTTTCAATATATATTTTACTGTAATTAATACTTTTTTGCAATTGTGTAGTGCAACTTGTGGATGTTATTTTTTTTTAAAGGATTTCAATTTTTATTAAAAATTTGGAGCCATATTTATGTAACAATTACTCATATGGCAAAAGCTAAGTTTGGATTTAGAAAACTTACAATTAATATACATAAAGTGATCAATTTGCAAAAACAGGATTTCCTGCAAATCCTTAAAACATAAACATTTTACTTTAAAAAATTTTACTAGTTTAATTTTAAAAATCACTTTACAATTATCTTGGAAATAATTTATGGGAATTAACACAGGGGTTTTATTTACACCATCTTCAGTTGCTTTTCCTTGATTTTCTTGTCTAAATTCATAAAATAATTTAGCTTAACCAAATTATTCCTGGCCTGATCTGGATTGCCATGCCGAAAGGCTTCCGTTATCATCAGAATTAGTTTATCCATTTCTTCATTATTTTTTTCCATGAATTTTGTTACAGCCTGTGCACCACTAAGACATTCAAATTCTTCATTCTTATCCATTATGTGCATTAGAAAATCTGGTTCTACATCAGAATTTGTATCAATATTGATTTTCTGAAGCTGCAGCATGTACAAACCCCTTGACAGGGGGTCTTTTAATGTTGTATATGCTTTGTTTATTAGTCTGGAGTATGACTCTGATATTTCCAGTTCTTCCTAAAAAAAAAACAAGTTTTGTATTCAGCCTGAAGAAAAAGTGCTACAAGACTGATAAGGTTTCAACTGTGCAAATATTTGCTATTGAAGCAAAATAAATGAAAAATATATACCGGAGGTTTATTTACGAATTTGTCCGGATGAAAAGTCATTTGCAATTTTTTAAATTTCTTTGATAAATCATCTAAATCTAAGTCGTACACTTGCGTAATGCCCAGCAACTCAAAGAAATTGATATTTTCCTTGGGGTATCGCAAGGCACCACACGAGGTACAAGTAAATCCTTTCCGTTCCAAATTCTGCATACAGTTCCAACATTTATCGTCCGAAATATAAGACAAACATTTCTGAATTTTCATAATTTCCCATGAATTTTGACTTAATGATATTCTATTAGCAAAACCGTTATTTTTTAAAAGTGCACAATCGGTGATTTTTTGATGGCTTAAATTTCGTGACTTTGTATTGAACAGAGGCAGAGATGTAGTAGCTTTGTGCTTCACTTTGTTTTTTGAAATCTTTACAAAATTTAGAAGTAAAATTTTATGCCCAAACATTTTGTCAAAAAAATTTAACTTAAGTTTATCTAAGAATTACTGTTGAAGCAGACGACGGAAATTTGGTGCCACTTCAAAGTGGCAATATGTGGACCAATGAAAAATTGACAACACAAAGCTAGATTTTACTTGTTCATTGTAAGGGCTGACTGTCGGTCCACGTAACTTTTTTGTTGTTGCCGGCGCTCCCAAAATGGGGTTTTTATATTTATTAATTTTTTTATCGACGTACTCTTTATTAGTAGCGGGAGAAAACGTGTTAGAGTTAACCGATGATGATTTCGATTATAAGACGGCTGCCCACGAGACCGTTTTGGTCATGTTCTATGCACCATGGTAAGGAAACAGCATGCGTTTGAGCCGGATTTCTCGTGCCGATTACATCAATCTGACTATTTTTCATTTCCAGGTGCGGTCATTGTAAGCGATTAAAGCCGGAATACGAGAAAGCGGCTAGTCTTCTAAAGGACAATGACCCCCCCATCACTCTCGCAAGAATTGATTGTACAGAAGCCGGTAAAAATACGTGTAATAAGTACACCGTTAACGGATACCCGACTCTGAAGATTTTCAGGAATGGCGATCTATCACAGGAATATAACGGTCCCAGAGAGGCTTCTGGAATAGTCAAGTACATGCAGTCGCAAGTCGGCCCGAGTTCAAAAGAGTTCAACACTAAAGATGAATTTAATAAACTTCTGGAAAAGACCGATACAGTCGTCGTTGGATTTTTCTCTAAGGACTCCCCTCTAAAAGATGCTTTTTTTAAAACTGCTGATAAAATGAGGGAGAAAGTTACCTTTGGCCATACAACCAATCCTACAATTTTATCAGAAGTTGGAATTAAGTAAGTAGTTAAAAAGAATTTATGACTTGAAAATTACAAACCAATCAGTTAAAAGCTAGGAATTTTATTGACTTCTTGTTTTGTCAGTCAGGTATTTCATTGCTTTAGTTTTACAAGGTAAAATGCTTTTTGCCACTGATTAAATAATTAGCTGTTATGTCAAATCCTTATAAAATATTTATACAGTTTTTTTTCATGTTAAAAAATTCTACTCATACTAATTGGAAATTTTTGATTTAAATTTACTTTTGGTAATTTTTTTCAGGGATGGCATAGTCTTGTACAGACCTAAGCACATGCACAATAAATTTGAGCCAAACAGGGTCCAATACAGTGGAGAACCTTCCAAAGAAGACATCAATGCCTTTATTAAGAAGAATTAGTAAGTACAAAGGTTTTTTACTCCTTTTTTGTTTCCTCCAGTGTTTTTTTGTTCTTTTAAAGTGAAAGAGGCATTTGTTAGTTATTAGAATTGTACATGTTTGATAAAGCCTAAGCCTAAGCTTTTGTAACTTTTTTATCAAGTTTATATTTTTTCTTTCCTTTGTCTGAAAAATGTAATAAAGAATTTACTTGCTTTTATTTTCATTTTTTTATAGTAATTTAGAAGTTTGCAGAGTAATTAATAAAAAACTGAATATTTTAATATGACATTATATAAACTTATTAAGGGCAACATTAAGATTTGGTATTTTGAAATTCAGTTTAAGAAAAATGGTTTTTCTGTTTAGTTTGAAACTTATAAAAAAGTTGTTTGGAAGCATTTGCAGTTGGAAACAATGATTATTCACCTGATAGATTATCTAAAATCAGTTCTTTCATTTTAGTTTCCTAATTAGTTTTTTAAAGATAATTTTGAAAGCTGAAAGAGAAAAGTTTAAGATACAAATACTAAGCCTTAAAATTTGTGAATTTTTACTAAATTAAAATGCACAAAATAGAAATTCAAATGATGACTTTGAAACTCAAAAATTAGACAACAAAAGGACACTGATTTAACAGTTTGTATTGTAAATTTATAATTGCACAAATTTGTTTACAATCACAACCTCTTAATATATTGTAATGCTTAGGCTCTTACTTCACTATTAGTGTGAAAATTATTTAAAAATTCAAAAAAGAATACAAAAGTAAATGCGTTAACTTCTAAAATGTCGCTTTCCAAAACGAAACAAACCCTCAGTTCATCTTATTCGGATGAAACTCGAATTTATACTTAAATTACGACCGATATTGTATTTATGCCATCGCAAATCCTTCACAAACTGCGCTCGATCAGATGATGACTCTAAAATATACGCTAATATGATATTTAGCTGAATACAATTTGCCCTCTCTGATAAAGATCAGCGCGTTTAGTATAACAAAATCTTCGATAGTTCAGATAATTTTTTCTCTGTTTTTATTTATCAAAATGTGGCGGAAAACAGATGAATATGTTTTTCGTGTCACACAGTATTTGTTTACAAACTCTTTGAAAAATAAAAAAATATTAAAAAGGAAAAATCCGCTAAAAAATGAAAATTATCAGTGAAACAATCAAAAACTTTTACAATGAGAAAATTCTCGGCGTCTACGAAAAACTCAAAATGAAAACGGAGGAAAAAGCGGAGTAGGAGATTTCCCTTTTTATTTTCCACGCGATTTAAACACGTAAGTGAATCAATGACGTTTGGCTTTTTTCCAGCCACGGAATGGTCGGACATCGTAACCGCGACAATATGAACGATTTCCAAAATCCGTTGGTGGTCGCCTATTACGCGGTGGATTACGTGAAAAACGCCAAAGGAACCAATTACTGGAGGAACCGAATTCTGAAAGTGGCCAAAGATTTCGTCGAGGATTTCACGTTCGCCGTGTCAGCGAAAGACGACTTCCAGCACGAGCTCAACGAATTCGGCATCGATTACGTTTCCGGCGAGAAACCGTTGATATTCGCGAGAAACAGCAAAAATCAGAAGTTCAGCATGAAAGACGAATTCTCGTAAGTTTTCCTCTTCTCCAGAGTGCAGAGAAAACCCAGAAACCGAAGCAGATCCCGTGATGACTCGAAAATATACGCTAATATGATATTTAGCTGAATACGATTTGCCCTCTCTGATGGGGTCTGCGCTTTAGTAATATTTCAACCGAAAGTGGTTCTCTTAGTATTTAGAGTTCAAATGAATTTTTGTAACGATTACACGAAATATCGCCCGCTTTAGTTCATCCGCCCGTATCGCCTTAATATCTCCAAAACGGTAAAAGATTAAAAGATGCGGGTTAAAAATTTGAATTCTACGCATGGAAATACCCTTACAATGGTATTAAAATTGCGGTCTTTAAGAAATTAAACAGTTCGGTTGAAATCGAATACCAGTTTGCAATATTGTTTTTTTTTAATTCTGTAAAACGTTTGTTTGTGGTGGTAGATGTATTATACAATGTAGTAATTTGTTTTTTTTTTATTATTCCAGCCCTGAAAATTTGGAGAAATTCTTAAACGATTTGAAGAACAACCGTCTCGAGCCGTTCTTGAAATCAGACCCGATCCCCGAGGATAATTCCGGACCCGTGAAAGTTGCCGTCGCGAGAAACTTCGACGAAATCGTCACCAACAGCGGCCGAGACGCCCTCATCGAGTTCTACGCCCCTTGGTGCGGCCACTGCAAGAAACTCGCCCCGGTGTATGAGGAGCTCGGGGAGAAGATGAAGGAAGAGGAGGTGGACATCATCAAGATGGACGCGACCAGCAACGACGTCCCTCCCCCGTACGACGTCCGAGGGTTCCCCACACTGTATTGGGTGCCGAAAAACAAAAAGTCTGAACCGGTTAGATACGAGGTGAGGAGGACTCTCATTTTTACTTCTCAAAAGTCGGTTGGATTCGGTTACTAACGCAAAACGAATGTTTTTCAGGGCGGAAGAGAAATAGAAGACTTTATCAAATACATAGCGAAGCATTCGACGAATTCGCTAAAGGGATTCGACAGAAGCGGAAAATCAAAGAAGGACGAGTTGTAGATAAGTCGAAGGAAATAGTTTAAATAATAAAAAAAGGAACTTTTCAATAAAAAAATTGTAATTTTGCATTTCGTTAAAAATTTTTTTTTTTTCATTAAAGAATAATGGCGGGTTTATTCGTGTAAGTTATTTTTAAAAAAAAAAAACGTTCTTAAACAGGTTGTCAGAGTGCGGTTATATGATAATTTAATCGATGATTGTCAAGACTTGCGAACATCAATACTTTGGTTAATTATTTTTCAGAGTTTAACGAGAGCTGAATCGGATTTAAGTCTTCTGAATCATTTTTTCGCAATTATTTATGCAGGAGAAAAAAGAAAAATGTCTGATTTTTTAAGTTCGGAATAAAAATATTTTCTTAATGTGATGTGAATTTTGGGTATTAAAATAAGTGTGATTTTCTCCGATGAATTCCGGTTTGTGTATGAGATGAAAAAATGAGTATTTGTATTGCTATTAAATTATGAGTATAAAATCATGGATATTTGTGAACAAATATTGAAATTTCTTAAGGGCGCGCTTTCAAATATTTTTTGGAAATGTCCCCTTCAGTGATTTCTTATTTACATTGTTGATTCCAAAGTCCTATGAATTAAATTAGGATATGTTTTTATAAATAAAGTAAATATAACAATTAGGTACTGTTTAACGGATATTTTATTATTCTTTTCATTCTGTTTCACATTTTATGATCAGAAAGTATAGTAGATATTTTATTTACATTGATTTATTCTCGAATAAATAATATATTCAGTTATTTAGTCAATTCCCGCCATAAATTTGAATTTCACCAACGAGTCGTGTCACCAGACAACTTTAATGTTTCGATTCTTTTTTGCCGTTTCCAAACTCGAAGTAAAATAAATTAATCTTAGCAGAATTCGAGGTGGTCAAATTTCTGTAGGATTTCTTGTCCTCATTTCTTGCTAGTCGGAGATCAAGAATAGAGATTGTAAAATATGACACGTAAGTGATGCATTCTTTTATATTTATTTCCTCGTATTTGCGCAATTATGAGCAAATTTAAAGTCGACATATTTGTGTCGGTCTGGGTTTTTATTCAAACAAAATATTAGGCTTCAATTTTGCGGCTCACCCGAGTATTTATCCGAAAAGAATAGTATAAAAGTCACCCAATCTATCAAAATTATTAAAGCATTGCTTCAACTTGTTCGTCTTTATATTATTTAGTTGAGATAATTGAAATGATAAACGCTTCCTGTCAGCATAGATTTGTTAACATTTTTTATTAGGAAATTTTTATTTTCACAACACTTCTTCCGGGTTCAGTTGTGCTTTTATAATTAGGCTCTTTCATCTTTCTATTATAATACACTGTAAAAATATGGTAATTATTATAATGAGTAAATTAAAGCTTTTAGTTATTTATTTATTCAAAATGCTGATGTTCATTAATTCTTTTGGTAAAACAGCCATTTAAATGAAAATTTAAATCAAATAGTGTTAAATAATCTGTAAGCAGTGTTCTTGATCTGCAATTAATGTCAAAATTAGTTCCTTTTAATAAAAAAAAATAATACACTCATTGACTCAAAGTTCAAAATAGTGGAAAATGTCAAAAAATTATAATTAAAAATTTAAAGAATGCTTTTTTTTTTGAATGCAGGAGGAAACCAAAGAGAATTAGCCAGGGCCAAAAATCAAAAAAAACAACTGGAAATTCAAAAGAAAAAGGGGGCCTGCGATAAGTCATCAAATGCAGGCCTCACTCTCGAACAAAGGAAGCACAGGTTTGTTTATGTTTTTGGTTTACTTACAATAATTGTTTTCATAATTTGCCTTTGCTTTTTGTTTAAAATCATTTCAAGTTGATTAAAAATTTGCTCCCTCAAGAGGCCATTACTCATTTCCAGACCTTCTCATTTAGGACTTTGTTATTAATATTAAATTATTTCCTTTTTCAATTGTTAGACAATTCCATTTCAAAGAAATAATTTAAAAGACTATCATTGTAATTATTTTAATTTTAGTTTGATATTAGGGGGCTTCTCCCCCTGAGTCTTGACACTCCAACCCCCTCTGGCAATTTGGGTTTCACCCTCATCTGGGACTTAATATAAGATACAATAAAATATTTCCTGAAAAACTAAATGCACCTCAATAATCCCACTGCATTTATTTATAAATATTAGATATAATTTCTGAACAATCAATGCATATATCTATGGAAAATAACAACTGCATAATCAGTCACACACAATCCACTTCTAATTCTGCTCAATTCACATTGTCTTTCCCTCTCCTGTTGGAACTCTGCTTCTCTTTTATCATTCTGTTTCATATCTTTCATTCCTCACTGAACAAAACCCTTCTACAGAACACAGATAAATGGTTTTCTCTTTTCTCTGGACTTTCTGCTCTACTTTGATTTTATATTTTTTATTCTGAACTCTAAAAATGTAAAACTTCAGGTATAAATTCTACAATAAATTCTGTGAAAATCTGAAAAACACCCTGAAAAACGATTACTACTAAATCCACACTAACTAATTACTATTAAATCTAAAAACAATTCACTGAAATTTAGATGAAAATTCCAAAAAAATGTTTAATACACAAATAATATAACCATGAGCAATGTTGATGCATTCAGTATTTGAGGAAATACAAAAATTAATAAATAATCGAATATGAAACCCCCGAATACTTTGCCCACTGTACTCAAAGTCAACCCTTTAACATAAAAAAGGAATTCGTAAAGTTATCTGGTTTTTGCCCTAAACCTAAACAGGTTTTCTTTTGCTTATTTTCGAGAAATGTGACAGCGCAGATAATTCTTTGGAAAAAGTCCGGTCGAAATCGGTTCGGTGATTCCTTAGATCATAACACACACACATAAATTCCTTTAACAGATTTATATATTATAATAATATATATACTATGATAGTAATGATTTAATCAAATTAAAATGGTGCCTCCTATTAACCTTAAAGCATTTCATAAAAATGAATTGATAAATTCAGTTGAGTTTAAAGTTAATCAAAGGTATTTTAATGGCTAATTGCCTCTGTATTGGATAACCGATGCAAAAGAAGCACATAAGAGTAACTCTTTAAAACTCACCTAATTCAGAGGGCCTATTCATTGAAGAACTCCATTATGAGCTTTTGAAGGCCGGTGATCCACTTATTGGCTTTTCCATTGTTCTTTGTCACCAGTATTTAGCAGTAGAAACACTATCAGGGATAAATGCTGACTTAGGTTACTTTTTCAGGGACGCAGAGCTGATGAGGGAAAAGCAAAGGCGCAAGCAGGAAGCCGCTGCCAACGGTGGCGGCGCCAATTAGAGTTCGCCCGACCGAATGGGACGTTGTAATCGATAAAATTGACTCCACATTACCTTGGGATTTATTTTCTTGCTCTAAGAAAAATTTATGTTACTTCACAGGAAGACTCCATTTTTATGAATTTATTTAATTTTAAAAATAACCTGGTTTCTCTTATTCCTTTGTATTTGTATTAAATTCTGAATAGAGCAATACATATACACGATTTTTTGTATTTATAATATTAAATGTAGGTAAATAAAGTCTTTATAAATTAATCACATGCGTCATTCTCAGTAATGATATTGATTTTTAATTTAATTTGAACAGTTTCTGGGAAACCTTCTGTTTTCGTGGATAATTTTATATTTTCAAATTATCTGAATTAACATAACTTGTGAATTTAACTAAACAAAAGGGATAACAAAGGGAATGAAGTTTGTACATGAGTGAGTTAAAATTAAAATTTTTAAGTATTTATATTAAATTAATAATTTTTTTTGAACAGTTGTTAGCACTTTAAATAGGTTTTTGATTTGCAAAGCACATATAATTTAGAAAGTGGTATATTTGCTGTGTGGTATTTTTTGTTGCATTTTCTTCGCTTTCGAGTGCCTTTTCTCCTAACAACGCCTCGTTCATTCCACTTGAATACTTTCATTATACATGACCCTTTCCTTTTGTGTGTTATTCCCTTCCCCGAAGACGATCCAACATCCCACGACACAGACAAAGGTTGTGACCTATGACGGAGGCGGCTCTTGAAACACCACCTTGATGGGAACGCAGACCAAATCCTGGTCGGGCAGAGGCGGCGGGGGAGGCTTCGGCAGCTTAAACTGCGGCCAGCAACGAGGTGGGTCCATTGTGCATCCCGGATTGTTCTGGCAGCTGATCCGAGGACAGTCTTCGCCCGCCAAACCGTTTTTCCTTCCGCAAGTGCATTTGGTGACGATCTTTCCCGCGATGAGGTCCATTTCTTTGTTTCGCGAGATGAGACCGACAGGTTCCATCTGAAATGGAAACTGTTTATTATATCTGTCGCGACTGAGCTTTCGAATGATGGGATCGTCGTACCTTTTCTTCCGGTTTTTTAGGCTCCTCATTGACCGGTGCATACGGAAGGCAAACCATTATTCTGTCCGAGAAGGAACATTCTTCGTTTGAGGAACCGCCCACAGGAAGACAGACACTCTGTAATTTTTTTGTTTGCTTTTTAACCCTTTGAAGACAAACAATACCTGGAATAATAATATGTTGCTTTTAGAATGGGAACATTCTGCGTCTGTCGGATGTCACAACACAATAATTACAGCTACATATGCAAAAAGTCTAGCTAATAAAAGCAACATATTATTACCTCCTAATCCTTATCATCTCCTAATAGTCATTTCTACAGGGAATAAAAATAGGTTTGTTGCATATTGGTATGCAGGGAGGAGGTTGCGCTATGGCGAAACTCTAAAAGTAAAAAGTCACACAGTTTAAATCGAGTCAAAATCGAGTCTGACCTTCCGAAACGGCAAAGGAAACTCATTCCAAACCTCCTTTAGTTTCAGAAAACCAGGCTCTTTTTAAAAAATAATAAATGACATTACCAAAAGGCACATGAGTAATTTGTTTAACCATACTTTCTGCGGCATGGGACTGGACTTTATGAGCCAGACTTTGGTCGGGGGGGGAGGCGGGCAGGGCTCGCAAATGAACCGGGGGCAGGGCTTGACGGGGTCGCAGGGCACCTGGATTATGCTGGGCTGCTGCCCCGGGGGGTGGTGGCCCGTGCTGGGGAGCGGCGGCCCCGCCATGGTGGGGAGGCACATCTGGATGGCCGGCATGGGACTTCGCTGCTGTCCTCGGAAACCTCCATTCGGGGGGGCGTCCCCCATAATGGTGCCGTATTGCTGTTAAGAAAAGCACACTTTTCAAAAAGGGAACGAAAGAGGAACGAAGAAAGATTGAAAAACACTTACGGCTCTCGGGGGGTCAATTTGTTTAACGTAGTTGATGGACCTGAAAATTTATTGTTTATTCGTGAACCAAAATTTCGCCCAAAATCGGAGACAAACCATAATTAACACTTTAACAGCATTCGGGGGTGAAATTTTACCCATTATAGAGTTTCAAATTTCGTTTTTAAAAAAATTTTATATCGAAAACGTAATTTCTTAAAACAACGACTAAAAATTAACGGTTTTTTTCATTTCGTCCCGTGGAAAAATGGCGGCTATCAAAACATTTCTCGTGGTTATACGCTTACTTTATCACTTAACTGTTATTATACACTTTATTATTTATTATATACTCTATACTTTTTCATGGTCATATGTATATATGATTACTTTATCAAAACATATTCGAATCGAGAATTTATTTCAATAAATTCCAACTTAAATCTAAGATAAAAAACTGTGGTTAATTTTATTTTTTTATTTACTTTTCTCAAAATAAAATAAAACATTTATGAATAAATCGCATCTGTACTTTTTATTAAAAGAAAATTCTGAGTTATTTCACTTACCGTTATGATTATTTAATTATTTATTGAATATGTTTGTAATAATATTTATATTATTTTTTGACTCCTTTTTAGAAATTTTCTACTTAAGTTTCTAAATTAATTTAAGTTTCGGTTTTAAATATTCAACTATTCGTTTAAAAGAAAGTTGAGCTTGGATATTTAAATTCATTGAATTTGCTGGTTTAGTTTACGCAAATGAAATTGTTGTTATTTTTATTTAAAAAAAAACCGTTAAAGGATTAAAAAGGCGAAGTCTGAGTTAAATGCATTGACTTTTAATAAGCGCCCCGTATTTGTTCAAAAGTAATTATACGAATAAAAGGTTGTAATGAGATGGGATAAAGTGGCGATTATTTATCAACAAAATACAATTTTGTATCTTACGAGGTCATTCCACCACATTTCGAGCACATATCGCACATTGTGCTTTGTGCTTTTCTTTGAGGTCACTCGAAAAGGAGGAAAATAATTTTGAAACAAAAACTTTTGAATTTGGATCGAATTTTTCCTGAAAAAATTTAGCCGACGTACACTTGAAACCGAAAAAAAATATCAAAACATAAATGGCCGTTGCATTTTTTTTTTTTAATTGCAATTGTTTTAATTGTTATTTTAAAAGGCGGGAAAAGAACAAATTTCGCACACCCAATTCAGAGGATTAATAATAACGCAGTTACGATTAAAAACAACGACAAATGTAAATTTATTTAATGTTTTAACACAATTTAACACATCACAGTATTTTTATTACCTAATAATTTCAATTTATTCGGTTATTATTTACTATTAAAACTAATTAATACGTGTCGCCGTTACAGTTGTACACAAAATTCATCACATAAAAACGACTATATAAACTAATGCATCGGAATTTACAGTGCAAATAAAATTAATTTTACACAAAAGCCTAATATAAATAAATATATATATATGTACAATACAACATTATAATTCTCATTTTTCTGCCATTTTTCTCTAATTTTTCTCTTTCGAAATGTTTTCTGGAGAAAAGCTTAAGCCGACGATTCGCAATTAAATATATTTCTAAAAAATTTATTAATTTTAACTAAATAGTCTTAGAAAACTTTGGGAAATTCCATACGGTTACCCTTTGTTGTTTTAATTATTATGCGGAGTTTGGAATAAATATTAAATACTAATACGTTTCTCGATTAGGATTGAAAAATACATAAATTTTTTCTCGATTCCTTTCATCTGTTGGAAAAATACAAAGTCAGCACACTTTTCTTCAATTTCAGATGAGATATTATGTCCTCCCGATTCTTTTCTCTTTCAATTACATTTTAAAATACAATTGTAGTTTCAACTTGTCATTATATAATCAATGACAATTAATTAATCAATACATCAAATTAATTATCGAATTAAGTGTTTTCACTTAATTTATTTCTACACTGCAATTCATTTTACTAAAAATAAATTCGCAACGTTTCGGGGCTGTTTTTCCTCAAATGAGAAAAAATTTTATTCCCGAATGCGGCAATCAAAAAATCGAAGCGGCGTTTTGTAAAATACTAAAAAATATGTGCGATTCCTAAAAAGAATCAAAAAATGAATTAAGGCAGTGTTAAAATTATAACTGTATTACCTGTATTTATTTTCAATTTCAAAATTGCCTTTTTTGTTTTGACTCGAATATATCAATTCAATCCCCATTTTCATTTTAGTCGAAAAACCGTTAAATCAGATGTCAATCCAAGATGGCGGACAGGACATTACACAATTGCACAAATTTTGGCACTGGAACCAGAATTTCTTATTTAATTGCTTTCAAACGATTTTAAGGCATAAGTTTTGAAAATTTACCGTCATGAACTAATGAAATTAACACAGGTCAACTTTCTGTGAGGCTTAATTAGCTCAGAGTTTGGCAATCGGTATGCAGTCAATTTTATTTAATATACAATACAGAAAATAATGAATAAAATCAGAGAAACAAATTCACTTCGTGGCACTGAAGAAACAATTCTCTACTTTCTAATTCTCTTAATTTGAATTGTTAAATGGAAGGCTTAATTTAAGTGCGGTATTTCTATAAAGTGAATTTAATTTAATCATCTAATGGTTGGTTAGAAAAAAATAACTGTTGGTGTTTACCAACTGGGAAACATTTTTGGTTTAATTAATAGTTGATTTATAGATTTGATTGCAATTATTTATAGTTTTAAGGTTTCAGGATATGAGGATTTATAAATTGCTTTTTAACTGTTTATTTCTTTTTAACTAATTTTATTGAATTATAATTTTATGGTTTTGAATAATTATTGCAGATAAAAATGATTTATAGGTTATTATAAATTATAAATTGCCCCTTTTATGTTTTCAGGCAATGCAGAGGTTAATATATTATTTTTCTATTATTGTATTATATATGAGAATTATGGAAAATTAAAATTTTGAAAGAATGTATTAAAGAAATAGACAAAGAGACCCCAAAACATATTATGAAAAAATGCAGAGTTAGTAAAGAAATTTTAAGAGAGATATTTTATAGATCTTATAGAGAGAGATAAAGAGAATCAGTTACAATAAAATTAAGTAATCCCAATACAACCCCAGCTATATCAATCTGGTTAAATAAAAGGTATTGAATATGAAGCAAAGAGAAAGTGCCTTGGAGAAAGGTACTGGGAGGAAAAACCCTTAAGCTTTCAGTTTTGTGTCTTGTTTTGTTTTTGTTTTTTTGCTTGGAATTCAATTTAGTGCCATTTGGAACAGTATAAAAATTTGAGACTGCAGCTTAATTTATGAAGTTTTGGGAAAATACTGATTATTCTTTCAAAATTTACCTCTTTCCCTTCTTTACAAAATTTTTTTTAATGTCACTTGGCAAAAAAATCCATCTAAAGATTTCTCTTTGTTAAGGCAAGTTTTCTTATTTCTTTGAATTTTTATTATCATAATGTTTATTGAAATGACAAATAAAATTTAGATAAACATAGACAAGGCAAAAGTAAATAATACTCTCATTCTGTGTTTATCTATTCATTTGCCTTTTGTTAATATTGGCGCCTTGTTTGTTAATGTCCATCAAATGAAATTCTAAAGGTTGTGAACCTTCGAAGCCTTTCCTGAGAGTAAAATAAAAATGAGGACTGAATCTCTTTCTGTCAGTAGCATACACTTTGTAAAGCCCTGCAGGATATCTTAAAATAAAAAAAAATTTCAAGCGAAATCCGTCCGCCCTATAAAAAAAATTCTCTCAAATCATTTTCCCTCTTTCGAGGTGGAAAGCTTGGCTACTTATCGCGTAAAAAGGCAATCGAAAATATATAAACAATAACAACAACAAGCAGTTGGCGTCTTAAGATGAAAAATTGCTTCTTTTCTTGAAGATAACAGAAAATATAGAGCGCAGCCTTCTCCATTTGCTGTTCCGCACCTTACGGTTCGACGCGTTCCTGCCCATCTCCTTCTTCCTGATCTCCCTTATGAGGGTGTGAAATGCGTCGTCCACGAAGTGACGCAGGGCTGCGGAGGTCTCGTAAAAAGGGCACCCGAACTGCTGTGCCAATGCCTGGCCCTCCTCCATCGTGACCTTTCTCTGATGCTGGAGGTCGCATTTGTTGCCGATGAGGATCAGGGGTATGTCCTCGGACGCCCTCACTTTATTTATCAGCTTTTTGTACTCCACCGCTTCCTGAAATCAGTCAGGACTGAAGCGCTGTTGGTGTTTAGGCGTGAGAGGCCGGACTTTCATCGGGGGAACACTCCGTACCTGAAAACTGTGCCTGTCCGTGACTGAGTAGCAGATGATGAACCCTTCGCCGCATCTCATGTACTGGTCCCTCATGGCGTTGAACTCTATTTGGCCGGCGGTGTCTAGGATGTCGAGCAGGGCAGCTTCACCGTCGATGACCGCCTGCTGTTGGTAAGCATCTTCTGCAAATACAAACATTCCAATTACCTCATTCAGGACAATCTCACCGAAAAATCAAATCAACTTACCTATTGTCGGGTCATGATATTCCGAAAAACAGTGACTCACGAACTGCAACGTAAGGGCTGAAAGAAATAATGAAATTGTTACACTGAAGAGGACATTGAGAGACGAAATAAAAAAAACCCAAATGGATTCCCCTAACCAAACAAAGCTGTTGTCTATCATCGAAAAAAGAACAAATACAAATGGGCATGGGTCAGCAAAGACTACACTGCCATTATCTGTGGAAGAACCTTCGATCAAACAAACCCTTAAAAATTAAAACAAAAAGAATATCGTAAACAAAAAAATCATTAATGAATACGTTTGTATGAATACTATATGTATAATTTTATAAACATGCAGACATATTATTATTTTATAAACGACTCGATGAATACAGTAAAATTGAAAGAACAACTTGAGATGAAATCCGCAAAACGATAAGGATTCGATGAAAGAACATCAATTTTATTTGAATAAAAATAATCCTACACCTCCCAGACCCTAAGTCTCCGATCAAATTCAATGTGAAAAGTATTTATAAAAATAATTTAACGATTATCAAAGTTTTTTGAAAGGTGCTGCTGTAATGGCTGTCACTGAAAGATTCGTGAAAATCTCAAGATTTCAACTGTCTCTGTTTATTTTGGTTTTTAATTGTCATTCACGCTGTGATCCAGTTTAATCGTACAGTAAACCATTTAAATTACTTAATTGAAAACGGTTTTATATTGCATGAATTCACTTATTATTTTAAACCTTTCACAATGGTTCGTTTTTCGAAAGTTATAACTGACAAATACCATTTTTGGAAACAAGCAAAGCTTATCGAAAAATTAAAAATACTTTCAACAAATACTGAAACTGAAAAAGAACCTTTTAAAATTTGGATTCAGCACAATAATAAGAATTAAGGTTTGCTGATCTATTTTAAAAGGAGTGGATGGGGATACAGTGGAATCCAGACGATGTTCGAAGATGTAAACTTAAGGAATTTTCAGGTTTTGATGGGATTTCGAAAACTCACCTGATTTTCCGACTCCTCCATCTCCCAATACAACAATTTTGTATACTCTGAGTCCTGCCCTCGAACTTTGGGAGGGTGGGGATCCTTCGGTTGAGTTCTTTCTTTCTTTGCTTTTGTCGAATGTTTTTCTCTTACGAACAGGGGTTCCTTTCGCCGAGCCATTTTTTGACCCCGAAGGGCCCTGCACAGCTTGCAATTTTATCAGTTTATTCTTTCCAAAAACACTTGTTAAATTTTAATTAGTTGGATGTAACCTTGACGAGAAAGAGCTGAGATCGAATACTAACTCCGATCTGGAGTGCGCATGTTTACTCTCAGCTGACCATCTGTCGATGTCGAGCGAAACTCTGACGGGATTTTCCCCTCCAATCGCTCTCATTTTAACAGCTGTTTTACCGACTTCGAGCTTTCTAAGCGCGCTTTTTGGTTATCGCTCTTAATTGTGTTCAACAATGTCGGATTAGTAAGAGCGAGACCCCTCAAAAGCTGTTTTTCAGACCTCGCATGAAAGTATTTAATCGCATTTTTAACTCACCAGTTCAACTGATACTGGCCAACAAGTGTTTTCCAAGGCAACTGCTCACGTTTCATTTACTAACGGGAACTCACATATTTAAGTGAGCACTATTTTAATATTTACTTGATGAGCTAATTATTCTTAAATTATCACGCTTTAATTGCGACTCGCGTGACTCGAACACATGCTTATTGCTACTGATAAGATTTTTTCCAATGATAATGATCACGATATTTCTATTTTTATTATTTTCACCGTTATATTCACTAAAGCACGAAATGATGCGGTGAAAGAATTATGTTCTTACATGTTAATTTTTATTTAAGTCTATTTATTCAGAAAGTTCCAGAGCTTTAGGTAAAAGCCGTGCAGTTTCTGCATAAAAACATTCTCATCATTTATTTCTCATTATTTGCCAATTTTAAATAAATTTATCTCACCCAGATTTTCATTAATCCCCTAATCGGATTCAAAACGAAACAAAATCAGGGCTGCCAACTGAAATTCGCGCAGGGAATTTCAAACTTGCAAACCTCAGGCATTGAGCGTCATTTTGACTAGTGAAGAACGTTAGATTACGTTTCGTTCTTAGCAAAATTGTCATTTTGGTTTGAATCTTAAATCCTGTTTAAATGAAGCTGTCGTTTTGTCATAGATTACCAAAACTGGTGAGTTAATCGTATTTTATAATTATTGCGTATTGATTGCTCTTAAAATAATTCAGAATTCTACATTGGCTTTTTTTTGCAGGAATTACATGCTCACTTAAACGGTTCTTTAAGTGCAGAAACTTTAAAAGAATTATATCATTATCATGAGAAAAATAATTCCAGTCAGGTCAGTGGTTGGGATATTTCAGATTTCATTAAGGATTCATATTCACTGTCTTCGTAAGTGAATTTTTTTTTAATATTAAATTTTTTTATTCTTTATAAGTAATTAATTAATTGAATGCTTTCAGCTTTTTCTCCCTATTTAAGATGACCTACAGATTAACTGCAACCCCCGAATCCGTCCAAATTGCGACGGAAAGGGTAATCGAGGACTTTGCGAACGAAAACGTAGTTTACTTAGAACTGAGAAGCACTTTAAGAAGAGAAGAGAACATGACTAAAAGACAGTATTTAGAGGCAATGATACAAGGGGTTTTAAAGTGCAAAGAAACATTCCCAAACCTCAGTGTTAAACTTATAATTTCAATAAATAGAAGCGAGACCCTTGAAAGTGCAGAGGAAAATGTCAAATTGTCCATAGAATACATGAAGCTGTACCCTGATCTCATTGTGGGCATTGACACAAGTGGAAATCCCACAAATAGTAATTTTAATGATTATGTGAAAATTTTAGAACTGGCCAGAGCTGAAGGCCTGAAGATTACTGTTCATTGTGCAGAAGTTGTTGGTAATGTTGAAGTAAAAGATATTTTAGAATTTCATCCAGATAGAATAGGACATGGAACTTGCATTCATGAATCCAAAGGTGGAGATCTGAAGAACTGGAACTTGCTTTTAGAGAAAAGAATTCCTGTAGAACTATGCTTGTCTTCCAATATAAAATGCAAAACTGTGGATTCAATTGAAAACCACCATTTTAAGTTGTTATATGCTGCCAAACACCCAATCACATTGGCTGTAAGTCATTGCTCTGTTTGTTTCTGTGAAAAGAAGTACAAAAAATACAATCTGTAACTTTTTTCAGACTGATGACAAAGGACCTTTTAGCACATCTTTGACAGAAGAATTTGAGGTAGTTCAGAAAGAATTTGGTCTGTCTGAGGAAGAGCTTTGGAGGCTGAGCTATGACAGCATTGACTACATATTTGCAGATGATAATGAGAAAGGAGTCACTGAAGGTAATATTAAATCAATGGAAAATTGGCAATTTTTAAATGTGAATCGAAATGGTTAAATGAGCACTGGCAGTGACTGCCAGCATCTAAACAGAACAACTTAACGAGATGGTCGGTTTTGCAAAACGACCGTCAATTTGGCCAAAATCAATGTACATTCCTTTTTCTATTGCCCAAAGTGGCCACTTTAACTATGATATTTAGAAGAATGAATGTTATATTATAAATGTTGTAATTCTAATATCAATGCTCAATTTTGTTAAATTAATTTCAGTAAATAAAAGAAATGTATTCAAAACCAAAGTTCATTTCCTGTAAGCCCTCTCTTCGTTTTCCTTGTCGTCAAAAGATATCAGCTCTGTAGTCTCGTACAAGTTTTGCATCCGCGGGCATTTAAATTTCAATTTTCAGAATGGGAAACATCGACATTATACTAAAAATTGGTACAAGTTTTCCTCCACGAAATATTTACCAAAAATTGAACTGCTGAGAGGCTTTAAGAGGTTCTCAAAGTCTTCATTATGAATTTTAAATGTGAGAGATGTCTGCACGTTTAGAATGAGGAAAATAGAAAAGAATGAATGCAATTTTTCCAAATATTTATTTAAAACTTTTTACTATTTCAGAGTAATAACGCCATCTTTTCCTCCAATCTGATGTTTCCACTGTTACTTCTTCATTTTGGGCTATTAAATACTTCTGTGAGCACTAAACCATTTAAAATTAAATTATAATTTTTCTAATAAGCAAAAAAAGAAATTTCCGAATTAATAATAAAACAATCCATCGCAATGAAAATTCTTTTAACAATAAAAAACCAAAGCTCCAACTAGTGCAGTTTATTTTCTAAGTGCGCAATTCGAACTGGTGATTGACATTAATCACGTAAAATTTTTATTAAAAAGCTTCACATGACATAACTTTAATGAGTTGGCTTTTAATAAATTATTTTATTTCTCTTTTCATATAAAAAGTGCATTTTTTTGATTAACTGCTAACTGCAACTCTCAAAGTTTTTTTATGGTAATGTTTTTGCATTATTTGGTTATCCGCGAGAATAAAAATTGCTCTCCGTAAATTCTGCTGTTTTTTATTTTGAAAATTTTTATTGATCAAAAACAAAATAAAACCCCGATTTCGTTTATATGATTTATTGAGTTTTGGCACCGGTTTTCGCTTTTTGGCACAAAATGAATTAAGACGAATGAAAATTCGGTTTGTTTAAAAACTTACAAAAACGAGCGGAAGTTTAAATTATTTGCGCTTAATTAAAACTAACTAAAGGAGATTTCCATGGTTTAGCTTTCGGATTAATTAAAAGGTTTCAGAATTTGAACCCTTTCAAACATGGAATTGACTAAAATATTCATTCATATTTTAACATATGATACATTCAGAATATTGAAACATCTGAGTGTGAATTATTTTTTAAAACGGGGAATGCTTCCTTATTAAATGTTTAAATAATTCATTATTTTTCAACATCACAAATTTTTTCCATTTAGAATAGAATTCATTGTTTAAATCCCCTTTGAAGTGCATCCGATGGGAATGGAACATTCACTAAATTAATATTGACTACCCCTCGGGATTTTCCGTTTCGTGGACTCCGTCTGCTTCCTTTGAATTTCCGTTACAGACTTGAACATCCTCCTGCGAAAGAGAACGAGTTTTCATTTCGATGAAATGGGCGCTTTAGAGATTCCAGAGAGTGCAAAACTCACTTCATTCAAGTCCAAGCCATCCAAATTGGAGACATCCGCGGCGGTGTCCTCAATTTCCGAGTCTAAACCTGCCTCGGCCCTTTCATTCGTCGTCGCTGAGACGCAGTCGACCGAAGGCTTTTCTTCCGGAAGTTCGTTAAATTCTTGACTTGGTGATGTTGGCACTCCTGCAGAGATTAAACGTTGGTCAACAAATGACCGTTGGCTTCGCAGGGAAATCTTAATCAATTACTAATATTTTACACCCAATTACACATTTTTTGGATCGTCCTATTTTCGATTACCCGTACAGAAGTTAAATAACGGAAATATGAAAAGAGTGAAAGGTACATTTTTGGTTGTATTAAAAATAATAGAAAATGAAAAAAATGAAAAACGTCTGGTTTGTAATCGAATGTTTCAGATTGAGAGAAAACATAAATTATGTTTGAATAAAAAATTACCTTCTTGCTCTTGAGTGCCCAGTAGTTCAGGGTCGTTTGGCATGGATTCATCTATTAATTCCTGGAAAAAAATGAAAAAAGAATGTTTATGTAATCTCAAAAAGAAGGATAAATTCCAAATAAGGTAATTTGTCTGTTGAGGAGGTTTCATTAAACTACTGTCGTCAGAAGTACACAACATTAGCGGAGTAAGAATTGAACTCAAGTTAAGGACAAAGAGAGGGGATGGAAAGGTAAGATCAAAAGGCAACCCCAGCTGAAAAAGATTAAAATAGGGAAGTTTTGCTTACAGTAACAAAGGAAGGGAAAAGTGAAAGGAATGGCAAGCTTTGAATGGGTCTGTTATCACTGAATGCCGAAACATTTGTCTTACACTGTCTATCTCAAGAAGCGTCGAATCGGCGGTTCCCAAATTATCATCACAATCAGTTTTCAAGTCGGGCTGACTTTGCGACAGCGTTGGATCGTGGCAGACATTATCTTCGGGTAATGCAGCGTCGAGACTGATGAGCGAGAGAGTCATCTTGCTGCTGAGAATGACGGACGGTTCCGGTCCGTCCCCGTCCGGGGCGGTGAGAGTCTGGGTTTTGGAGTCGCTGACCAGCAACTGAGACTGTTGGGGCAGTGCTCCTTCTAAGAATATATTTTGGGGTTCTGGACTGTACGAGGGAGGGATGGGCGTCGCCGATCTGCTGCTGCCACCGACGCCCAGATTGGGGGTGGCCGGACGACTCCATTTCTGACCGCCTTCGCATTCGGCCATCATTTCCAGTCCCACGACCTTCACTTTAGGTTTTCCGTCGTGTTCTGGTTCACCCCGTGAGTCCTGACAAGCACTCACATGACCGTTTGTCACCTCTTTTTTCTTCACATCCTGTGTGAGTAACCCTGATGCCTTCTTCACCACTGGAACTTCTTCTGTACAAAGCTCCTCGAGGTTCTTTTTACCCTGAAAACATAACTTAAATATATTTCTGTCTTCCGACCGTTTCGTAATAAACTTTTAGCCAGTTACATAAGCAGGGTCACCTACCTTTGCAATACTCTGAGAAAATTTTCATTTGCAGGGACAGAAAAACAGAGAACATGGATAAAATAAACCAAACTACTCCGTGTATTTGAAGAACTAAAGAATAACTTTAGGACTTAGAAAACACTGCATTGGGAGAGGTGAGGATGGTGTGAAGAATACTTTCAATTGTGGAGGTGAGATCATATTTTCGAACGATAAATTCAGGCAGTTTATGCAATCGAAGTACGAAATACACATTCAGCTTTTAATTTGTCGTTGCTGAAAGTGACGATTACTCTACTTTTTGAAAGCAAAAAACTACGCATTGGTTTTGAATGAACAAAAAACTACCCTCCAAAATATAATAACGCTAAAAAATAAAATCTTTAGGGCAACTCAGAGGCAGTACAAAATCTGTTAGTGAATCCAAACGAGTGATTTAATTCCAAGAGCGAAACGGCCCTTTATAAAACAAAACAAAGACATAACGATACTCAAACATGCATAGTGTTAATAAAAATCCACCGGTAACTACCTTGATTTCTGTATTGTACTGATTCTGAGTGTCCCCCTCCCTGTCAAGTTGTTGGTCCACCTCGGCCAACAACCCCGTGATTGCAGTCATTACTAAAAAAAGAAAAATAATACCAAATAAAATAATACATCACAACGAAAGTGAGTGACTGGCCTTTGAGGTGTGTGCGAAAGCCAGTGGGGTTCAGAAGCTTCTCTAAAGACATTCACAATGGCCGAGACGGCACATGCTGCAGGCATGTTCCTAACCTGCGGAGGACTATTTCCTAAGTTTAATTGGGACTTTGTCAAAAGTTCTTTCGGGACTGCTTCCATTTGGGCGACGATTCGCGCCATTGCTTTTTCCGTCTGTTCAAGTCTTTCCTTCAATTGATCAATTTCAATGTCTCCTGAAATGTGAGTCAATCATTTTTTAAATGGCTGTTGCGAAGGAAATAATTATTATACGTCGAACTTTCGTGAGTGGAGGCGTCAATAATTATTTTTTAATACTGTTCAGACCTTTTTTTTACTGTACTGAATTAGTTGTGTGTGCATATTCCCGACACTGCCCTCGATTTTTATTTTACTAAAATGAATAATGATTTTTTTAATAATACTGTCGGTTTCAATTTGATACATGCAACAGTGGGTCGATTATCCTTTTGGGTAAAAAACCGATCATTCTGACACCTTCTCTTCGTATACTTATCTCCCTTACTTACTTGTAATTCTATCCTTCGGGCCTTGCGGGCAAACACAATAATTATCAGTTTAGTACAATCGTTGCGATCAATTTTAATTTGTATTAGAGAGGCTTAAGCTCACCTAAACGGGTTGTATAGTCTTTGGACGATGTCCGAGAGGGTTTTCCTTTCATCTGCGACTTGTCTTCCTTTATCCCGGCAGCGCATCCGTTGCTGTAGTCTTCGGAGAACACCGCTCTTCGAAACTCCGCATCAGAGATATAATTTTCGTACTTGTCGTACTCATGATCCACTTTAGATTTTTTTGTAAAAATCTAAAACCACCGTTTTTTATAAGGAAAATGAAAACTTTTAAAAATTGCAAATTGTTTGGTTACCTTCAAAAGGGTGTAGCCAAAGAATAGAACTATTCCTACTGTGTATATAGGCAAAATGACACTCATGGTTGTTCCTCCCCCCGTTTTGGGCGGGGGAACCACATGACCAGCCCCTCCCATGGGCGGACGCATTCCAGGCACAGGCTGAAATCAAATTCCCTCAGATTAGGGACAAGACAACAACAAAGCGGAAATCGGGCAAAGGAGAGTGCAAAAGAAATGGCCAGACAAGGTCGCCCTTGCTTCGTTTATTTTCGTGATGGGAAAAAAATTTGAAATTTTCAGGGTCCACCAGGAAGAATTCGGGACTTCAGCCACGGTTTTATTTATCCGTAGGGAAGTGGTCCATTCGAGAGGTGAATCCCTCATAAGTCAAAACAAAACCTTGTAATGAATCTCATCAAAAACCCCGCACAGCGCTACATAAACTTTATTGAATATTTATTTATAGAAATTGGCAGCGGATCTCATTGTGAGACGGTTTGAGATTTGCTGCGGTGTTCTCATTGAAATTTTACTTTGTTTTAATTGTTCGCGTGCACTTTGGAAAATTCTGCACATCAGAGACGGCCCAAATTCCTTACGAAAATGAAAATAACTCTAATGAATTGCTTAATACATTTAGAGAAAAATGAATTTATCGTTAGATCCGCTAATGAATTTCTTACACTTTGGTTATTTTTAATTGAAAATGAATGACTTTCAAAAGTCTTTAAAAATTCAGAAAATGCCCACGTCTTTATTTCGAGTAATTATCTTCAAAGTCAAAATGATTGAAAAAGAAGTTTAGGTTGTTTAAATTTTACTCAAATGAAAAGTTACTGATAATGAAGAATTTCGGGGAAAAGTCAAAAGTTGTTTTAAAAGACATTTAAATTAAGTGAACATACGTAAAAACCGTTAAAAACTCCTTCGTTAGTTAATTCATTTCCATTCAGTTTATTTTTTTAATTCGCTTTCAAGGCATTTCGTGGAATAATTCGATAGGAAAAAGGCAGCAAAGTCTGGATTTACATTTCAGATAATTAACTAATTAATTATCCTCCGGAAAATTTGTCCGCTTTGCTGACCCTCTGTATCAGCTCATTCAGTGGGCGGCAAAATAAAAGAAACTCTGATCGTTAAATGGGTAATTAAAATAAATCCAAATAAAAAATGCAAAAGCAGGACGGTTGCAACTGACCGCATTAACCAGCCAAGAATGAATTAAAAATATTTTCTCCGCACTTTCTTGTCGGATTTTCGGTTAAAAGCCCATCAAACAAAATGAGGAATTATTAAAACAATATTTATACAGTAAAATTTGTATTTATTTCGATACCATATTTAATGAGCTCTGTTGATTTCTTTGATCAGAGCTTTTCTTTGTTGAAAATCCCGCCCACATTTTTGGCTCGCTTTACTCAAACATCCGATGTTTTCAAGATAACATTCTTCAGGTGAAAAAACAAGCCACCACTCACCCCCGGCTTTTCGGCGAAACCTTTGGGCACTTCGCTCCCCTGAGGAATGGCTCTTCCCTTCTCTCTCAGAGCTGGATGGATTATTTCTGGACCGATGTGCAGTGGTCTTTCCTGCCGAAGGTATCCTTGAAATGGTAAAAACTCATTCAGTTTTCAATCATTTCAGGTTTTATGCGTTGCCTAGCAAAAGTGGATCAGTTAGTGAAGCTTTTTGCAAAACTAAAAAAGGACAAAACACTCGGTGTTACAGTTGTAAAGAAAACCGTCAGTGATTGGTTAAACACTTTAAAATGGCACGCTTCGTTATTGCCTTACTTGGGGTCAAAGGGCTCCATATTCTCATTCTCCTGGGGGCCCCCAACAGCCCCGGATTCACACCGAAATGATGTCTCAAGCAAATTGATATGTTAAACGACCTGATTTCATCGAGCATTTGTTTATAAGAGTGACCTATTTTTTCTTTTTTGTTTAGGAATTCGGCAATGTCAATGCCGCACATGTTCAATACTTCAGTTCTGCATGTGTTCACTATTTCTTTTGAGAGTTTGCCCTGCTGGTACGCTTGAGATAATTTCGGATTTAAATCCGAATGATGACTTAATATGGAACCGCATAAATCATTCATGATTTTTATGGCGTTGATGTCACTCTCGAACATGACATCGCAACATCCTGGAAATTAACACAAACCCGTGAAATGACAAAAAATTTGAATTCCCGAATTTTGTTTCACTTAAGACACTTTAATGTTAATCCTATTGTTAACGAAAGGATAACAAATGTTGAGTTTTTTTCTTTTGTTTACTGACAATATAAATTAAACGGGGCCATCTTTTTTGGTTGTTATGCTCGTGATCGTATAGATGTAATTATGTTCATTTTGATTGGCTTAATTGATTGACTTAATTTTATGAAATTTATAAATTAATAATTTTTGTCAGTTTTTCTCAGTCTAATAATTATTTTAGACAAAATACCAAAGACTTCTTTGGCTTACACTCTTACACGAAGATCACAAAATAAATAACCCGAAAATACCCAACTTATATTTAAGTAACTTCTGCAAAATTTGTATGATTCACCCTTATTACTGGAAGAAAAAACAATTAAAAAAATAGTTTAATTATGGAATTAGATTGGAGAATTTTTGGGAAAACTGATCCAAAATTTGTTGATCTGTGATTCCCATTTTTTGCTAATAATTTTAAGCCCTAAAACTATTGAAAAAATTCATATAACGGTTAAAAGACATCCCTCTTTTAATGTAAACTAATTTATGTATATATATTTATGTATGTGGACGAAATAATGTGTTCATCTTCAAAGTCATTTTATCTTCCGTTCATGTCATCTTTGCAATTTCCAGACAGTAATTTATAATAAGTCGGCTTTAGAGATTAGAGAAACTTTAGAGAAACGTTTTCATTAAAATGTACTGTTTCGATGAATTGGCCCAATGATTTGCCTTTGGCGACCGTTTAATTAAAAATACTACGAAGTATTTCATTGAGGTGGGTGGGAATCTGTTCAAGATTGTCAAAGAGTCGAGTTTTATTAGGAAAGGGTCGACATCGAACACTTACCATCCAAGTCTTTGGAGCCATAATTCCTCGTTCTCCCCGCAAACAAAGGAAATAGTATTTTTGGCCATAATACGGCAAAACAGGCGACCACTATGGCCAGCACAATGACGGTTTTGCCCGTTCCGAATTCACGGTTCGCCATTTTCGTTTATTCGCATAATGATTATCGAGTCGACTGAGTAAAAGTTGGGGAGGAGACTGCGCCCGAAATTTCACTTCTGCGTCTTCCGTTTGTTTTTTCGTCATGCGTCGGAAAATGTGTAAAATAAATATTATTTTCTGAAGACAAACAGGATAAATATTTTTTGACTATTTTCATTCCAGTCATTTCATTCCAATGAAATTTAACAGAAATTAATTTCGGGAATTGACAAATAAAATTTTCATTGAGAAAATTGAAAATTTATTTATAGGATTATTTGGAAATTTTTAACTGAATTCAGAAATCTTTTTTGTGTCGTCTGAAATACATTAATAAATTAACAAAATGCATTGCGGGCATTTAAATTAAATTTAAATTGAACATAAATGAATCAAAGAATGATAAAAAAAAATTGAATTTCATACACTGAATAATTTAAAATCTGATAATATTTTATTGCAATAATAAAAGTAAAATTGCTTTTTAGAGCTGTGTTTTTTTGAATTTTTGGTGAATAAATTGGATTTTATAAACTCAGTATCTGATTTTAAAAAAAAGCCGCTGAAAATTTTAAAAAAGATAAAATGGAGAAAATTGAGTTAACATTTTTGCAGTTGGATGCACTGGCCGAGGTAAAGATGGCGTCGATAACAAAGTTTTTCATACACTTTTAGTGGTAGTCTTTTATATAGTGGCATTTACTCCATGAAGCTCATAAAAAATATGTAGACAGTTTGAGTCACCGAAGGTCCAGTTTTGGAAAGTTTACAGTTTTAAAATGTCGCAAACGGATCCTTTTAGTTATGTGCAGCGTTGCTTTTCTCCCACAATCGGTTGTTTAAGCAGTTCTACGGTGGAACAGATATGTCAAAAAAACAATTTGTCTTTTGTAGAAATACTTCGGCCCTTTTGCTCATTGACTTTAGACCACCGCCTCAGAGACCCCTCTGGGAACGACCATTTGATAAAAAAATTACAAATATGTATACAGGATGTAAATGACAGACCCCCTCAACCGACTCTCGCCAAGAAATTACTCAACGAATCAGTTAATAATGTTTCTTGCGATAATTCAAAGACATTGACTTTTGGCAATTTAACCGTAGAGGTACCTGCTGAATGCCCCTGGTTTCAGTCGTGGAGCAATATTTTTTTACAAGTGCAATTTCCTTCTGATCACGAATTCACAAAACATTTTTTGGGGTGTTTATTGGTTACGTCGTCTATAGATCCGCCCGAAACTTCCCAAATGCTTTTGCAATCTCTTCAGCAAATGCAAGTGGTTGCGCCTGCAAGACTGCCTAAATGGTTTTCATCATCAATATTCAAATTTTATGTCCTTGTGCATGATTCAAAAGAAGGTGATAGGGCAAAGGCTTTAAATTTCTTTAATTCCCTCAAAACTGCATATGGCCCAGATCACTGTTTCTTCCTGGAGGTAAGAGTTTCAGTTTGTTAATTTCTTTTAATTCCACAGTGTGGGCTCATTCATATGTGAATATGTGTTGCAGATTAATTCTCAGTCACAAGATTCGGGTTCACTTACGCCTGATTATTGGGTTAACCACATTTCTAGAAAAAATATTGAACTGGATGGGAGTGATCATGGCAGCAGTCCGAGAACTCCTGCTGAAGTGGGAGGTATTGGGGGTATGCCCAATTCAGTTGCAACAGAAAGTGATGTTACAATAAAAGCTGTAGGATTGCCAGAAATAGGTCAAGATGTAGGGGAAATTCCAGTGCCAGTTGTCATTCATCCCCTAAGTCCTGAAAATGAAATAACTCAGTTTAACTCAATGAGTTGTAAGTTGAAAAATAGTTTTTCTATACAATAAATTGAGATGTGAGTTAATGATTTTGATTTGATGTTGTTTTGGATTTTCAGCAGAACAATCATTGTCAAATGAGGTTCCTAAAGTAGTTAATGCCAACGTTTGGAATAACTTGCAAAATAATTTTCAGTTGGGTTCCTGTTTGACTCCTGAAGATGTTGAAAATTTAAAAGCTTTGATTAAACATTTGGTGTTTCAAGCACTCATTCCTCATGTGGAGAAACAAATCTTTCATTTGAATGATTTGGTGAGTTTTGATGAAATTATTCAAATTTTTGTTTGAATCACAAATTTTGCTTTCGTTAAAGGCCTCCAACAAGAAAGGGATGAGCAGATCATTGTTGAGTGCCACCAAAAGATTGTTTGGCACAAACAAACCAGGCTCTCCAAGTTCTGTTCCACTCAACTCCGTCGTATATGCATACGACGCTCCGGAATTGAATCATCGACGCTTAGGGGATCTTCATTTCATGTTCACCAATTATTCCTCAGCTTTTCAGGTTTGACATTTTCATTTATTGATTCACGTCAGCACATTTTAAACGAGTTTGCTTGGAATCGGTGCACTGTTTCAGGCTTATCATTCTGCAAAACGAGACTTCGGAGCCGACCAAGCTTGGCTGTATTATGCGGGCGCTCTGGAAATGGCCGCTCTCTCTGCTTTCATGCAGGGAGAAGCCACCAAGAAAGCTTTGGATTACATGGAGGAAGCCATTTTGACTTATTTAAACTCTTGCAAGCTCCCGCAGTTTGCAACGAGGGCGACGTTATTGAGCACTCAATTTTTAAAAGGCAATTTCCTTTCTGTGTTTTATTTCAAATAAAATTTAACCAAAATAAAATTGGAGCAAATTTACAAAGAGAGATTTAATTTAACAGTTTTGTGAATTTTACTTTTTTACAAAAATAAAAACTCTTTATGAATAATGTTTGGGAACATTTGCAGAGCGTAACTTATTCGGAGAAGCGGCGAAACAACTCATTCGAATGACAAGCGAAGACTCCAACCTCCGAAGTGCTTTGCTGCTGGAACAAGCCGCCTACTGCTTTCTCTTCGCCACAAAGCCAAACATGTTAAGAAAGTACGCCTTTCACATGGTCCTCGCGGGCTACCGCTTCTCCAAAGGCGGACAGAGGAGACACGCCCTCAGGTGCTACAAGCAGGCTTTCCAGGTAACCCACTTTGCCTTGGAGTCGCACCCCAAGGAAGGAGTCCGCCCTCATTGGTCGCTTTTTCAGGTGTACAAGGACAGAGGGTGGAGCCTCGCCGAAGACCACATTCATTTCACGATAGGGCGGCTGGCCGGTCAGCTGAAACTGTTGGGGGAGGGATCCTCGTCTCTCGCTTCTTTGCTGTCTTCGGAGAGCAAACAAACACCGGCGCAGCAGGAAACATACCTGAAGGAGTACCTACAGATGCTTCAGGTTGGAGTCCAGCAGCGTCACTCATTCGGAGTTGTTTGTTTAATCGGGATTGTTTTCAGCAATCGGAGACAGAAGAACCACGGAAAAGTCTACCGCTGCTTCCGCTGCCCATCATCGAAGACAACAGCGTTTCTGTGTTGGTGTCCTCATCCGCGTCCAACCTAATTCGAGCTTTCGAACCGGATTCGCCCGCGGACAGCGTTCGATGGTCCCGAATGGAGGAATTAGCGGTGACGGAATCCTCAGGCCCGCCTATGATATTTCGACCCACCATTCATCTTTTCTCGAAAAAGACAGTCAATACCAATCATCCCGTTGTTGTCATCAATGGTAAACAGTTTTGATGTATAATTCCGAATAGAATCGAGTCTGCAACGCCGCCATTTTGCTTTCAGAACCAATACACATACAAGTTCTCGTTAAAAACCCTCTCCAAATTGTATTGCCGCTTCTTCGAGTGCGTTTACTTTGGCGTTTCATCAGTGTCGAAGGGGAAACGACTTGCAACGAGTTCCCCACCGCCATATCGGAGTCCCTGGTCAGAACGAATGTCCTCGAGTGCATTCAACTGGGCCCTTCCACCACAAAGAAGGTCTCCTTGAGTTTGGTTCCCCTCTGTCCGGGACAGATACATATTTTGGGGATGGCGTATTCTCTCACGTATTCCTCAACGACATCCGCTCCTTTGCAAAATGCAGAGGGAGCGGACGTCGAGGGGAAGCAGTTATTTGTGGTGAGAGGACCGAAAGTGAGAGGGAAAAAAGATGCAGTGACTTTCGAAAATGATAAGCGATTGGAGAGTAAAGTCATTAAATCCGCGCCGCTTTTAAAAGTGGGTATTTTTTCATTCGGGTTTTGGTTCGGATTGAAATCTCATTGCAACTTCATCCCCGTCCGTTTCCTTCCAGGTGGAGATAGAAACAAATGTAAAAGCGGACATGTTCTGCGGAGAGATTCAAGAAGCTCGCGTGAAACTCGTCAATTCTGGAAACTCTTCGCTCAAAAACATGTTTATGGTCACCGATTCCCCGAAGTTGGTCTCATTGTTGAATTCTCAAATCGAAAACGATAAAACCATAAATGAACCTTTTGATAACGACGTTGTCGGCGAATGCGGGAGAGATAAAAATCATCTATACAGAGTGAGTGGTTTAGTGTATTTTAAAAAAAATGCCATTGAACTGAATTTTTTACATTTACAAAAATTTAAAACGATTTTATTTGCATATAAATTTTACAATTTGCTAATAGCAGTGTATATTAAATAATTTTGAGAAAACTTATACATTATTTCAATGGGGGTTCTTCTTCAATTCTTAGTTGTTATTAAATACATAAAAATTTAGAGTATTAAAATATTTAAAAGTACAGTAGCGCTCAAAAGTATTTTGACAATACAAAAATTTGTAGTTTTCCACCCAAAGTGAAGTTACAGACAATGTAAAATTTCATTGGCTTTCATTAAAATGCTTTACAACAGTCATCACATTTATAAATATAATAATTTAATTAAAAAGCAAATTTAAATAACAGAAGAAATAGTTTATCTTTAAAAGTAACAGTAGAATTGTATAATAACTAAATAATAATTATTATGTATAAAATGTATAATTAATATTTATAATAGAAATATTAGAACAAAGTAAGAGTATTAAAGAAAAAGCAGAAGACTAAGATGAATGTTATGTTTTGTATATTTTATTATATTAATGCGACAAATATATTATAATAGTATTGATAAGTAAATAATACATAATAAAATCGTAAAGTAAAATAATTAACTAAGAAACTATTAAATTTTGTGCTGTCAAAATACTTTTGAGTGTAAGTCAGGTTTTAACTCAAATAAATGTATGTTTTCAGGTGATTAAAATCAATTTAGGAGAAAATGGAGTGTTGAAACCGGAAGAGGAAATGATGTTGCCTTTATGGGTGAGGGCACCCGAGCAGAAAGGCCCTGCGCGTGTGGATGTGTTGTTCTACTACGAGAACTCCGAAACGGATTCCACCCTAAGGTTGGTTCAAAAGAAGGGTTGTTCAGGGGGTCATCGAGGGCAGATAAAGAGATGCGTCGTTTAGTCATAGGGTTGCTCGGTGCTCCTTCGAGACGACAGTGCACCGCTCCCTCCAGATGACGGCGACGGCCTCGAGGAGCACTCTCTGCGAGGATCGGGACACGATGAACATCCACGTGACCGTCCAGAACCTGAATCAGAGCACCGACCCCATCGTCACCATCCTCTCACTCGTGCAGATGTCTCTGGCGAGCGCAGACTGGAAATTGCAAGAGAAGGCCATATTCTCATCAGGTTTGTGAACGCGTTCTGCGGTGTATTCCCTCCGTCGAGAGTAACAATGTGACTTCCTTTGCAGAGATGAAACTGAGAAGTGAGGAGCGATACCACTTTCTGATAAGGGCGGACAGGATGTCGGAGGAGAGGCTGTTGGTGTCGGACGTGGCCCTCGGTGGGGCGGTGGAGGTGTCGGGGGGCGATCAACCCTACCTGGACTTCTATCAGTGGGACGTGTACGAGGAGAAGAAGGACAGCTCGAGTTTGTTCAGTCTGCCTCTGTACTTGAGATGGAATGTGAGTGGAGGGTGGATGTGAAGGGAGGGTGGGACCGATTCAAGTAATGATTGTGTTTTCAGGCGAAGGTGATGGACAGGAATAATGAGTCGCGAGCGGTGAGCGGGCAAAGTCTGGTGGTTTTGAATCAGCTGGGGGTGGCCAAAGTCTGGCCCGGAGGACCCAAGAACGAATTAACGGGGAGCGAAGCAACGGAGACTTTGAAGATCTTCGGACCCGAGAGAAAATTGCCTTTGAGTGGAAAAGGTCGGATGTCGGTTCGACTGGAAAACGCTTTGTCTTATAATTTAGTTCACGAGAATACAATCAGTCATTCTTTCCAAGAAAGCAGGTGAGAAGGGAGGGAAAAACAAGGGAAAGAGGGAGAGACAGACAGTGTTTTTCATATAACAATCGTTTACAGAATCTGCCGAGTGGAAATGAAACTCATACTGAGAAACTGCATCGATTCCCCCGTTCGAGTCATCGTCAATTCCTCCGATTCTAAATTCTCGCAGGCGATCATCGCAAAAACCCAACTGTACACGCCCCGTTCGTCGTCCGCCTTCAGCTGGACGAGTCGATCGAACGTCCTCCTGCGGCTGGCGGGCCACGACCACGCGAAGGTGGTGCTCTCTGCGGCGTTCACCGCCCCCGGGACGTACGATTTGGGTTCTCGGTTGGCGGTGGCTGCGGCGGTGGAGGGGGAGGCGGAGTACGTGAGTCAGCTCTGCCGAGTGGAGTCTGCCATTATTATTTTGGAAAAGCACTCGAACACCAGTTAACATTAATGTTTTTCTAATTAATGAAAAGTTAATATACAGAGCAATTATTGAGTAACTGATATTTACGTAAAAGGGGGTTTGTAACCTGAACGCATTCCACAAACGACCTAAAATCTAGTCTTTCCAACCCTTTTGAGAAGTTCAGAACTTTTTTCTGTGAAACGATAAATAAATAAATAACCGTTGCTCTTCATTTATGTTAAAATAATATTATATTATTAATATTAAATAATAGCCAAATAAATTTTGTTATTAAAATTGTTATTTGTGCAGTTTTATATACAGTTGATTCCTTCTGCTCTCCAATGAAAACCAACTGAAGTGCATTCCCAAAGTCTAAGGCCTACTCAAGTCTAATAAGTTGACAAAAATAGGTTTAATAACTTAACAATAAGAAGTTTCTAAAAATAGATTCCCAAAAATAGATTTTCAAAAACAAATTCTTAAAAAATGGGTTTCAAAAATAGATTTCTAAAAATGTATTTCCGAAAGTACGATGTTTGTGGTTTGTATTTCGAAGCAGAGAAAAATTGGGAAAAAAGGTTTTCCTCAATTTTTCTCTGAGTAAATACAGTGAAGTAGTGAATAGGAAAAAGTAGTTAAGACTTAGTAAATAATATTCATTTTTAAATTTTTAATAATACATCATTTAATTAAAAATAACATAATTAAAGCAAATCGGTTTCACATCTTCGCCACAGGTTTCAGTCCTAAAATATAAAAGCATTTTTCCATGACCGAAGCCGTAACCTCACACAGCAGAAGTCTTCCCATGTGGATTTTCGTTACTTCACCTGCAATGGCGGACATTAACATCATTCGTTTATTCCAAATTCAAAACAGCTGCAACAACTCACCCGAAGGATTCTTCTCCAGACAGTAACAGGAAGAGTAGAAATCCGTGAAGGTGCACGCGACGTCGTACACGAACTCACATAAATGATGGAGGCATAAATCCTTCGTTATCGTTAACAAAACGTCGGGAAACTTAAGCAGTGTCTGCGAAGAGAAAACGACGTCAGTGATATTTTCACTGAAATTGACGATTATTCCACTTACTTTTCCTAAATTCCATTCCTTCTCATGGTCGAGGGATATCGGAGTGGTTTTGCTCGCTTCCAGCAATTGCTCTGAGGAAACGCCGGCGTTTCTGGCAATCGACTTGATTCTGGTGAGAGCGTACAGTAAGTAAGCAGCTGTGTTGCCTCTGTCGTCGAGCATCTGTTAATTAAAAAGTAAAGCTCTTAATTTTGGTTGCTTACGATAGTTTAATACATTAAAGACCGCTCATACAGGAGCGCTTATTTTGACATTACAAAATTCCTTTTCCACCCGTAGGAGTTACATACAAAGTGAAATTTCATTAAAAATGTTTCACAACATTTATAAATATAATATTAATTAAATAACAGAAGAAATAAAGAGTTAATCTTTAGAATTATAGAAAGTAATAAAGTAAAAGTATTAAAGAAAAAGCAGAAGACTAAGAAGAATGTTATGTTTTGTATATTTTGTTACTTTAATGAGACAAATATATTATTAATAGTATTGATAACTAAATAATACATAATAAAATCTTACAGTAAAATAAGTAACTAAGAAACTATTAAATTTTGTATTGTCAAAATACTTTTGAGCGCAACTGTAAGCGAACATTTATCGCTCCCTTTATGAGTACCTTATCGAAGGAGAAAACATATTCGTGATTTCTGTTATGAGAAAGATCGGCGTATTTAATACACCCATAAGCGACCGCCTCCTGCGCTGCTTTCAATTCCTCCGGAGTCAAAACTTCGTCTCTTCCCTTTTCCTTGAGTTTGTCTAAAGCTCTCTTCAACCCTTCATCCATGAGATCGATCAGCCTGACAGTGTCTCCTGAAAGGAAAGGAAATTATGAGAGTGCTGTCGACATCTCCCCACCCCCGGATGAAATTACCTGAGCGCGTTTTGAATTTCTTTTTGTCTTCCCCCAGGACCACTCCGAACCCGACGAAGTCGACCCGAACTTTCTCCGGATTCAAAATCCCGCATTTTGCGGCGCATTTCTGAAGAACCTCAAAATGAGTGGCCTGCCCTGCATCTGTGATGTATATTATCCAGTCGGCGCGTTCTTCTTCTATTCTGTATTTGATTGTAGCCATATCGGAGGTATCGTAGGTGAATCCTTCAATACAATGGAGCATTATCAGTTTGAAAACTCGCATTTAAGGGATGCGATACTCACCCCCGTCGGATTTAACTATCGTGAAAGGGATCGTGTTGGCATCTCCCCACATGATTTTCCTCCCGTCGTCATCCTCCAAAAATCCTCTTTTCTCCAACTCCTTCACCAAACTTTCCATCCTCGACTGATAGAAAGACTCCCCTTTTTCTGTTATAGTCACATCGAGACGATCGTAGACTTTTTGAAATTCTGTACAAATAATTCCGCTTTAATAATGCGTACGACAAAGTGTTATTCTCTTTGCTGACTGAAAGCTTTCTTACCTTTTCGAGAAACGTCACAAATGAGATTCCAAGCTTTCAAATAATCAGGCTGACCACTCTGCAATTTGACGACGCAATCATAAGCTCTTTTCTTGAACTCTTCGTCCTCGTCGAAGCGTTTCTTCGACTCTTTGTAAAACGCTTGCAAATCCTGAACGGGAGGAGACACAGTTAAGTAATTCGGGAACTTATCCTGTAAATGCGCAATGAGCATTCCGAATTGTGTGCCCCAATCGCCGACGTGGTTCACCCTCACAACGTCATGGCCGAGGTACTCCAACAGTCTGCAGACACTTTCTCCAATAATTGTGGACCTGAAATTAAATAATGGCAAGATTAAGTGAATACTGATTAAAAATGCAAGAATAAAGATGTGAATGAGATGAACACCTTAAGTGGCCAACATGCATTTCTTTGGCGATGTTTGGGGATGAGAAATCCACCACCACCCTGCACTTCCTCTCAAGTGGGGGAGGCAGGACTCCTTTTTCTAAAACTGACTGCAAAACCCTGAGACCTTCTCCCCTGCTTAATGTTATGTTTATGAATCCAGCTCCTGCTATTTCTAATTTATCTACAAGAGGACTGGGTGATACTGACTTCATTATTTTCTCTGCGACTTCCCTCGGATTAGATTTCACACCTGCAAAACACTTCTCACATTACAAAACTAAAATTATAAAATTAACACAGAAAGGAAACAACTCAAATCACCCTGAGCTTTCAACATCTGTGTTAGTGGCATTGCTGAGTTGCACTGATAATCCCCAAATTTTGGATTGTTTGAAGGTGCAATAACAACTGGAGGTTCTGCTATTTCAGGGAAGGCTTGTGTTATGGCTTTTTTGAAAATCTGATGCAGTTTGCTTTGGATGCCATACATTGAAGGCTCATTTTTCTCACTTGGAGTTCTCTGTTCCATTTTGTTGGCTTTTATGCTGTCAACAGCCTGGAAAACACAATTAAAAGTAATTTATTGGGAGCATCCAAATCTAAATTCATATTTCTCTTCTATGTTCTTTTCACAGTTTTATGTGCCAAAATTTCTACAGTAACTTTGATAATTACAAATGTAATTACAAATCAAATTTGCTCGAATGTTCAGTTATTTAATTTTTTCTAAAACAAAAACTGAATTCACTGATATTTTAATCTTTTATTGCACAGACACATAAAATTGTAAACGTATTAATTTGGAAAAATTCTTTCCATTAATAATGAAAAAATGAAGGCGTTATTTTTTCAAAAAAACCTAACCTAAAACTGCTTAATTGAAAATATTTAAAATCACACCAAAGAAAATCATACCTTTTTTAATATATTAAGTCTATATTTTAATTTCCTATTTTCCGTAACTATTCCGGCAATTTCCTCATTGGCAAACTCTTCTTCATTTACTTCAAAATTAATTTTCCGCTTTAATTCTTCTATTTGATTTATTAATGATCTGACTTCGGACTCCTGCAGAAATATTAATAAATTTCAATTTTTGCAGATAATACAAATTCAGCGGGATAAATAAATTTGAACAGCTGGGTCTCCTGATAAACAATAAATTTCCAAGTTTTGAGGTTAGATGATCATGCAACAAAAGTTTTAAGGTCCATTATTTAATAATATCATAACTTAAAAATTTATTTAATTTATACCCACCGCCGTTTCGATTCTCTTTAAACTTTCATTTTGATTGGCTAACATCTCGTTCAGTTCCTACTTAAAAACTCAACGATTCTGCTGTTAAAAAAATTACAAAAATACTTTCCGTTTAACAGGCCAACCAGACGTGTCAAATTGAAAGCATGGAGTTCGAACCGAATGAAAATTGAAATTGTTGCCAACATAAAAAAAAAAAATTCCCTCGACGCTAAATTGTAGTGGTTGATCTTCAAAATCCTTATTAATTTTGAATCCAAAATTCGTTAATACAGGGGTTAGACTTTCAAAAATTAAGAAAAGGAATAAAGAATAAAAAATCCGAAATTATTTTCTAATATATCATATATTTTGTAAACCATTTACCTTATTAATTTTATCAAATCTCTAGTCTTGAAAGAAATCAGAGGACGAGTATAATTTCCGTCTTCTTAAAAAAAAAAACTCAATTTGAAGACGAATTGGGTGTCTGATTAAAGGGTAACGAGTGCCGTTTAACAGCTTTAGTAGAAACATTCCGGCAGAAATTTAAACAACCAACACGACTTTAGGGAGCAAAGTGAAAAAAGGAAATGCAATCCATCGATAATCAATGCAGACAATCGACTCTCATTCTTATTCTCGAATTTACCTCAACCCTTTAACGTCCAAAAAATCAGAAGACTTTAAATAACTCCCCTTATGTTAAGTAGAATCATACCTGAAGAATTGTTTTCAAAAGAAATCAACTGAGAGTATTGAGTATAAATTAAATCATAAATCAAACGATATTAAATTGCTTTTTTAAACGGTTTTTAAATCGCAGTTTTTAACGGTCAATTTTTCAAAATTTCTTCCACATTCAAAGATTTGGATTTAAAGCCTAATTAAACAACTGTCAAAAGCAGAAAAGAAAGGCGAGCAAAAAAAGGAAGAAAATAGAGCGAAATGAGTTGCAGAAATAAAATACTTTTAATTATGAATTTCCCAGAATTCCTAAATTAAAAAGAAAGGAGAAAATAAATTCTCATTTAATCTGAAAATGGAGTGTTTTTCTAAACGTCTTCTTTGACTCGAAATCCCGGACGTTAAAGGATCACAATGAGTATTAACAAAACGATTACATAACTACATAAAATATTGCTAATTCGAGGCGAAGGTCAAAAACCTTTTTTTTTTTAAATTATTTCATTTTTCGCTACGGCAAAAACTCTTTTAAGAGTATTAAACGAAAATCGTGTTTTTTTTTACATAATCCGGAAAAATCTCAATTAAATTTTATGCGATTAATCAACAAATAAAATGTTCGAATAGATGTTCTATCTGTTGGCACTAAACAATTCGCCGGTGTTAAATCCCTCTTCTGCTGATGAAACTTTTCCTGTATAAACTGTACAATGCACCTTTCTCAGTTTTCAGTGTTTGATCTGCCTTCGGGGTGGACTTCAGAGAGGAGCTTAATCAGATCTGCTCCAGCTGACGTTTGGCTGAAATTCAGAAAATGCTTTCGGCAAATTCATCTCCTTTCCGGGAGCTGAAGCACAAAAGATCCCTCTCTGTATCCCCAATGTTATTATACAGAATGGGAAAGCATTTGATTGTCAAATAACAAATCAACCTTCGATATCCCTTACACGTGAAAGGAACAATGTACAAAGCTCAGACACAGCCAACCATTCGACAGATGAATATCACAAACCAAACAAAATTTTTTATATAATATATATAAACTCTTGAAAGTGGCAAACAAAATAAACTCTTTCGACTCGCGAATTTTTATTATTCCAACCATTTATATATATGCTTTTTTTTTTAAATTTTTTAATAACACCAATTACGTATTCATCTTTCCATTTCTAAACTTTAATACGAATGTCTTTTTTTTGAGTTAACAGTAAACTTTTTCAAAACTAACTATTTATCATTTGAGGTTACACATATTTATATAATTTAATTTATCAACGCAACATAGAGCATCTACTCTTTTTTTATTTGAAAACAATATCAATAAATATTTCTCCCTATGAAATCTCTCACGCTAATGTTGAATATTTATTAAAAAGTGTATCGAGTAACACTAAAATAAATTATATATAAATTAATACAGTATAAAGCTAAGAATGTAACCACGAGTTTTTGGATTTTTTTTTGGGGATTTGCACTGAACGAAAGCTCCGTTTGGGGCGACGCTTTTGTGCTCATTTAACGACATATTTCCCCTTTGAAAAGCGGAAACAGCAACTACCCGACCTTTTGCCCATCCTCATGTATTTCCGTTCATTCCTCACATCGGTTGTCCTGCAGAAAGGGGTACGCCATCTCACAGCTTTCATATTGAGCACCAGTTTCTATCACATACAGAGGGGTGAGTGACCCATCTGTCAGATGAAATCCTCCCCTTGGTTACACTCTCACAGATCTCGAACGGGTGTTTGTTCATCTAAATACGCCTGGGCAAGAGTGAACACTACAATACCTAAAATACAGTTCTATAAAGTCGGTGCGAAAACGGTTATGAAAAAGTAATCGGATGAATACAACCAACCGGGCAATCGGGAAATTTCAGAAGCCCTCAACCTTTTCTCCATTCTGAACCTGATTGTTTCGTTTAAAAGCAAAATTTTCATTATCTGATATCTAATTATCCTCGTGATTAGTCAAATGCTGCGGAGGGGAGAGGTTATCAATGTTCTGTAATTGACTTACGAAATAATGGTCCCCCTGCAACCTACATTTATACACCTAAAACAATATTTTCCCGTTCCACCCCACTTCTAATTGAAAATGTTATCCGTTCCTAAAATAAGATCACAATGATGGTTTCTGAAAAGGGGAGAGCTTTGGTGAGTATAAAAGTTAGTCGACTCTTACTATATAATACGTCCATTAAATAATAACAGAATCTTCCATTCGAGTTAAAATCACTTTGCGGTATAAAATTTTAACAAGATTTAAATTTCGCGCGTTTTTCTCCACCTCGAGGAAGAAAAGGAGTTACTGAGATTTTCACGGATCTTATAAGTTTTACACTTCGGAGTCAAAAGCTTAAGCGTAATTCTCTCCGCCATATATTTTTCGGGGAAACCGGAAACGGAAGGACGCGTTTTTTCTATTGCTTTTGCGTATGAGACTTTTCTCGCCCCCGAATAAGCGATCTCTTCGGAAGAAATCTCAGAATTTGGGACAATGAGAATTGAGTTTAAACGTCCGTTGTTCGAAGGCAAAAAGCGTCCTCGAAAATTGCGAAATTTTGAGCATTATTTGGCAATCGGTTTTCGCAAATTGTGGTTTTTCTGCTGAAAACATTCACAACAGAATTATCGCTGAAAGTCCGGGAAAGGTTTCATTTTTCAGGTCCGATCTGTGCTTATTTAAATCGCTTTGATGACGTGTCATTGGTTTAGGAACTCCGACTGTGGCGGTTATTTCCACCATATTCGAGTGTCGACTGTGACGTTAGTCCGGAAAAGCAGTCACAGTGCTTATCGGCTGCTCCTGCTGACATAGCAGCCGTCTCCTCAGAAGATTCACAATAAAATAACCACATTTCATATACACAGGACGGTTAGAAACTTTGATAAGTTCGAGATTAAAAATTAATTTTTAAAAAACATCTTTCAACTTCCAAAAATTAATTAGCGCTCAAAATAGTCATTTTAACACCTAATCGTGAAAGACAATGATTCGAAAAGAGGCTTTGTTCATTTTTTTCTGTTTTTTTTTTTAATATAATTTTATATTATTATCAATGTTGTGAGTCAGCAATGCTATCAGGAATCGATTTTAATATTTTTTTTTTACACATTCTGACCTTTTCTGAGCCGATAATAACTTCGTTAGTAATTAAAACTAGATTTACTATCACAATCGTAACTTTAAATAAAAATAAATAAATTTAACAAAGTTGAAATGGTAACAAAAACGGGAAGGGGTTTTCTACACCTACAGTACGAAGATTAAAATCAAATCCTATTTACAAATGGAGTTTAAGAACAAATGGCACGTTTCTTAATAATTAGTTTGATTGAGACTTTGTGTCACGCCGAGAGTGAAAGCGCTTACCCCTTGCGGGCCAACCCCTTCTCTGCTGCCGAGGCCGTTGGCGGAAGGAACCTGAAAGAGAAGAACGCGCCACGTGACAGAGACCGCTGCCGAATACTGAATGCGAACGCTGCTGCGGGGAATGACGGGGACGAAGGTAGGAACTAGTTCCTCGAGTCTTCACGAGTAGATGGTGATCACTTCCCGACCGCCTCCCCTCACCATGAGGACTCGCTCCAGACCTTCGGTCAGCACTTCCAGAAATTCCATATCTGAGGGAATACAAGTTAAGGATAACCAATGTAAGTCATACTTATTTTTACCATCATGAAGTTACAGTTATGTTCTATGACTCTAACGATATTTTATTCATAATATAAATATTTTTATTATATACAGTAGCGTTCAAAAGTATTTTGACAATACAAAATTTAAAAGTTCCTTAGTTAATTTTACTATAAGATTTGTATTATTTAATTATCAATATTATTAATAATGTATTTGTAGCATTAAAATAACAAAATATACAAAACAAAATGTTCTTCTCAGTCTTGTGCTTTTGAGCACAACTGTATATATACCGTATATACTAAAATACTCTTTCGTATTTTTGATTTTTTAATTTCAGTAAAATTTTTTGTATTTTATATTGTATTTTTTTGTATTTACAGTATTATTTAATTTCACATTAATTGTGTTTATGATTTATTGAATATGTATTATTATTGTATTATTAACATATATTTTGTGTTTTTATTTTTGTATATTATGTACCTTTAATCATTTAGTAAATACTTTGACATTTGAAATACTTTAATATTTTACTGTTTTGTAATGTCATTATTGTATGTAATGATTTAATTAATTCACTAATGCAATACTTATCGTCAAAATACTTTTGAACGCTACTGTATAATTCTACAGTTTTTAGGATACGGTTATATATACTGTATATAAAACAGTGGCACTCAAAAATATTTTACATACAAAATTTAATAACTCTTAGTTAATTATTTTACTACATGATTTTATGTAATATTTTAGGGTTGTATTATGTACTTATCAATACTATTAATAGTATTAAATTGTCGCCATTCGGCATTAGAATAACAAATTATACAAAACATAATAATCTTCTTGGTCTTCTGCTTTTTCTTTAATACTCTTACTTAGTTCTATTATTAGTGGTTATTATTACTTTTTATAAGTCTAAAGATAAACTTTTTGTTTCTTCTTTTATTTAATTAATATTATATTTATAATATTTTATAATATTAATTTTTATTTGAAATTTCACTTTGTATATAACTCCTACGGGTGGAAAATGACAAATTTTGCATTGTCAAAATACTTTTGAGCGTTACTGTATATCTACATATTAAAAAAATAATATATTAGTTCTCGAACCGGAAACCGTTCTCGGCCTTTAAATAAAATAATAAATTAATTGTTTAACATAAATTTTCCATGTGTTTAAAGTATAGAGATATTTGTAGTTGAATATGAAAAGGATACAGTTGGCTTCTCTCTCCATTCTGGTTTCCTTTGGCGGCCCCGGAAGATTTAGTATAACGAGCTGTGCTTCATGAGATTTATTAACTATAACTTCATTCAGTTTCACAGCCGTGTGCATTCGCCTAACATTTCCCTCATCTCTGCAAAAAAAAGATCACGAGTTTTAATTAATGATCGAGTTTCGCTAATTGAGTTTTGCTAATACAGATTCCGAGAGAGATTCTGTCAACTTACGGTGTAATGTTGGCTGGCTTATTTTCATTAGGCTCAGACTTGAGGTCATCTTTGGGTTTTTCTTCTTTGGAAGAATCCGTTTTGTTTTCCGTGGGTTGGATCTCCTTAGGGGGAGGCGAGGGTTCAGCCGGCGGTTCTTTTATTTCTTTGGGCTCTTCGCCGGGCTCTTGGAACCGAACCTTCGTGGCAGTTTTCACGTCGTGGTATTGATCGACTATTGCTTGAACCTGTAAGAATACTCCGAGGGGTGTACTTCCTCTCCGTGACGACGGCAAGGAAATTAATTTGACGACGGGTTGGCAAACTTTCTGTGAGTTCGGTTCTCCTCTCATTGATTCAACATAGAACAGCTACATCTAACACTCACTACTGAGACGCTATGATTGATGGCATCTGAACACTATCGGTGTCGCTCCGTTTCCATAATTCACACATGGAACTGCACCGATAGTGTCTTTGTTACCCCTTTGCACAAATGGACAATTCATTTCTCACGTGAATTTCAAATAAAACAAACAGACCGATCGCTCGCGTCTGTTTGTAATGATTTAAACACAATTGCAATGAATTGAAACAAAGAGTAGATATTCTTGGTTTACGCTCTGTTAAGCTTTCCAGAAATGAAACTTCTTAACTACGAAACTTTCATGGGGGTTTCCCCGAAAATCCTCCACACCACAAAACGAAATTCGGTCTTATTCTTCCCCACTTCTCTATGACTTTCGTGCGAAGTGTGTAGAATGAAAGGATAACGGCATTATTTACGTTTCAGCACATCCATTTCACATCGGAGTCTTTTATTCCTAAATCAACACCGAAAAAGACACGTTTGCCGGGAAAAAAGACTTTAATTTGGTCTACCTCTTGGAGATGAGTCGAAGTGACCTTATAAATTAGAAAAAACCGTTGGGAGATTTTCGTTATACTAAATAAGAGCAGGTTAAAATGAAAAAGAAACGGCCGTGCAGTTCTGCCAACTGCTGCGTGAAAAAAATGAATAAAACGGTTTTCTCAAAGGAAACAGAGGGAAGAATAAGAATGGGGACATTAAAGTTTAATAAAGGGAAGGCGTTATCTCTCTCTAGGATATTTTCATCCAGAAGGAATCTCTTCGTTTATCTCTTTGGCGAATCAATGTGTAAACCAAGAATAATTCGTGACATTGATCCAAAAGCGGCGCCAACGATTTCGTAACCGTTCGGGAGGAGAAAAGCTCTCCGTTTTGTGGGAATTGGTGGTGTGCAGTTTGACCGTGTCGCACGTACACTCCTTTGAATGCACTCCTTTGAACATCTAGACACGTGCACACAACAAAGCAACATTTTATGGATATTCATTAAAGAATCCATTACGAAGTGGGCACCGCTTTTGGACGCCCCCGGTCGAGATGAAAATTTCAATATCGAAACGTTTATAAACAAAATTAAACTTTCTAAACAAATAATTTAATTATTAACTCATTTGCATGTGGCCGTTGATCGGAAACGCCCCAATCCGTCGCCGGAATAAATTATCCGTTGTTTCCCCCGCATAAAAGTCCCGCTTACTATTTGGGGGGGGGGGGGGGAAATTTAAGCTCAATGACAGCTCAAGACAATATGTTTTCGCTGATCTATGCCGAAAGTTTCGTCGAAATTGAAAGCAATTAAAAGTTGGGTCAACAACTGCGGAAGAATGATTGACTCAATCAACGTTACAATTCCGTTGACAAATAAGAGGTCGCATAATAAAAGAGTTGGCCAAAACCCGTCATGTGCTGTAGGTCAGAACGAAGTGAGCGTAATGAATATTTGCCATTGTGCTTTCGATTTGGAGGCTGTTTAGGCTGTCGTTAATGACTGACAATTGTTCCAAGCTTCACATGCAAGTGAGTTAATCAGGAAAATGATGTTAATGAATGATGATGTTAACGAGCAGAAACATTTACATGAAAACACAGAGCATTTTTTTTTTTTTGAGAAAAATAATGAACGAATTTATGAGTGGTTTAGCTTTTGGGGTGAATTTTGTACCCACCAGCGGCTCTGTATCCTCCGCTGAATTTGTGAAGTCACATAAGTTCTGCATTATTTAACACAAAAACACATTTTTATAATAGGATAGTAATTTTTTTTTTTTTAAATATTACTAATTGGCTATAAATTAATTAAATTTCGCTTTTGCGTTTGGAAAAGTTTCAACGCAAAATAAATCTCAGAGTTTCAGAGGACATTTTCAGTTATTCAAACTCAATTTAATTTCAAAAAACAAATTCTCAATTTCGAGCAAATTAATTTATAATGCGACACTTACCACGCCAAGGCTCTCTTTTTTGTTGAGTCTTAATTCCCTCAGCATTTGATTCCTCTGCTCCATCATCAATGTCCTTTCGTATGTATAAGCCGAAATATCACTGTCCACCTGAAATGTATATTTCTAATAAGTTTCCTTCTTTTTCTTTATGGAAAACCACAATGATTTGCACTCACCATTTCAATAACTTCGACTTCGGCTTCGATCCTCAGCTGATACAAAAACTTCTTCAAACCTTTCTTCATCTGAATCGAATTGTCTTCCATCTGCGCCACGGTGAATATTCTCATCTTGCAGTTCTTCCAAGTCCTGTGTTGCTTCAGCAGGAAAGGCAACAGCATGAGGAGTCCCCCGTCGTGAACAACCCACCAAATGTCGATGTTCCCGGAAATCTGTCCAAGAAATGTGTTTGAGTTGAGTGCTGACAAGTTGAGGCAACAATTCACCGACCTTTTCCGTTGAATCCGGGAAGAAATTAATTCCCTTGGGAACGAGAAGAGCCATTCGAGCTGCGGCCACGATTCTGACAGTGTTGAGGAAGACATGCCAGGTGCGGTCGTCCTCGGACTGTCTCCATCCGTACGGCCATCCGAGGATCACTGTGTTCGGTTTCATACCACCCAGTCCTGTCGTTTGAACCCTGCGAAGGAACACTCCATTTGGGAGCTCTGTGTGGTTGTGTCTTTTCTTTTAATTCACACCACTTACAAATGACTCAGAGCGTCCGGGATTGTTTTCGCCACCACCACGTCGGCGAACCCTTTCACCCTTTCTTCCTCCATCACCTTTCGAAGGCTCTGCTTGCAGGCGAATGCTTCGCTAGAGTTTTTCGCGAAGTCTCCCTCAATCGCCGAGACGCATACGGTCAAACCTGAAATAATAAAACACTTCGTAGGAAACGGAAATCTCTTCGGGTATTACACAGTTTATACCTTTTCCGGCCTTCAGTTGAGCAGCAAACGAAAATATTTTCCTGTATTTCGGAACCAATTCATCAGTCGGCTTAGCGAGAATGAGTATTTGCGGTCTCCAGTTCTTCGTGTGAGGAGGACCTTCCTCGAGACGCAGCAGAGAGTACCTGGCAGCCGACAGGGCCAAACCTCGAATCCCATCTCCCCATTCCTTCTCAGCCCTTAAGTAAAATCGCACCATTTTAGATTCGAATTCGAGAGGGTGTTACACAAGAGTGGGGGGGAGGCACCTACCCTCTGTACTCGATGTATTTGTAAATTAGTCCGGCCATTCCCATCGCGACGAGGGCGTAGTACCAGCTGGTCATGAACATGACTGCGACACATAAGGACAGACCCGTGAAGCTGAGCGACCAGTGATAGTATTTAAACCTGCAATGAAATTAGCATTCTTTATCACGAATCGACATTCGAGAATTGACAGTGTACGCCGCTTTCGGTTATCGCATCGAGATTTGTATATTAAAAAAAAATTCAAAGTGTTTGTCTCAAGTTTTTATAACAATAATAAGCGGCGTGCGCCGTATAAAAAACTGACTAAACTTCAAAAGCACAGAGCTTAAGCACTGACTCGTACAGAAGAAAACTTAAGGCACGCAAGAGCAAGATGTTATTGTTATACAAAGCGCCCTTTGAAATCTCCCACTCCCCCAAAAATACAAAAAAAAATGTCACAACCTTGGTCTCCAGTTAGGCGTTCTCAAAAGAGTTTGAACAGCGCAAGCTAAGTTTACAAATCCGTAACACATTAGGAAAAACATGGAGAGTAAAGGTGCTAAGTAGTCGACATTTCCCAGAAGTATACCGCACTGGCAAATGCATAGCGTTAGTATAAGGGCTCTGGTGGGTTCACCCCTACTTGAAGATACGGAGAAAGGTGCTAAGAACGGTATGATACCGTCTTTAGCTATCGCCTACAATGTCAAACGAGTTTCGATTTTAGTATGAAAGCGCATTAATTGGTATGGATCCGGTGAAGGAGGGCGTGTACCTGTAGCAAACGTGGGGCCCCCGTCAAGCTCTGCAGTCCGGCACCGAGCGTGGATAAGAAAGAGCCAATAAGAATGACCCACTCATTAGGCCAGGCTATGTTGGCCACGACCAATTTCCCGCCAATGCTCTGTCCGAACCTGAAAGAATAAACCCATTTCAGGAAACCTCTTCAAGTCGCTCTCCAAAAGCAGAATTTCCTACATACTTGTCCCTCAGCAACAAATTATCAACGGTTCCAGCAAAGAGCAAAACCGCAGATAAATACACTGTCGATGTTGTTAAGATGGCACAAATCGTCCCGATGGGAACGGATTTTTGAGCGTCCGCCAAATCGCCGGATCTGTTGGAGCCGGCCATGATACCTTAGCAGCAAAACACTTCGTTAGCACCTGATGAGAACACCTATAACACCCCCTAGGAGCAGAATTTACCTGTCACAGACGGGAAAAAAATCCCGATGAGTATAGTGACGCTCGTGGTCAAATCCGCCATCACTTGATTGTATGAGGGTTTGTCCAGTCGTTCGATGTCTTCAGGATTTGAGGTTCGAGCGATGAATTGCCCTTCTTCTAGGAAATTCGTTCTGATGTTATCTGAAAACGAAACGGGAATTGTTAGGACCGTTAATTCAATCTGGAGGAACCGGAAATGCAGGACTCACCTAGAAATACACCACTGGATAAACCCTTAATCCCTCTCACGACCGACACGTTGCTTTTCTGCCAGTAAGGGTCGCACTCTGAGTCGTCTGTGGCGTTGCCGCAGAAGATGTATCTGAGGGTCGGCGAAGTCTTGTTGCAGTCTGAGATTTGTAAATCTTTAAGGAGGCGGTTTCCCAGGACGCACATGCTGTTGTTGAACGAAACTCATGAATTTGGGATTAAATTGGCGAAAATAAGGGATGGAAAGGAAGACTCACTGTAATCTGTCGTTTCCGTTGAAGTTTATAAAAATACCAACGTAAACAGCGAGGATCGACAGCAACACGCAAGCCAATGCCACCGTCGCGAATTTATTGACGAATTTAACACCCACGAAGACAATGAGACCCATAATGAGGAGTAATATCGTTCCGTACACCCGGAAGTTATTATACATGACGCTGGCGTCTTTGGTGAAATCACCAAATATGGACATGGAGGGCGCCATGTAAGTCTGGAAAAAAATACAAGTTATTCCCACCCCAGTTGCATTTCCACAGACAGAAGACGAACACCGCTTACTATAACGATTTCCACGGCACCGATAATATACATGGCAGCTGCTAGGGTGGTGCCCGTGTAAAACAGCATCCCCACAGCGCCCCCAAACTCGGGGCCGAGAGACCTTGATATCATGAAGTACGACCCTCCTCCGGGCACCACTCCATTCGTCGCGATCGCGCTCATGGAAATGGCAGTCAGCATTGTCTGCAAATAAGCGACAAGTGTCGGGGATTGTGTTTCCTTTGGCGAGGGCCATCGGCGCGACAACAACAAACCACGTTACCACACAGCAACAGCAGAAGACGATGAGGAATCCGGCGACCGCGCCGGCCGTCCCGACCACCCATGTTAGTCGAATGAAGAGGATGACCCCGAAGATGTTCTGTATGCAGGGGAGGTACACTCCGATGAGGGTGCCCATCCGTGCCCCTCCGGTGACGGGCTTGGCATCGGGGTCCGCGGGGGCTGGAATGGTGTTGCTATAATTAGCGAGCGAATTGAGAAGGATAGAGATGCGAGGTCGATCCTCCATTTCTTCCTGCAACGACGTATGTGAATCAAATAAGAGAAGAGAAACGTCCATTAATAATATTAATCGCCAAAGAAAATAAGAGCACAAATTGGAAAATTAATCCCGACGCAAACCCTCTTATTATTTCTCGCGGCTTTGTTAAGTTTCAGCTGATGAGCATTGAAGCACCGATCGAACGTCGTAATTACATTGAAAAAAAAAATTACTTTGAAGGTTTATTGGAATCGAAAGCTGATCAGTGACCTTTTAAGTTAACTCGGAGAGTTCAGGAGCTAAAAAAAGAACCTCTCAAAATGAGTTGTGAGTAAATTTTGCTTGAAAAAACCGTTAAAGTCATTCGCACACAAAGGAGCAGCTTTATGGAAACTGAATTACTGTCCCCAACCGAAAGGGACAAAATTAGGACCTTTCGAGTCTCTCAGCACAGGAGATGTATTTTCATTAGTCTGATGCGTTTCAACCTTTTGAAACCTTTCCTCCTCCGAGCTTTTACCGCCACCCGAGAAAAATATTTCCACGAGTGAAATATTCTCTGGTCTTTTGAGAAATCGTAAAACTATAGCTTTTTCGTTCAACAGATGTTCCCTCTGATATAATATTAAAGATTTCTTTTTCTCTCGCCTTTTCAAACCCCGGGGACGTTCCGTTAATACAGTCACTTTCCCAGGCTTTGTTGGGAAACTTTGAGAATTTTCCATTGAGACTTTCCCTTTTGGTGGGAAGTTTCCATCCATCACGCTCTCCTTTTTCATAAGAAACTAATTGTCACACTGACAGTTTTCATTCACTTGAATTTCAAGTGGAGGAAAATGTCATTTTAAATGAAACGAGATAAAGGGGTGATTTAATTAAATGTATTCCCAAGATTACAAGCAGGAAAAGATACTCCCATCTTGAGTATTGTGTTTCCCTTTTTATCATTTCTATTTTTTCATTAATCCCGGCCATGGAGATCAATGCCATAGAGGACGATACTCATCTGAAATCTCATTTGTTCTACCAAAATGTCACGTAGTATTTTCAAGCCTTTCAAACGCCCAAAAAAGAATTGTTACTCACCGAATAGAGGTATAAGTTGGTTTCGTATCCCGACATTTTGTCTTTGTCTCCAACCAAATGTTGGTCATCTGTGGCATCTGAAAAAGAAAGGATTTTAAAATGAGTAACGGACAAAAAGTGCTGCCAACCGAAAATCCCGATTAAAATTCACAACCATAGTTTGCATTTAATCACATCAGATTTCAAAAAAAAAAACTTCATTACACCTTCCAGGCTGTCAGGGAAGGAAAAAACAAACAAATTAAGGCTCCCGTAAAAGCCCTCCAGTAGTTGTGATGAAACCTTTAATTACATTTGTTATTTCAAGATGGCGTAAATGCATCGGTGAAACGATTCCTGAATACTGATCATCACGGCAGAAATTCTGACTCGCATTTTCACAAAATTACCAATATGCCCGAAAGGTCGGCTTTCCTTAGTGAGTAATTCTTTGAATTATTCTCCAGCGGTAAAATACAATCCTTTCTTTGAAAAATCTTATCAGTTTGTTCTCACGCGTAAACACTCTTGTCTGACATGAAACGTCTGCCATAACTTCACAACTTTTCAAGTTTTCAACTTTCCGGCTTTGGTTTTAATATGATATAAACATAACCTATGGCGCCTTTTATTTTCTTCGGTTTGCTTATGGTTAATTTCGGCTTATTAAATACTTTAATGTGAACTGCAAAAAAGTTGTTGTTTTTCCCAGAATAATTCATCAAATGATTCATCATAATCAAATAATTCGAATTGATAATCAGTGACTAAAATCCTCATTAAACACTTTTAGATTTGGTTTATTCAAATCAGGCATTAGAAAAACTATAGAGGAAAGGATTTTGAGGGGGCGAATTTTCAAGCGTATTATCACTGACAAGAGAATATTCACGAAGAACTTTTAGATTAGTGGTTTCTTCCATTTTCATCTGACCCTTTCTCACCACAGAATTCCTAAGGATGTAATTCATTTACACCCCCTTTTTGTAATCTCGAAATGCCCCTGGGGCTCCCACAGAGAACCACCGTTAATAAACTCCCAAAGTAAACTAAATTTCCAATTAAGAGGTTCTTTAAAGGAAACAATTACTATGTATTTACTTATTTTCTAAAGGAAATTTACTATAAAAAAAATAGAAATACGGTGATCATTTTTTCGGTGTGTTTTTCGTTACACAAAAAGTCATTTTTTCATCGTTTCGGATCATTACAATAAATTTGAAACATTGTATTTTATACTTTTTATTATCTCGTCCTTTTTCTAAAATAAAGAATTTATGCATTGAGGAGCGTCATGATTTTATTTGGAAATTTTAGAAATGTATTTCCGTTACAAAACACTCTATCGCGTACTCTATGGTCTGCTTTAAAAATGGCGGTTTTGTTTACATTAAATGTCACTTTCTTTTCAATGACTTATTATAGTGATGCCCAAGCTTTCATAATATGGAGGACAAAGTTGAGTTTGGTGTAATTTATGCGAAAATTAAATATGGATTTTTAAAATTAGTTTATTTTCCGAAAGAAAAAAGCAATAATGGCGTACTCACCATCCGATGTTTATTTTATTACTCACTAATAATAATTTAAAACGGACTAAAATGACCAAATACGTATGTGAATATAGGAATAAAAGAGCGGACCACATGCAATACCTTCATGGGCCATAGGTTGGGCATCACTTATTTGATTTTTATGTATCAAAATTCTGAGATTAGCGTATTGCCATAAAAAATAGATATTCATGCAAAATTCTTAAGAAAGGAGCGGTAAATAACATGTCAAAGCCCGATTCCGAGATTTCATCAACAAATCGTAATTGTTACAGATGATCCTTATCACACAATGAAATGTATTTATCGTAAATTTATCACGCGTGAGATTTATCAAATTAAGCTGTGCGATAAAAATTTTCTGAGCATTTTCGCGTGGCGGAGTCGTGCACCCTCTTAAAAATAACAAGGGCGGAAACAGTTTGTAACTCACAATGGATGACGCGGATTCGACTCTCACAAAATCCCGAAAATTTGGATTTTCCCTTTTTTTGTTCTCGTTCCCACTGTCAACATTCGGTTTTGTTTTTTCTCTCCTAACGTTATCAGTCTTGAAATAAAGGCGCACCCGCACCTTCGAGATGAAAGGGTTTCATTTGAAACGAACTCTTCCCCAATCCAAAATCCTAAAGGGAAGGTCTGGGAGGTCATTAAGTTAAATGAAGGTCGTGGAATGACATTCGATCTCGGGGATTTTCCTCACTCCTTTCCAGGTTTTTGCATTCCCTCTTATATCTTCCTTAAATCCAATAAATAATAATTGGATGACGCAGAGTGACCCGTTTCACTGCTGATTTTTTATAGCGCTATAATAACTTTAATTTTTACTCACTTTTAATAACATCCCAATTAAACGATTTCGCATTATCATACATGACATTTCAGGGAAAATCATTCGGAAGCCCAACTCATGTTATGAACGAGAAGAATTTCATTCTACTGTTAAACACTTTCCCCGACCGTTAAATCTGAATCCGTTATTGAATGTCGTTTCCTCCATTAGTTATCCACTGACATTTCACAAATACACAGTATAAGCGTAAGTTTTTTCGATGCTTCGTTGCATCATTTTCGTAAAAATTAACGATTTAAACGAATTTAACTCTTGGCTGAATTTTTTACTGTAAACATTTCGTTTAATCGGAACGGTTTCGAAAATGGCGATCATTGTTTACGAGCGTCAGACGCTGAAAACCCGCAAAAATTCAAAGGTTGAAAAGCAAAAATTCCACTGCGAAAGCAAACGTTTCCAAAGAGAAACAAAATGTGAGGGAATCGTGGAAACACCTCTGAACGGCATTCAATAACAAGAAAGGCAAAAAAAAAAATAAAACAAATAAAAAAAAATACCCCACAAAACGGCAATAAAAAAATACCTCTTCGAAAATTGCACGGAAGGGATGTTTTTTTTTTTTATAAAAGTTCCGGGCCAAAGGTTCCGCTTCCAATTCTTGGAACTTTTTTCTCCTCCAAGTGGAATTCGAGTGAATTTTTTTTTTCACGAAAAAAGTTTTAATGTGACTCAAAAATATCAATGAACAATTAGAAAAAAATTCCATTTGAGAAACAATTTTTTTTCGCGAAATTGCCCCCGAGAGACTTCGTTTCGAATTCGAGGAATCGTAAGACTTTCCGATGAAGAAGAGACTTTTTTAAGGCAACGGCATGTTTTCATTTGAAACCGGAAGTGATGGAAAAAGTTTGACAATCCATCAATTTCCGCTGGTTAAATTCTAAAATGAAAAAATCAAGCAGAGACCGATCGTCATCGCAAAACTTTCTCAAAATACAGTAAAAAAATTGTCCTCTTTTATCTTAAGTCCGATTGCGTGTTTCACTAAAACTCGGAATCCATTGGGGAAAAACTATACGAAATTCTCTTAACCCTTTCTCGTTTTCGTAAAAAATCCAAAAGTTTTTATGTTTGTTCTAAAGATAAACTGCGTTCGCTCTTTGCAAATTCTTTAATCATAACTCCGCGAGTTTATGACCCCCATTTAAACTCCGATTGTAAAAAAATTCCATGAATTTGTTTGGGTGGTGTTTCCTCTCGGGAATAAAAATGAATTTGAATTCGGAAATTCCCACCTAAAAATTAATATACTTCCACGAGAGGCAAAACCGCTCTGTGTTATTCCATTCCTAAACACAATGTCACTTAGTGAAAATTCCCAATTTTCTGAGCCATTCAACCCAAATTAGAGTAAAATTCCGTACGAGTCCATCCGTTTATGTACAACGAAGAGAAGGAAGAATTAAAGATTTGGGCGTGATTCATTACGTTGAACGAACGATTCGTGCAGCAAACAAACGCTCGAAATTAGTTTGGAAAAGGTTTCGAAAAACCGGAAACATCCACAACCGCTTTGGGGAGGAAATTTCGGGCATTGAAAAGGTGGAATCGCACACGGCTTTACATCTTTGGAAGAAGCTTTCGATTAAGGTTTACACCCACTGAAAATAGAGAGAACTTCCTACGCGTTCTATTACAGTCATGTGTTAATTAAAACAATGCGTGAAACCGTTCTCTTATTAATCTGGAGTTATTTATAAAGTATAAATATTCTACCTTCTATCATCATATATATGTTACAGGCAAAGTGTGAAATTCAGACATTCTATAGAATAACGATTATCGTTTAGGCAAAGTTTAGAATAACACAACAGAAACATTTATTGATTGAATTACATATTTAAATCAATTAATAGATAATTATATAAACGTATTTTAAAGCGGAAGGAGTATAAAATAAAGCATATGTTCACTCAGACAGAAGAACTGAAATTGTAATCACACTTAGAATTGTAGTGTTCTTTCACACAAAAAGCACATTATATTTTGGCACTTTAGTCCTGCGTATTCATATTTGAGTAATTTGTCAAGAATTTAGAATTACATACTTTGCCTGACGGGTTTTCACACTTCGCCTGTAACATATACAATCCCAGACTACGTCCGTTCTTCCGTCCGTCCGGGACTTCGGTTCAACTCGGAATTCTTCGGAAGTGTTCGTAGTGAAATAATACAGTAAATGTTTGAGTGTGAAAGACGATGTCTTGGGAGCAGAACGGATTATTAGATTTTATGGTTGTAGTTAATGTTAGTTTTAGATACTTTAAATTTAATATTGTAAACCTCCCTCTGTCGGCAATGAGTGTCAGACGAAAGACTTTTGAGTCAAAAACACAGATTATGGCTTTTTTGGATAAAAAAGAAGAAAGAAAGAACGAAAGAAAAGAGAAAAGAAAGAAAGTGTACGAAAAAGAAGGGAGCTTTCTAATGCCACGGCAGAAAAAGGGGAGAGAGTGAAAGTCTAAGGTTGTTAAATGTATAATATATAAAAGATATAAATATAAGTACGTTTATTGATTAACCGTAACAGAAAGGAAGAAAGAATGGAAAAGACAAATAGGATAGAAAAAGAAATAGAGAAAATAGAGAAAAAGAAAATAAAAGAAAAAATGGAAATAAATAAGAAAAAAAGAGAAAGAAAAAAATAAGAAATGATTAATTCATTCTAATTCGATCAATCACTTCCAGCCTTTCTCTACGACCCAAACTCAATTTTCTAAAAATTCTAAAAAATCCCCAAATCATAATTCCATCTCCGCTCAATTAAATAAATGACCCCGCTCAAGTTTGCACGGAAATGCTTCATCCTATAAAAATGTACGACACAGAGCAAAATTGCCTACTTTTTTTTATTCTCCTTTGCTACCTCATGTGAATTCCAACAGCAGGTGGAAGTGCGATGAAATTTTTAAATTTCAGTTTCCATCAGTGGCAAAAGTCTCGGGGAACAATTTTATTGTGCAATAAAAAGGCATTCCTCTCTTTTGAATGGCGATGGTGAAAATACAAAACATTCCGGACTCAAACGCAAGAATTAAACAGTGGAAGAGAAAGGGTTGGAAATTTGGAGAAGTGGGTCGGGGGTTCGACTGTACATTTCTGAGGAGGGATTCCTGAGGGAACCTGAACTGAAAATAAGCAACGCTTTTGATGAGGGATAATGAACCTTAAATAGAAATCTGTAAATATGAAAAAGAAAAGGAATATCTCTTCTTTAAAATAAAAATTAAAAAAAGGGTTTGAAGCACTGAATTGGAATAAAAGGCTGAGTAAAATTTAATAATTGAAATGATAATGCAGCAGGTGGGAAAAATAAAAAATATAAAAACAGAATATAATTTCTGAACTGAAAACAGTATTATATTGTATTTATGAGGGTTAAGAATGACGAAATGTCGAATATAAATAACAACAAAAGAAAAATGATCAATAAAATTCATTTCATAAATGTAAACTAAACGTGAAAGCAATCAATGAATAAATAAAACATTTTTTATAATTACAAAACCATTTGATGATTACATTCGTAAGGCCTTATTGTGACGTTTTATACAGAAAATACAGAGCAAAAAACCACATGTGGATGAGGAATTCCCTCGCCAAATGTGTCCCAGAGTGGAGTGAACACAATTGTCATATTAACTGGTCGCGGCCGAGGCCACAATGCCAAATGTTTTACATGGAAAACTTAATTACATTAAAAATTTTTCGAATTCCTGTCGGCCCCCGCAGAATTTTCATCTTTTGGGGAATAAGTGACGATGAAGAAATATATTAAGAAGTCGGGTGAGAGAAAGACAAAAGAGCCTAAGAATTAAAAAAAAAAAAGACTTATGAAAGCGCCGGTTAACCCGAAATGATTTAGAAATGTTTTTAGGAAAAGTAGTCGCTGGAAACTGCGATTCACGGCATCAGCATTGTGAAGAGGAGAATCGATAAATTTACGCAGGCTCCAATAGAGATTCTGCAATAAACCCGAGAAAAGTAAGTCAAACAGTGAAAAACGTTACACCGACACACAGATAAATATTTACGCAATTAGTAGCACGTGATGTAGGAAAGGCCCGGTTCAGTATTTCTTGGTCACGTTTCCTCAGAGGAAAAGAAAAATGGAAAACGTCCCCATTAACATCACAAAGAAATTCTACTAACTACAAATACGGGAGGTGTCATTTTTCACACCTCTAAAAACGCTGAATTCGTCGCTAATTTTTATTTCATCTCAGTGATTTTTTGTTTTATATGTGAGCACGAATTAATTATTAATTTATTTAATAATATAACTTGTGTTTCACTGTACTTAATTAAACCGTATCAATTATCCATAAAAACGCTAAATAGTATGATTCAAAATTCAATATTTTTATTTTTTTAATATTTTAATTAATTTCTTAGTATAGTATAATAGTATTAATAATAACTCAATTCTATTAAACCTTTACAGTGCTTTTAACGGTTGCTGATTTAAATTTTTTTATTTTCATATTTTATATTTTTATTTTATTTATTTTTTTCTTATTATTGTGACATCCTATGTAAGCTCATTTTAATAAGTCTTTTAGTGCTTTTATCGGTTTCTGATTTTAACTTTTTAGACGATTTTAATATTTATTTATTTATTTGTTTGTTAACTTATGTAATTATTTATTTATTTATTTTCCAATTTATCCGCTCTATGTACTTTTTAGTTTTCTTTTTTAGCGTTTACTTCCAAACCTCAATGCGATGTACTGTATGTATGTATTTATTACTTATTTTTGTTGTTTATGTAACTCCATAAGTTAAAAAGATTGTATCAGAATTTAGTTGCAGAATTAATTAATTAAAAAAATAAAAAGAAAGAGAATAAAAATAAAAAAATAAAACAACATAAATAAAAAGAAAGAAAATGATAACTCTATTTAGTGCCATTTGGCGACAGTATATCACTATTATACTACACTAATTAATATCTTCATACTGTAATAATATTTGTTCGCTGAAGCCAAATTTAAGAGGGTATAAAATAAAAATACACAAAAAACTGTAAACACAGACTCTCAACTCATAGAAGTAAATAAATAATTACTGGAATAATATTTGTTTTCTTTTTGAACGAATTAACGGATATCCAATAAGTGAACAAAACAATTATCAAATAAATACGCCCATAAAACTAAACAAATAAGTGAACCAATTCAAACAAAATAAAAATTAAGTAATTTCTACTTTAACTGAATAACCAACCAAATTATATCGATAAGATTTTATACAGAAATAAAGATGTTATTAAGGGACAAATTATACAAATATATCAATTATATATGTTACAAATTTTATTCATAAGATTTTATAAAGAAATTAATATGTTGGAAGTGACATATTTTCGGGTATTTTCAATTTTTTCTCCTCTAAAAAATTCATTAAAAAATGAATATCATCGTATTGTATACATAAAATCATTAAAAAGTGACAAAATCAGATCAAAATCATCTAAGAAAAGAGTAATGACATTGAAAACTACCCTTGCAAGGTCTCCCTAAACGACACCCCCCCGTCAATCTGTTGTTAAATGCATTGAGTAATTTGTCATCCATCAACAGCACGTCATCTTAATTTCTAATATCTCCGTCATTGTAATGTTTCGAACTGAAATACCAACCTCAGTGAAGTGAAATTCACACCAAAATACAACGCCACATTAGTGAAAAAAGCGTCACCTTATCTCAATTCCTCCGAAATGCGAGACGAAATTGTTTCATTATGGACATAACCTCATCGGCCGGGGCTCAAATATCTGCTAATTGATAACAGACCTAATGAATGATTGCAATGAGGTCCCTCATTCTGCGAATCCGTTCGGAGTCGTAAAAACTCCACATCAATAAATACAAAACGAAAATTATAAATCTTAAAAAATGGAAGAAACGGCTCTTTTTAGAATTCCGACAAACTATAATAGATTACAAAATAATTATTCTTTTCATCGAAAGCTTAATTAAAACTTATTCTTCTTAGAATGAAAACACTTTTTTGGGAGATCCCTCCATTTGTTGGGGAAACCAAAAGAACTCTTGGGGAACAACACAAAAATTTATTTGTTCCATTGTTTTGTTTACAATTTAGAGAGCGGCATTTTGTTATGTAAAACAGTTTGAATGTGATCACAAATTTGGGTCTTTTGCTGACTCAAAAAATTAAAAACTGACATAATTTTATTGGAAATAATTTTTCATTAACATTTATATTTTTGGGGACTTTAATTATATATATTATACTTCCCTATTCCACCCGTAGGTATTAGCGGTGTATTTTTATACTAACTTTTTTCAGTACAGATTGGAATTCAGCACAATAAGAATTTCAATAGGTTCATATAAAACTTTACAAAATTAAATTCAGATACAAATTTACCAAAAACAAATAATATAAAATCATCAGTAATATAAATGCAATAAAATAAAATAATAAATACAACAATGAAATAAAAAATAAAATACAACAAATATAAAATAAAATAAATAAATAAAATTATCAGTCATGATTAGAGAGGCAGAGAAGCCTACCTACTGTATTTAAAAATAAAATAAATTAATAAACAGTGATTACATAATACTA
>JAQIBA010000089.1:781764-882645 GCA_028293925.1 Brueelia nebulosa
CGAAATATTTGGGTCCAAAATCATAGTGTCGCAATCTCACAATCAATTTAAAATTAGATCACAACAGCGCCATTGCAATTATTACCGATACAGATCGTCTGTATCGGTATTGTCTGCTGTCTGACCAATAAAGGTTACCAATGATTACCCTATGCTCTTCGAATACTCCGAAGGGAACTCATTCATCTCAATCTGAATGAATGCTTTATAGTTCTCTTCTGTATCAGTGTTTTTATGAGGGCAATAAAACTGAATTATTTGCGCGGGGCTTTTCATTTGCACTCGGTTGGAAGCTTTTCATGTTACACTGCCTAAAAAGTGGCAGATCCTGTTCCTGAAGTGAAATCCTGTCTCCGGGAATAAGAATGTTTCAACTCTTTCGCGAAATCATCAAATTAAAGAACGATAAGTGTATAACGCCGGGGGCAACACATCGAAACCGAGCTTTTACGAGCTTTTCCGTTTAATGGTTCACGAACGAAATTTAACGCATCGGTTTACGAAAGTAAACTGCCAAAAACCGTGCCAAAAAAATAAGCGCGTGTATTTATTTATTTATTTTTTTACAAAAGAGCCCCATCAAGAGGAATAAGAAGCTTTCGCGTATTTTGTTTTGCTTTCATTTTTTATTTTCTGACCCATATTATTAAATAAGTCGCAAAAATTCTGAGAAAAGACGACTGTAAGCAGAAAGAACAAAAGAATAGGTCTAATTTCCTTTCTGAACAATAAAAAAAATTTCCTGTTTTTCGCCCGCAATAAAAGTTTAACATTTATTTATGTAATATTTTATTGTTTTTATTTTTATGACCGCGTTTGTATTCGATTTGTGTTTACCAAATTGATTTCTATTTATTCGAAAACCGATAATGGGTGAGCAGCTTTGGCGGGGAAACCTTCGAAAGCTCAAAATTTTCAAGAATTTGCTAAAGACGCCCGAAATTTGAAGGAATTTCGGAAAGGATAGGTGGAATTTTCAAGAAATTGGAATTCCAATTTGGAAAAGATGGGGAAATTCGGAGAGGAATAAAAACTCATACTTAACTAATGCGAAACATTTCACCAATTCAAAATTCAATAAATATTATATCTCCGCAAAGAGAACAGTTTAAAACGGCGAATAGAAACTCTTTAACTTAAACAAAAAACGAAAAACCCTTTTTTCGTAATGCAAAAAAAAACACAACACAAACTTCACAAAAAAACAAAAATATAACTTCTGAATTTGGAAAGCAGAAATACACGCATTGAAACCATTTTCCAGAGTAACGAAACGAATGAAATATAATGAATGATGTTTTCTCGGTGACATATTTTAAAAAAAAAAAAAAAAGCTCATCTCTTAACGTTTGACGAACAAAACAGAAATCGATGAAAAGGCAAAGCCAAAATCCCGAACCGCAACTTTAAGTCGGCCTTCTTCGTGTTCTGAATAAAAACCCTAATCAGATCGAATATTTACAAACGGGCTAAACATATTTTAGAAAAAAGCGATACACTTGAGCGAATTCTGTTCTTTTGATTAAAATCCCCGGGGCGATTGAACCCCTTTGAAAAAATAAATTTATATTTTCGCGGCAATTTTAAATTCATGAGGTGGCAATATAAAGTTCAGCCTTTGTACAAATTTTTCTTTGGAAGTCTGAACGAGTGTGCTTTCACTACGGCTGAACTTTCAAACTTTCCCTGACAGATCAGCATTAACCTCTTCCATATCCACACGACTTACAATCAATAAAAAAAAAATTTAATTAAAAGGATTATGTCGAAAGCCTATCTCAGGCATTCCCTTTATCCCGTGAAACATTAATCTCCAGGAGCGCAGTCTCAATTTAAAAATTTATTTTCTAAATTCGAAGGGAAATTTAAAAAAAAAAATAAAATCAATTTTAGGAATTGACGAAATTTGAAAATAAATAAATTTTCTGACGGGGGGTGATGCCATTTCCTCCGAATATAAATTTTTTATTTCGTCTTATCCGCATCGGCCTTAACTATTCATAAGTGGGAATGACTTTGGGATTTTTCGAAAACATCCCAACAAGAAATTTTTAAAATTTTCCATTTTCCTTCGGTTCGGATGGAAACATTTGGGAGAGAAAAAGGAGAAATCGTTTAACTTTAATATTATAAAAATTGTTTCCGAAAAGCGAAATTACCTGTAACTGATGTTTGCAAAAGGGAATGGAGGATTTTTATAAAATGTCAAAATCATTCGTTAGAGTGAAATTAAAGAGAGTAAAAGCCGGAAAACTCAGTGTAAACTTTTTGCCTCATTTGCAATATGTCAAAAAATTATTACATGGCTGACCGATTTTACAAGTTTTATACTGAGAATTCACCAATAAATATGTATTTGCATATAGCCAGGTGATTTAATCCTCTTTTATATTTTAATTTGGAAAGATAAAAATAAATAATATAGTATTATATTATACTAGCGGGCTTCGCCCGCGCTATGACTTGGGAATTTCAATCTACCTCTGTACCTTAATAACCTTAATAACAACAACACATCTCCTAAAAACTGAATGCACCTCAATAATCACATTGCACTTAACTACAAAAATAATGTTTCTTCTTTATTCAGTCATGGTTGTTGTTGATGTCAGTCTTCTGTTGCTTCTCCTCTTTCTCTCCCTCTGTTAATCCACTCTTTCTTTCGTCGTTCAGCCATCCAATTTCTCTTCCATATCCTTCTTTCTTCACTACTCTCCCTTCTAAATGGTTCTCTCTTTGGTCTGCAATCTCTAAATTCCTACTTATCTGTGGGCGACTAAACTTCCATCTCTTCCTCCCTCCATCTCTCTCTTCTTCCCTCCATCTCTCTCTTCTTCCCTCCATCTCTCTCTTCTTCACTCCATCTCTCTCTTCTTCCCTTTGGGTCTCAACCCCGATAGAGTGGACTTTCTTCCCGGAATTTTCATAAAACTACAAGCGCAGAACCCACACTAAATAATTTATATCAATTTTGTTTGTTTATCAATTTAACCCCATTTATAGTCAAAGTGGTCTCCACGGGAACAAATTCCCAGACATGTTTTCTGGAGATTCCTCAGCTTTTGCTTATTTTCGAGAGAATGAGACATAGCGCAGAACCTTCTTTGGAAAAATGCGCGTCTTTTGGAAAAAGCCCGGTCGAAATCGGTTCGGTCGTTGCTTAGATCTTAGCTAACAGAAACGGAGTGCAAACACACACACACAGACACAGACACAGAGACACAGAGACACATACAAATTTCCTTTAACAGATTTATATATTAGTATATGATATTTTCCAGTATTTTAGCCGTTTTTAACGACTCCAATGTGTTTGTGTTTAGACTCAACGTTTTATCAGTTGTTTATTAATTGCAGTGAAACTTTTAAGGCAGTTTATATTTATGTGACGTAATGAAGATAAAATTCAATTAAAGCGTCGGCTGATAATGTTTAGATAAATCATATTTGTGTATTTCTATTGTTTTCCAGATTCCCGCGTAAAAAAATGGCGTTCTTGAGCTAAATTTATGTTAAAATCGAAATGCGGCCTTTTTGAACTTACCTTGGGACTCCAAAGAGTTCATTAAAGGTGTTTCGCCACTGAGTGGTGTTTCTGCGTTCATCACCAACTTCCCTCGGTTTTATCTCTGTTTTTGTCAAATCATTTCCACTATTCCTTCAAAAAAGCGTCTGTCCTCTCTCTCTCTCTCTGTCGGATCTAAATTCGCTCAAAGCAATTTCATATTCCGGAGAAAAAGCAATAGAGAGGCCGAAATAGAAAATCCTTCTGCTTATTCGTTTTTCTTCTGCTTCGATAAAAATCTGAATGAAAATATTCACACGAATAAATTAAAATGCCTTTTCCTGCAACTCTGACAGCTTTTCCCCCAGCGATGTGAAATATGAACTGCGCAAAATAAAAAGGAAAACCGAATTCCCTTCCGTCAAAAACCTCCCCCAGCCTTGACATAAATTTCAATTTGCGGTTGCATTCGGTTTAGACTTTCCTTCCATTATTCAAGAAAAAATCTCCAAAGAGTTCCGTTACCAAAGCTAACAACCAATTACGGACTGCATATAATTATACGAAAATCGCGGATGGATATTTAACATGTTATTTTCGCGGGGAAAACGCTCAATAAATATTCACTACCCTTTTCCCATAATTAAACTCAATTTGAACCCCTCAGGAAACCTTTGATCCCTCTGCTATGACAGTGCATTTTTCGGAAAATATTTTTTTGAGTTCCGAAGATAAAACTTCGATTGGGCAATTTAGTGAAAACCTTTCGCGGATTTTTCCTCCTCAGATTATAAATGTTTAGCCATAATCCGAAATTGGGAATCCGGGATTTATTCTCATAAACTATTAAACGCTTTATGGATTATTCTAAACAAAGCCTTCGACTCTTAAGGATTACGTAAAAGATGTGCTTTTTGTCGCCATACTTTGGGAACTACTTTTTGTTGTCGGAGGATTTCTTTGCATCCCCCCAATTAAATCCCATTCCGATACTCCCGCCCAAGATGGCCCCAAAAAAGGTCCACAAAGTGCAGACTTATCTACCCTCATTCCTCCCCAACGATCTCAGGTGTAACCAACGCCATTGCTCGAAACCCAAAGCTTCGTCCTCAGCAACAATGCCCGTTGGAAACTATCCATGTCAAGGTTACGATGAATCAATAAAAGCAAAAGTTGACTTTGGATTTGTTCAAATGGAAAATCAATTTTATGGATTCTCCAACAACAGACTAATTTGTAAAACCCCGAATTACGCTGCGGCGTCTCATTCTGATTATAAATAATTACGCAAAAAGTAATTTTACCTAATAATAGTGAAACAAAAGCGATGTTTACAATTCGCAGCTTTTCCCTATAAAACAGTTCGTGTGAAAGCCCAAAGCCGGTCGATTAAATAAAATAACTCTTTTCGCTGATGTTATTGCTTATTTAGCTGATTGCTCGTTCGGGGGAAATTTCTCTCAGTGACCTACAACGGCATTTAATGCAGCCGGAGGAATAACAGATAACGCAGACAAAATTCGTTTATGTCTTCGACGTCTCCCAAAAGTTATATGATTTATAGCGTTTATAGTTACGTTGTTAAAACAACGAAAATGAACTGCATAGGGAAAATGACTTCATAAAGGGATGAAAACAAGCACACGGCGGCATTTGGGTAAACAAAACGTGCCTCTTAAAATTACAACACTTTCCCCTAAGTCTCTTTTACACCCTTACGATGGCCCAACCCTTTCATTCGCCAAACGAGAAAATATTCTCCACATTTATTAAATCTTACGTTTTTTTTTTTGTTGTTCGGGGAAAACTTCACAAATCTTTTTTTTTTATATATATATGAACAACTTAATTATCTTAATACGCGTTATTAATTATTTCCTGACACTGGGATTGCGGCAATTAATTAAACCGACACTGAAGCGGCGAAGGAAAGCATTTCAGCGCTCGCGTTGTTTCCGGACGTTTCATCCCCAACCCCCGAACTGAAACACCCCGATCGGAAGAACCCCATTTATGACACAACATTTGGAAAAAAAAACTAAGACATGCACGGCCGATTACAGACCACCAACTGTAGCTTAATACATTTGAAAAGCGACGAAGGCAAAAGGGGAGTTTCGTGCTTCGCCTTCGACTGCATAAGCAGCGCTGAGGGTTCGCCGTTGTCTATCTCGCGAATTGCGTGTTGTTGAGTGGAGTTAACGTATACTTATTTTCCGGGGAAAGGTCATTTTTTACATCCTTACTGCTAATACACCTGCGGGAAATTATCGGTGCTCATTGACAACGAAAGGGAGAATTCGGAGTTGTCGACTTTTGGGGCCATTGATGGAAGAGAAAAAGGAGACTTTTCCGAATACTTTTTTTTTACAAGTTCTCAGTGACGCATTTTGGATAAAAAAACCAAACTGGCCGCAGTCCCGAGTCGTAAAATAGAGAAAAATGTCAAATCCACAATGGCAGGAACCGCGCCCAGAATAACTCGACAACAAATTATTTCAATTGTACAACACAATTTTAACCAAAGAAAAGACGTTTTCGTCCTCGTTTGGCATTTCGAAAAATTTGATATTTTACAACAATAAATCGTTCACAACTCTTCAAATTACGTCTAATACGAAAAGAAAAATTTCCCGGGGTAAAATTCAATTAATTTCACCATTAATTGTAACCGAAAACGGAAAATGATCGTCATTTAAAAAGTCCCCCAAATGATGTCATTCAGCAACAGTGGGAATATTGTTGTTTATTATAATTTATTCTACTTTAACCCGACAGAAAAGAGAACGCGTTAAAATTATGCTCAAGTTAATTTCCTTGAATTTACCCATTTTCTGCTATCGACAGACCCTTCCTCCGGTGTTGTTTAAGTACCACTTAAATGTGGCAAAAACTGGACATTCATTCATTAACTTTAATCCCTTATTATAACAAAAGAGAACATTAATCAATTTATATTGTATTCTGTTTATACTGTGTATTATAGCTGCACATCGTCTTATAATTACAAAAATTTGAATGTTATGATTTTGTCTTTTTTCTAGGTTTTATTTCAAATAAAAAAACCACTTTCATATGAAAAATTTTGAATTGGGTTTTATGCGAAAACCTAAAATCCGATTTTCCCACACACGCGTCGCTAAAAAGGCTTAGGAAAGGGAAAAAAACTGCAAAAAGTCGAAAAAATAAAGCCAAAGCCTTCATTACCCCGTTATTTTGCTGGCAAAATCCCGGGCTAACCTTTCCCTCTGCCTCTCTCCCTTTCTCTCTCTCTCTCTCTCTCTCTTTTTCCAGACTCCGGCCTGCAGACAGGCGCCAAGCGTCACGTCTATTAGTTCACTTATTTCCACCATTTTCTAATTCCTATTATTACCTTCCTCCTCTTTAACTCTGACCGTAACCACTGTACATTTGACGGCTTCAAGTCATCTTCACTTGGTGTAATACGAGCGAAGAGGTTCTCGGATAATATCCAGACGATTTTTAACTTCCAAATAAATATTTTCTTTCCTCAAGAGAGAGGGAAGAGCTCGGTTGTCCCTTGTTTTCTCTAATCTTTGCAAGACTCGACCTTTTCACGGCTTATTAACCCATGTCAGTCTCTCCGTGTGTTGTCGCTCTTTCTCATCTCTGCCTTGTTCAATCAATTTCTCACTGACCCCTTATGAGTTTTTGCAAGTTCATAAAAAATACGAAAAATAAACAAAGGCAGGAAACGTCACAACCAAGAACTATACGAACACGTACCAAAAATAAGTGAAGTCATCCGTAAGAAGAGAATAACATTCTACGGACATTCCAGGGAAGACTAACCGGTCAGATATTCGAACACTTCCTCAGTAGAAATACAAAGCCGTCGTGGTTCGGGGAAACTGAGAGAAGCAGTGCTCACAGCAGAAGATATACAAAGACGAAACACCCTTAAGAAGAAAATAGAAAGCACCAGTTTCCAGGAAAGAGCCAAAATGGACAGAAAAAAGAAAGGAAGAACACAGCAAGAACGACGAGAGAATACTGGAAGAAGAAAGAAAGGAAAAAGCTGAAAACCAACGTGGTCCACAGACGGCCCAGCCAAAAAAAAAAAAAAACAAAGGCAGGAGTTATTCGGAATCCGCTTAAAACGCCATGAAAATGACTTTAATGTTTGTAAAACCTTTTCCAAATAAATACAGAAAAACTCGGGGCGATGTTGAAATAACATTCAACGGTTTATTGAAAAGATCAAAAAATATTTATGAGATATGTGAAACCTTAAACAACCTTTCAAAGCTTATTCTTCAAATATATTTAATTTTCCGTTCATTTTCATCCCCCGTATTTAAATCAAATACATAAAAAACAAATTAATGGCCGATGAAAAAGAGAAAAGGAGGATTATATCTAACGCGATATGAATCCATTCCGAATTATTAATATTTTCTCTTCTTCGTAAATCAAATCACATCGTTTTGCAGGTAAACCGAGAGTATTTATAATTATTAATTCTTTCTGGAAAAGCTCGAGGGAAAAGCCAATAATTAAATTTTAAATGAAAATCCGGATGAACATCAATATGAAAAATTGAGGCTGTCAATAATTTTAAATCTATGTAAGAAGTGAACGCATTTCCAAAGGTGAAAATAAACGTTCCCATTGCACATTTGGTGAAAAGATGAAAACCTTCTCTTGCAGAAAATAAAATTTCAGATAACCAGTATCAATTTCCTCTAAATTGCCTTGTCAATCAAGCGAATTTCCTACTTCGCGGCGATGTTTCAATCCCTTCATCATCAAACAGATTCCTTCATAAGCAGCCGAAATTCCCCGGAGTTAAGTGGTTTTCTTTCGCGCCCGTTTTCCTCTGAAATCACACTCAGAAAAAATAAAAAATGCGGTCAAAAATTAACGATCCCCGAATTTCCCCCGAAAATGTGGAACTTTCGTCGTAATTTCATCCTTCTCATTAAGGTTAACCCTTAAAGGCACTTTCTTTCAGGTTGGCTATTTATTATTTGACCTCTATCATTTCTTATCTGTCCGGTTTTATCTTCATTTGTAGTTTCCTCACAAAGAAGTTCTCAAAAGTTCTCAGGGAGTTCCCAAACTGCCAAAATGGGTTTTTAAAGGTTCCGAAAATCTCCAAAATCCGATCAGAATATCGATTCCATTTCCTTTTTTTTCCAAAGAAAATTAGAGGTGTATTTAACTTCGATTAAATGTTTCTCCTGGAAACTTTGGTTGAGTGCGGGGTCAATAAGGTTACCCCTGGCTTCGTTTCAATCCACCTCTTCCCTCCCCTTCGGGATGCGAACTTACTCGGGAAGAACTTAAAAGTTTCCACTTTACAACAACAAGTTTACTTAAAAACTGCTGAAAAAACTTAATTCAACTTTTAGGGGGCGAAACGAGGGTCTCTACCATGAACAGGTTAATTTCCATTTTGGTGTTGTGAGTTCTTGTTCTCATTGTGACACACGCAAAAACTTAAAAATTCATTAAAAAAGAAAAAACTTGTAAATTTAATCAAAAAGTCTGAAGAAAAATAAATTGAAAAATGAAACAAAGAGAAGATAATATAAAGAATACAAAGCAAACCGTTTCTTTCGCGAAAACTTGAAAAAAGGATAACCGTCTTATCTCGTCTTATCTAAAGAAGAGCGATGGAGTGTTTAAAATTGTTGGTTGTATTTGGGAGGAAGCAATCCGGGTTGTGAGTTGACATTTTAACAAATACTACAAAAAAATACAAACTTATCCGAATACAAAACGGCTCATTCTTTTAAATTTTGAAAATTATGAATTTTGAAACCTTTTTATACGCCTTCGCCAAATATTTGACACTGATTAGTATTTAAAATAACAGTGTCACTAACAATCTGCGTCAAAGGACCCAATTCAAAGGATTTAATGGAAAAGAATCAGACGCAGATGGCGCTGTTGATTACAATTTAATGGACTATGCGGAAATAAGTTAATTGTAAAGCAAAAACCCGGATTTTAAAATAAACCCATGTTACTACATAAGTTTTAACCGTCTCCCAAATATCCCTCATCTTCCCGTGTGTTAAACTCCTTCGGGACTTCGAAGGAGTAAACGGGTCTTCAGGGGAAAATAATTGGAATTGTTTTTGTTTTCCGCTCTCTCTCTCTCTCGTGTTTCGGCTTACTAACCATAAAGATCTGTAAACGAACCGACAGCTTTTGGCTCCATTTTGGATTCACCGAGAACACAATGAGCCAAACATGATGAGCACCTAATCTTTTGCTGCCCGTCATTTTTGACAAAACACAGAAGTTGAAGCAGTCTTATATGAAAAGGATAATGTTGGAGTCATACAATAACCCGAATTGAATGAAAAGTTTGTGACCGATGAGAGCAAATCACTCCTCTTTCCTTTTCTCCAATGAATAATGCCCGGGGGATTATTCTCGCGACTGCATTTCTTTTTAAAGATTTTTCATTTCGTCGTCTGATTTGTACAAGCGAAAAACCCTCCTCCGAATTTTGCTCCCGGCAATCCCACGCATTTCGTAGAATAATTCATAGAAAAATAAATGACGTCACATTCGCTCGTCAGAAAGAAGATAATCTTCAACATTTTTCGTGTTTCTTTTGAGCCGGGAGAACGGAAACTGAAATATTGACTCGAATCCGGAAATATATTTCTTCGTGGCGAAGATGGATATCTTACTTCGAAGATAACCGGTTCGCCGTTGATAAGTTGTAATGACTTGCGCCGACCGAAAATAGATCTCATGATTGCTGGTTTGAAAACAAAAAAAAAAAAAATGGGAAAACCGGTGTTAAAGAAACGCACCTTGAGGTAGAATGTGTTGGCGATGAAGAAATATTTATTAAAAGAAGGGTGAGAGGGGCGTTGTATTTGCGCAAGCCCTGACTGTAGCTTGTCTGGGTCAAAAGATCCAGGACTCGACACTCGTAGCATTTAATTTTTCTACGAGAAATTTCCACTTCTTGATTATTCAGCAGCGAATCCGCCAGAACAAGATGAAGGCGTGACGTTGAAAATGGATTTGGAAACTCTTTTTATTTCCGTTGTTCTTCCCCCCGAAACGATTTCATCCTTTTCGGATATTTTTGGTTTATCGCTGGGGAAAAGCCGGATAATTATTTCCGAGTGGGGATTTCGTTCCTTTATTTTTTACACAATGACTGAATAAAAAAAAGAACAATTTTTTAAATATAAACCAAAGAATTAAAAATATTTTACTTAATATTGAGTCAAAGATAATTTAGTAAAGTAAATATTTTTAATCCAAAGAAAGTTCTGTAATTTACTTACAATATTATTCTATACTGTAACACGTTAATAACTGTAACGCCCGAGAAGGGCATACAGTTTTGTATTAAATATAATTTTAAGTATGGAAAATCTATTTTTATCAAAACAAAAAAGATAAGTAAAATCTATTTCACTGTTGTTTTTCTTTAATTAAGTTAATACGCGCGTATATTTAGGGTTGAGTTTGTCAATGGATTTCTCTCAGAAATGGGAATTTACTCCTGAAAAGAATTTTCTATTCGTTTCACACTCTATGGCCATTTGAATGGGTCTAAAGGCAATAAAGATAGCGCACTTTACTTATTTAAACCGACTGTAAAATTCAGTTACGGAAGTTTCTCGAGTCCGGGGAAATCGATCCGGGAATTATTCGGGATAAAAATGCTACAGGAATCCTTACACTCCGCACAAGAGTGGATAGTGCTAACAAGCTGAAAATCTTTTTAGGGAAGAACCATAAAAATGAGAAAGCATTACGGACACTCCAATCTAATTTACGCACAAGGCAAGGCTTACTCGAATAACCGCCATTAAACAAAATGTTTAAAGCCATCATTAAAAAAATTTATGTTTTCGGGAGAGAAAATTAAAAGCGAAAGCCTCGATATTTGAGTTGGGGGAAAACTTAAAATCGGTATTTTCCGCAATTTTTAATATTGTGTAGGCCCGAGTCTTAGAAACTTCAAATTAGTTTCCATAATTAGTAAAAATGAAAGACGAGCAGCACTTAATTTGGTAATTTGTGCCCATATTATTAATAAATTCACCTAATATTATAAGTAGTGTATTTATATTTTTGATCAATATGCGTTGTAGCTATTTTGATTTTCTTTGTACCTAAGAATACTTCCTTTGCACACTGAGATCAGTTATATAAATAGTGATTTACGCAATAATGTGCGAGCTTATTCTATTGTACTATGGTATAGTATATATATGTATTGATGTAAATTTTACAATTTTTATCAAAATTTTATCATTTATCAGGGTTTTACCATATAAAATATCTTTCGACCTATAACAAAGCAAATTTCAGCGTACAAAATTGACAGTCCGAAATAAAAACAGGGATAAAATAGGTTAAAAATAAATAAATAAATAAATAAAAATAAAGCAAAAACAGGGATAAAATAAGTCATAAATAAATAAATAAAAACCAACACACAGAGGTCTGTAGAGGGGGCTAAAAGGAAAGATAAATTAAAATAGATAGATAAAATAACATAAAAACAGGGATAAAATAGGTTAAAAAGAAATAAATAAATAAAAAATAAAATAAAAGCAGGGATAACATAAGTTACAGGTAAATAAATAAATAAAAACCGATACACAGAGGCCTATGGGGGGGGGGGGGGGCTAAAAGGAAAGATAACATAAAAAAATAAATAAATAAAAATAAAATAAAGACAGGGATAAAATAGGTTAAAAATAAATAAATAAATAAATACATAACACCAACATACGGAGGCCTGTAGACGGGGCTAAAAGGAAAGATAATAGAAATAAAACAAAGCATTTGTGATTCTTTTAAAAAACTAGACTCAAAAGTAACGAATAAATATACATGAAGGCTACTAATAAATAACAATAAAGTACATATTCTTATACTAAATGATTTTAAGCTGCTTTTAGGAAATTAAGGACTCAAGAAAATTCCAACCCGGTCTCTCTGTATGGTCAGAACAAATACCCAAAGGCAGGGAAAGATGCCTTTATGATGTGTGAATCCTAAAAGGCCTAAGCGAACAAATGAGGCAAACCCCTGTCTTGTACAGTGATCTTGATCAAAATTAAAGCAAACCGAGTGGATATTCTGCAGGAAAATGTAATCACTGCATTTGCACCTCTATTTAAAAAGTACAAAGAACCCAAATAATTCCTTATCAGTGAAGGGCAAAGCCCATTGTGCTTCATTGCCTCACCCAGGGAAATATCACAGTTACAACATCGGAAATACAGTAATTCTTCGAGTTTCAACCTTTACTTCTTTTCTTATTCTTTACCAAGGGCGTTTTCAGTTTATCTTTGGTGTCTGCATCTCATATTAAACCTCTTCTTTCCTTTGATTCTGCAATGGAAATTTATTTACTGCCATTTCCTTTAAACGTGCTCGGAGAAACGATGAACAAACACAAAATTGACTTTCAGGATCGACAATTGATGAGGCTCACCTTAAAATTTACAACGATCAAAAACCATTGAAAAATAAAAGCGAGTGACCTGCAGTCTGCACTACATTTCCCCCCTTTTGGCAAATAATTAATAGAAAATCAATGGAAAAGTTAAGCTATTAAACTTTGAAAACATTTAATTAACTTTCAATAACAGCGAAACTTTTCCAAAATCGAATAATCCCCTGGCTGATATCAAAAACTGTCAATGGCCCATAGGAAAATAATGAATTATGGTATTTAGAAAAACCGACGGAGAAATGGGATCAATCGGTTCCACATGAAATCAATGATATTCCGGAGTGCAAGAAGGCCCGGGACGTGACCTTAAGTGACCTAATTTTTTTTTAGTTGGAAATTTAACTGCTGAAGACATCTTCCGGGTAGAAGGCGAATTGAGAGGCAATTTTCAGAACATTGAAAAAGCGACCAAAGCTACATCTGCTCGTTGAAACAGGCATTAGAAGGTTACGCTTTTGATCGCTGAGCGGTTTTCAGAAAAGCTATTACGTAAGCGCCTTTTCTAAGAGGAAAGAAAATTTTAAATGCAACCTTTTCAAATACTTTGTGCCACCCAAAAATTCTACAAAAACTGTGAGAACTGTTCTGATATCAAATCCTTCTCTGTACAAATCGATTTTTATTATTTTCCGGCAATTTCAATAATTCTAAACCGTTTCTGATTAATTTGGAACCTCAATTTGGGATTCCAAAAAATCAACAATTCAAAAAATAGGACGTGAAAATCCCATTATAAATTTAAGTGATTAGAAATTTCAGATTATCGACTCGTCCTCAACAAAGATTTATTTGCGATAACGACATAAATGTATTTCGGAAAATAATTAATATATCATTATAACTTTGAGATGCATAATCTCATAAAATTAGGGGAAGCCAAATTAATTATCCTCCGCACCGTCATTCAACATAATATTTCAAATTTAATTTCCAATTTCAAAATTAATAGAAACGACAGTCATTTTGACAAAGAGCGGTGAAGAAACAGAACTGAAGCGGTAATTTTCTTTGTTTTACCTCCGTTCTTCCATCTTTCTCAATTTTAACCACCCTCAGCACTTTTAACTTTCACCTAGGGTAACATTAAACCTTTTTAAACCTTAAAACACACCTCTATTTAAATTCGGAGCACTATTTTGAGACTCCCATTTGAAAAACAAAGAGGTTTAATTCCCGCGATCTCTTGTAATTTTATTCCTTAATGTGAATATTATGTAATAAGAAGCAATTTTTTTTATGTGGATAATACGGAGCCCCCCACACTTCACCCTAGAAAAATTTGAATTTCAATTATGTAAGCAAATCAAAGCTGTTCGACCGGGAAAGAGGGGAGGACCGGGGAATTTTTTAGGTCGAGAGGTTTCATCGAAGGAATTAACTGAAAAGCTTTATAAAGGGAACTACACGGGCTTCTAAAAATAAACCAAGTATGTGCTGGTTCTTTTTTTTTTCAGCCTCGACTTAAAAGGATTAATGCTGAGATGAACAATGTCTTCCCTCTTCTGTGGACTTTGGGAATCGTTTCACGGATTGCAACGTTGTTTGAAACTCTGAAAGCTTTGCTATTTTCTATAACATTTGTTCTTTAATAATCCAAAGTGTAAACCACACCCTCTCAGACATCAGTAGTTTTCATTAATACCAAAATACAATATAAAATACAATACAATACAAAATTTTTCAATTTCCACCCGTAAGAGTTACATACAAAGTGATATTTCATTAAAATGCTTTACAACAGTCCTCACATTTGCAAATACAATAATTATGAAATAACAGAAGCAAAAGAGTTTATCTATAAAATTATCTATTAATAATAGAACTAAGAGTATTAAAGAAAAGAAGAGTGTTTTGTTTTTTATATTTTGTTATTTTAATGCGACAAATATATTATTAATAGTATTGACAACTAAATAATACATAATAAAATGTTGTATTTATTTACATGTTATTTCTTATTCTGTTATTTATATGTTTATTTTGTTATTTTTATTTATTATTGTATTTATATTTTATTGTTAAGTTATTTATATGTTATATTAAATAAGTAAAATAATTCACTAAGAAACTATTAAATTTTGTATTGTCAAAATACTTTTGAGCGCTACTGTATATTTGAAAAAAAACTGGTTCAAGTTTTGATCAAAAAACAGCACAATGAGGACTTTTTACACTTCCATGATTTTCACATTTTCATCCAATCTGTTGAAAAACGTCACTCGATCAAATATAATTAAACAAAAACGCAAATTGAATGAAAATATTTCACCTGTTGCTGTCGTTCCCATTCAGTCTATTTAAAATCATTATGACTCCTTCGAATAAGGGCAGCACAATAGGGGTGGAATAAAATTTCACTGACAACTTTATTTTCTGCAGATTAATGAAAAGCGATGGTAATTCGGAACGGATGCTTTAAAGATTGAATCAGCTCTGGCAATTTCCCCCCTTTTGGGTGTAACACCGACTGCGAAACGAGTTCCCTTTAAAAATCCACTTTCTCTAAAAGTAATTTAAAAAGCGAATGATAAAAATCAAACCCTTCTGTAACAGTCTCCTGGCTATAAATACCAAAATATTGATTTTGACTACAAATGTTTTCCCCACACTGTACGACCGATGATCTTTTCACATCGCTCATAACACAATTGTCTAAATATGTCAGCAAAAAAAAAAAGCGCACGGGAAACCTAATTTTCCTGATTTTTTACTCTTTCGAAAAATAAATATTTCCACTGTCCTTTTGCCTTGCGAAGCTGCAGACTCGTTAATTGTAAGTCCGAGCCTTTTTCACCGATGGTTTTGACTTTTCCTCAGTGGAAAAGCGACCAAAAAATTTTCCAGCTAATATTCGACCCTAATTCGTGCCCCCAGTGGCATGCCCCAGTTCTCAGGGAAACGTTTCCGCTGATTCCCCTATCAATCCAATTTCCATTTCCATTTCTTTGCATTTTTCTTATTATATTATCGAAACCGCTCAGAAGAAAACAGAAAATCAATTAAAATTCGAATGGAACCGTTCCTTTGTGGAAAACCTCACCGAGTTTACGTAACAAAATTAATGATGTCATTCTTCGCGTTTATCTTTGAATCTGTTAACGGAATTCTTCGTATTGGAGTTACTCTTGAAATTGTTGACTTTTCCGTCCATCGCTATTTTCAATTCATATTTATGTTTTTTTTTCTATTTTATTCCTCTTAAAAATTAGATTAAAATTCCTTTCGATTATTGAACACTTAAATAATCCATGTGCGTTTTTTATAACTGTAAAAACCAACTTTCACGATGAAAAGTGTTTAAATAGTGTTTAAAATGTAGGAAATGGAAGAGTGTTGACAGGTGACACTCTCTCATCCATTTTTCGTGATTTAATTTTTTTTAAATCTGCCAAAGATTTTTTTACACTAACACGCGTGATAAAATACATTTTCACACGTCAATAAAAATTGCTGCAGTTATTTTCTCTAATTCCGAAGTCCGGGAAATTCAATTATCGCCATGACTGCGCTTCGATTCCCCTTTTATTTATGTATCGTCACATGCTTTTTTATTGGGGGAAAAATTGGAGCATTTTCAATTTTGAATTTTTTTTTTTTTTGGAGGGGAAATCTTTTGGAAAACTTTCAAAAAAACTACACCGCTTATCTAAGAAAACCTCACATGGCTCTATTTAAAATTACGTGAAAAATAAAGCGAGGACGTATTTTGGTGACGTCGCTGACAAAAGACCGGAGAGATTTCCATGAAAACATCCATTTTGGGGAGTGTTTTATCATTAAATATATTCTGTTGAATACAGGTGTATAAATAATGGAGGTGGAGTATAAATGCAAAGGAGAGAGTAAAAGCGAGAGTTTGGGAGGAATTTTTTTTGCAATCTCAGCTAATCATGTGCTTTTCTGATGTTTTCATTTTCTTTGTTTCCTACGGTTTTCATATTGACAGTCTGCCATTTTTAATTTTTCAAATTAAAAAATTTTCCCGCAGAACGACAATAATTTCGAGCGACAGTTAATCATAACCCGCGCGTTTTTATTTCCTCAAACGGATTTTAGCATCCAAAAAGGTCTAAAAATTTTGGAAAAAAATTCATTCCCGTTTTCGATCTCAATATTCCCGTCAGCACCGAACTGCTTAGTTTCCCCATTCCTGGAAAGGTACAATAAAATAACTTCTCTGAATTTTAACAGTCGCTTTTCATTCTTTTCACTCTCACACCCAAATTCACCAAATTTTTAAGCAACACTGATCTGCCTAGAATTTCCTTATTATCAAAACGAATAATTAAGCTATCCTGCAAGAAAATGACCGACTGAACAACATGAAAAATAAATATTCAGGCGGAGAAATATCAAGTTTTCCACCTTGAAGATCACACTCGGGAACATCATCTATGCAAATTACAAAATTTTTCATATTTAGTCCGTCCCGAGATTATGAAAAGGGTTTCGCACTTGCCAAAGTGGGAGAGGATATTTTGTGAAATATCCCTGGAATTGGAGCAGAAAGGTGAGCGAGGAAAATTTTTTTTTTTTTGTTACAGTTTCGTGCGATATCATCAAGCCATTTCTGAAATGCAAAAAGAAATCCATGTTACTGATGTTCTCCACAATTACAGATGATAACATGATTGCCCTTTATCTTTATTGATGCGGTTCCTAAAATTAGAAACGGGGCTGACTCACGCTGCTTAAAATTAGGCTTCAGACTAAGCTAACAACGCCACTGGATTTCCCTTCGTTTAATTTTCCAATTTTCACACCTGGAATTGATATTCCATATCTTACGAGACCTCTTTCATTAATTTTCTGAGCCTTTTTAATACTGTAAGAGGAAATTTGAAAAATTCCTTTTAAGAAATTTCCCTCACGAGTTTTAACCATTACATTAATAAGTCCGCGCCAAAAATTACGGTTCTCTGGAAATTATAATGTGCATCGCAAAGGGAAGAATCGACGCAAATGAAATAAAGGAGAATGAATTAATATGAATATCTTGTGATTGTCTGGGACGCCATTGATGATACTGGAGGAAATTTCACCAAGGATTCATTAATCCTAATGGTTACCAACGAAGCAATTTATAATTCATTTAAGCATGACTGCCTCAAATTCAAAGAAAGGAGATCTAACGAGCGTCTCTTCCTCTTATTATCATAAGCATATTACGTAGATTACAAATCAACAAAAATTATAAATAAATTATTATCACATGAGAATCATTGCGAATACAGAATTCGTTATTAAAATGTGCTAAATTTTACTCCTCGTTTTCGATATTTTATGGAAGCTTTTTAATAATACAAAAAAGAATTTTACCTCAAAATTTTTGTTCCTGGCTCTAATTTTTATGTAAAATTTAAACCACTATTAAAGGGAACGAAAACAGCAGAACAAGCTTTCGAATATTATGTAAAAGTTTGGTTTAAACTTTACTTTCGAAACTTTCCTTCTCGGAGATTCTGATTCTCATCAACCTCTCAGAAAGACATTACGGTCGAAATTTTTTAGAGAATTTTGAAATTTCACTCAACCGAATATTTCACATTACTCTCAGAAAGTTTCATAACCACTACAATAAAAATCCTTTCATTAAGCAAATTATTTCTTTCTTTGCCCATAGTAAAAAAACATACAGTAAATGCAACAGAACAAACCCAAACATGTTTAACTTTTTACATAATTTAACATAACACTACATCAGAAACTACACTACACTATTACCACATCTAATCCACATTTTCTTTTCTTTTGTAATATTCGAAAACTGAGGGGATAAAATAAATGAATACAAAAAAGTAACTAAACAAATAAATACATAAAATAAAACTTTGAGATTTTAAAATACTAAACTATGTTATTAAACAAATGGAAAATTTTCTTAATCCCACTGCAACTGTTTTATTTTACAAACATACACCACAAAAATTAATAAGTTACTCGTTAATGAACCATTTCGAGGGAACCAAATAATTAAAAATCTGAGAATGGGTTTTCCACCTGAAAGATATTATTTTCAAAATATTTCAATATCATAATTAAATTCTTTTCGACCCCAGATTAAGTTTTCTTTCTGTAGAATTAAACCTCTTCAGTTACATTGTATACAAAACAATTAAAATCAATAAATTAAACGAAGATTATAATTAAACCCCCCATTTTGACGCGAAAACACCCATTGTTTAAATTTCGTGCAAAAAACAGGAACTCCGAAACTCTCCCCCTCCCCTCCCCTCCCCTCTTATCTTTAAAACACCGACAACAACAAAACCTTTTTTAATGGAATTTATTAACCCGCCGTTTGCCTTCTCTTTTGTCTGACCCATTGGAAAACATATCACGATACATTCCTTCAGTTGGAGAAATTGGTGCGAGAATGAGCGCACATGTTGGCCGATATTTACACCTTTTTGAGTGAATATCGGGTGAATCTTTTTTCTAACCCATCGGTCACCTTTCACCCGGTCACGATCTTTCATCCGACCCCCAAAAATCGACATGAATGGCATTTGGAAACCTTTTTAGGGTCCCGCCATAAGTTCAAACTCGTCTTTTTAACAAAAAATCGATAACCTTTAAAACATCAGCAAATTGCCAATTTCCGAAACCTCGTTTACTTGAATGTAGAAGAACACTTTCCATTCTTCTTCAGCTTACCCACTAGGATTTATTTATACATTTCACAGAAATGAGTTTGTGTGGAAGTTATTGTAAATTTCCTTCGGTTGCGTTCCGGAAGAAAGATAAAAAAAACAAAAATCTTGCCTTTCATCGCGGATGAAAATAAATTTTCCCCCTGTCACTCCTTATTTTTCCAATATTCTGCGATTGCTTTTTCGAGGTGTTCAACGCAATTTTAAGCTTAAAGAGTAAAATAAGTAAAAAAAACTGTAATTTAATGTTAAACAATATTGAAATTCCGAAGGAAAATTAACAGAATTCTTTCATTACTTTAATTTCAAATAATCATTTTTTTGGGGGGAGATACGACTAAACAAAGAACCGGTTTTTAAACGGTTTTATTTAACTTGGTTTTCGTGTCTGTCTGTCTGTCTGTCTGCAAAGACCGAGAATCAAAACTTTGAGGCGAAATTTGATCCGTTTCCCTCGAACCGATTTCTTTCAAATTTGGCCCACAATTTCGTTTTTGCTGACAATTCAAATTTCTGAAAAAATTTTTTAGATTGGTGCTCAGGTAAAAATAAAAAAAAATAAAGAAAATTCAAAAAGCCTAAAAAATTGGTCAACTTAGGATTCTTGAAGAGATAAGGTTATCTCAAGTCATGAATGAGCCCATTGTTAATATATTCTGCTATCACTTTACAACTCAGATATAACCGTTTAATAATAATAACATTCTGCGGATTGCTACCCTCAGCAGTTTTTGTCCGGAGATTGGACTCCACACAGAGTGCTTTTTAGTCTTATGTTTTTTTCTTAATGTAAAACTAAAAAGTAAAAAATAAAAAAAATTTTTAAATTTTTTAAAGTTAAACGGTTTTATTTCAAATTATGTCAACTGACAAAGGTAAATTATAATCATAAGAAAACCTCCGAATCTTTTGTCAATATAATACTTTCCGGGTTTTTCTATACGCGATTAATTCCGAGCTTTAGGTCATTTTTTATTCATTCGACTCCGATTGATCTCTCCGAGAAAGTTAAATAGATTAAAATCCTATAAAACCATCCAGAAGCATTACTTTAATTAAAATTTTCCTCCTTTATTTTTACCTCGAGGAATATTTTCCTGGTAAGTTTGTAATTTAAAGACGGAAACTCATCCCCAAGTTTTGTTTTACATCCGATTCACTAAATCAGGAGTCAAGGTTTTATCCGAGAATTCTCTCATTGGCAAAGGTTGCCCCGAAGCTGTATCCTTCCATGTAGTGTTCTTCCGTTCAGACATTTTCACGCTCAAATAACCATCGTGTCCTTTTAACGGAATGCAGCTTACAGTGTATAAATTTCCTCTGGAATTACTCAGCCATCTTTCTTTCTGTGCCTTTAAATTAATGTTTGTCGTTTGTTGTAAAAAATTGCAAAATATAATTTTTCTTTAAATGATGTTAAATTTTACTGAATTCTTCACACAAAGTTTTGCTCCCAAATTATGTTAAAAACAAAAGCCCGAGTTTATACTTCACAAAAAGAAAACCCAATACATATTAAAAGTATAAAAGTTTAAACTATGCCTTTGTGAAACAGACAAACACAAATGATTTATAATCTTTAAAAAACAAGTTAAACCACCTATAAAAAGCACTGTTTTTTTTTTTTTCAAAAGAAGTCCTGCGGCGAAATTTTTACCTGAAATTTTGATAATAACCTTTCTTTCAAAGTTAATTCAATTTTCTTACCGAGTTAATCTTTTTGAAAGTCCAACGAAATATATAAAAAAACTTTTGGAAGAGATTACAGAAACAATCGTCGAAGTTTTATTTTTGTAATGGCCTTTTGTCGAAAATTTCTTTAAAAAATCCCGTCACTCCATTTTTACCCGTAAAAGTTTATTTCCTATTTTTACATTTCATACCTACAATGGAGACATTACAATTGTCGTTCAGAGTGGCGCACTGCTTTTTAATAATAATGGCACATTCAGTTTCATTTGAGGTGACTCTTGACAATTAGAGTTTATGCAACCGGATTTAACGGAACGACAAAGGATTGCATAATACTCTAATGGGTAACATTTACAAATTTCAAATTTCATTGTATAAACTGTTTCGAATTAAAACTTGCAATTACACGAATCATAAAACTGTATTAAAATGGGCACTAAAGTCCAGAAAGTATTCCAAAAACTGCTTCATTAAATTAGATCCTAATAGGAAACTAACACGGAAATTCACGTGAAAGTTTATAACTTTATTCTCTGTTTTTTTTTTTTGTAATTTTAACCCCAATGTTGGTTAGCTTTTTTTCTCGGAGTTTTACTATGCATTATGTATTGCTTCGTACGTCATAACTTTTGACGTTAAAAATGTTTGAATTTTCAGGGGAATTGAAAATGTCCCGGAACTCTTTGAAATTTTCCATTGATCAGTGGCAGTTCATTAATTTGACCAATTGAAATTTGTTTATGTAATACCGAGTTGCCATCTGAAATGCAAATGTTCTCGGAATTTCTCCGCCGTTTCCCCGGAATGAAAATTAATTTCAAGATTTGATCAGAATCAAAATTTGAGAGCATTCTAAAGTGAAATTGGCTTATTAATTCAATTTAAATTTTGGGCTTAAGTGCTTTCGATTTTCCGGACGCTGTCGTTACATTCCCGACGTGAAAAGAGTTCAAACCACATATTAATTTCTCAAGAAAATGCTTTTACAACTTCTGATGAGTGAGGGAAAAGTTTGTTTTGCGTGAATATTCTCAGAATTTTCCTTTGTTCTGTCGGTTACTCTCCGATTGAAACGCTCAATAATTTCATTTAACAAAACATTCATTCACCTTCAAATTTCATTCACATTTAGAATTACGCTGATGATTTCACTTTGGATATTAAATTTCATAAATTGTTTTCTCGAATCGGTCTCTGATACCGCTAAAGTTTACAATTATCCCTTTATACACTCTCTAATAACAAATAATCACGAAAATGTTTTAAATACATTGTATTTAAGGGGGAAAACCTGAAGTGAAAGGAGCTGAACGAAAAAAGAGAATCTTTTCTAAGAGCTGAAATTTCTTCGAGGAGAGGAAAAATAAAACTTCGCGGAAAAACAAAGAGCTGCAGTAGATTGAGAGCTTTGGAGAATGTTAGAATACCGCCTTCGAGAAGAATACTAATGACTATATTAAGGAAAACTCAAAAAAATAATAAAAAAAAAATTTTTTAATTCATATTTACAATAAAAAATTCATTTTTATCACCATTAATTTTTTACGTAACTAACGTTCTCTACTTTAAAAAGAAAAGAAGAAACTCAAATAAAAACAATTAAAACTGGAAAAGTTTCCCTCAGGAATTTGTCCATTGTTCTGCTTTACTTTACAAAATTAAATAATTTAACAGTGTCTAATGGAAGCAGAAAAGTTCTTTGGACAAACAAATCTCGCGATAAATAAGCATAAAAAAACAAACTCGAGCAAATATTATATTCGGTTTTATTTTTAAGTATGAGTTTGTTGCCTTTTCATAAAAAATAGAATAAAATAAAAGACTGGCCGCAAGAGTAGGGTGACATGGTGCTCGAGTTTTAATAAACATTTTTGTGACATTTATTTAAAACTGTCACTCAACCGCTTATTCAGTTTTATAATTATTCTCTTTTAAGAATTTTACAGTTCTCTTTTAAAAATATTTATATAATGCGCCCCATCCTTGGGGGTGACTCATTTAACCTATCGCTCACGGCTCAGGGGTGCTGATAAAAAAAGCAGCGAGGTAACCCCCAGTTGTGTGGCTAATGGGGCTCTCCTGGGGGGGCCCTCACGGGTCAAGGTGATTCCTCAGGGACAGAAGAGTTTCATATTTTTGAGGCAGTTTTTCACGGGAAGCTAAATTACAGACGAATTCTTTATTCTCGTGAAACTGTAACTCTTATTATAATTAAAACTCAAATCCGTTACTAAATGAATTAGAATACATGCTGTTGGTTTTATTTTACTTTAATAATTTTGAAATTACTGCATAAAGATTTTAATAAAACAATACCGCCGGAGAGTAAAACTTGAGTTTTATCGCTTCAACTCCCTTCCTTTCTACACTGTGTTTCCAAGGACCACTTTACAGAACAGCACTTGACTAACACATCTTTGAGGAAGCAGAATTTCCCTAAAAGATTCACAGCGGCCATGAAAGCGTCCAAGATAAAAACATTCAGGCCTTGACCTAAAGCCAGCTCGCAGAAGGGAGCACACGTGAGCCTTTGAGGATCGGATTCATTATTTCATTGTTTTTGTTGGAGATAAAGCCTCGGTGTGAAAGGTCGTCCTGGGAAGGGGTCACCAATTTAGGGGTAGGCGGGTTTTGCGACTCGAGCGAATTTTCACCCTCGACATTGGAAATTCAAATGCAGTTTCGGTTGCGAACTCACAAGCGGATTTTATAATCTTCGGCCCGGATTCTCTGACGACAATCTAATTCGGTAGGAGAAAAGCAAACGGTTTGAGCAAGAGTTGTAATTTCAGGACGATCATAAACTACAGAGGATAGTGTATCGGGTGACGGAGGTCGTAACTTAGCAGTCAGATAACAAAAAAGTTATTTCGGTTAACACAATGATTTTTTCACAAACAAATAAAATGACTCCGTCGGGGAAAGTTCGTTTGCGGATAATCAACAGACTTATCCGCGTGAAAAAGGAAGAGGGAATCGGATTTCACTTGGGATAATAAAAGACTGACAGTTAGAAAAACATGGGAGTTCACTTGAGAGTAATCTAAACGAAGAGATTCGAACGATGTGTGAACTTTATGGGCCGGGCAATGTAACTATTGGCAAATAGTTCAAGGTCATGGTTTCCGGAACCGTAATTAGGATCAAAACGTCCTTGACTGTTGGTGACGAAAATGGAAACATTTAAAACCCAAATTTCAGCTGAATGAGCTCCGGCCGACGCTTATTTACGTTTCGCTTGAAAAGCGACACAAAATGACATCGTTTATAATTTATTTCGTAAAAAAACATTATTGCCACAGCAAACAATGGGCTTTTTTCGATCTGGAATGAACCCCATAAACTCAAAAAAATTTTACATTCATACAGGGAACACTGAATTCCAACCGGTATTTAATTACGAACACAGTTTTTACTTATAAGTTCTTTAGGTTGTTAGTTAAATCATTTGAATTTATCCCAAAATCCGGAATTTGTTTTTCGAGTGTCATTTCCTAGTGACATCTTGAAAAGCTAAAAAATTATTAAAAATAGATTTTCAATAGTTAAAAAGTTCGACAGTCTAAATTTTGTGTATTTTCTCACGAAAAAGACGGATATAATTTTGTCAGCAAAAATATAAAAATAGTTCGCCTGAGTTAGAAACTCGGAAGTGAGTTTGTAAAAATATTCAGTGTATTTGAGTTATAAAAAGAATTTAAAGAGAAAAAATATAAACATAATTAACTTCACAAACATTCATAGACAAAAAAAGGCTGATTACCAAAATAAAGCAATTTACACAAAGTTATTAATAACATTTTGGCGGATCGCATTTTAAATCTGAAACCAATAAATAATACAAAAAATGAATTCTTTCATGTGAAAACGTATTTATGATAAACCAAAAATGATATAATAATGAATTCTGTAATGGAATTTTTATATAATTCATTCGAATTATTTTTTCATAACATGATAATCATCTCTGGGGTGGAAAAAATACTGGCTGCTCTTAGCACAACATAAAATTACCCCATTACAATTTCAGATCAGAGGTTGAAAACAAACAATCGCTGAGGTTTGTCTTGAAAAAGAAACTTTATAGGAATTCTTTTTTTTTTCTCAGAACTCAACTTCGCCTCTTGAAACGGATGAAAATGAAGGTCGAAATCAGAAGAAGATATATCACCCTGAATTTTAGATGCAACGGAGGTGACGAATACAAATGGATTCGCTCGGTGGAAATGACGCGGGTTTATCTTGAAAAATATAATTTTCCACTTTGGGAGTTCAGGTGGAAAACTGTTGGACGCCCCTATGTTTTGGAGTTATCAATGTTATCTGAATACGACTCCGTTCCTGAATTTGTGCACCCATTATTCTAAACATGCAATTACTGTAAGAATTCCACAGATGGACTGCATTCTCGTTAGTACATTTATGTTAATTAATTAATTTAGTACAGTTTTACTTAAAATTCATCAAAGTATTCGTTCAAAACGATTTCACGACTTTTACCAATTTTCCCGACAGAGAAAATGCCAAGTGTCGTGTTGTTGGCAAAAACAGGCAGCTCAGGAATTCTTATTTAAATCGGTTAATTCCAATCCTGGACTTAATATAACGCCTCTAAGAATTCGGGACTTAATTACGTCGCAGAAGGGAATAAAGGGATCTGTTTACAACGTCAGACAAAAGATAGCAAGTAAGCCAGCCAGCCATTATGTTTCAGAGCCATAATCTTCAGCGCGTTGTCTCCCGCGTTTTCATGGCGTCCATCGATTTGGCGATAAGGGTTACATCATACACCGACTGAAAGGGAAATGGTTTTGCCGTTTATCAGTAGAAGATAGCTGAAAAGCACTGAAATCAATGAGTCATTTTTTTTTCAGAGGTGAAAAGATTTTCGACACTGAATTACTGACCCAGTGCAATTGAGGTTTTTCATTCATTAAAAATAAACTGACGATTCTATGATTTAATGAGTGCCACAAAAAGATACGGGCAGGTACTAAAAAAGGGAAAATAATTATGCTTTGGTCTCAAATCCCAAAACTTTCACAACTCGAAATGCAACGCAGGTAAATTGGAAAAGTTTTGGTACAAGTAAAATAATTCCAGAGCGCTCATTAATGACGGCTCAATTTTTTAGGGCTTTTAAAAAGTTTGCTATTACTCTGTGAACACCGCTTTTAGGAGCCAACGGATGTGCTGCAAAAAGCAAGTGATAACTAAAAGCATTACGCATGTAAATATTACCGGGTTTGTTAAGTGATTAAAAATCTGTTGTTGACTAAAACCATTTACACTCTCCATGGCTGTTGGAAAATCAGAAGCTGACACAAAACCCGAACATCTTTTTTATTAGACAGTCACTCACAATTGAGTGAGTTCAGTAGATCAATTCGGTCAATTAAGTCTCACACAAATATTTCCAATGGAAACGCCAATGTGTTCTCATTTTATTGGTTGATGGATAAACAAATGACGGCAACTTTTTCCAGTTTAAACAAGACTCGTGCGAACCACTTTCAGTCGGTTCCTGTGGCGTGAAAAATTAAAAAAGCTCAGAAGAAAAATTACACCGGGAAAATCATGAATAGAATCCATTTTTATTTAAGAAACATACGCACAAAAGGTGCACGCGAATCCGACAGACAATCCCCCATTGGCAAACACATTAATTCAAAATTTCTCGCGCACAGAATGGGGGCGTAAGAAAGAGGCAATTAAGTGTCAGAGGTTTCGAAAAATGTTAACGTCAGTATAAAATCCCCTTATTTTTAACACTTAAATTCCCTCTAATAGAAATCCATTGACAGGAAGGAAGCTTTGAGTTTAAGCCATATCATCTCAAAGTTTTCGTGGCTCCATTCAATGGCACGACAGCTCGGGAATTGGCTAATAAAACAGTTTATGATCGAATTCCTGAGAAATAGTTCTGAATTAAAATTGAAACGATCAGTAAAAAAGGGGAACAACCAATAAATGAGAAAGAGAAATAGTAATGGGAAAAAGATGAGGAAGCAAAAAAGTGAAATTAAACCGGAGAGCTTCAATTGGGTGTCAAATTGGACTCAGAAAGACTTAGTTTTTTTAAGATTAAACGCAAAAATTACAAAAGTTATGTTAAAATGCATATAAAGCTTAATAAGCACAAATGTTGGGAATTTTTATTTAAATAGTTTCAGTTAAACTTATCAAATATAATGTTTATTAACTCTAAATTTTAATTATCTTATAAATTGAATTAAAAATTTTTAACTTAAAATTTAACTTTTCGTTCTTTTCTCACAGATAATAAATAATTTCAAGCACAAAAAAATATTTGAAAAGATGCTGGAAAGCCGACATTTAAACTTCTGATTTATTTACTTATTTATTTTTTATCCTTTGTGACTTAAACTGAATCCCAATAAAATATTAAATACCGATATTTTTTAATTAAGTGGTTCGTAATGTAAATTGTTTATATTTCTGAATTTTTTTTCTCGAACAATATTTATTTATTTCTTATCGTAAAAGCTTTTTTGGGTTTTAATAAAGAGGAGCAAATTTAAGAAGAAATATTTAATTGCAAACTTATGTTTAAAGATAATTCGATTTGTGAAATAACGAACGACATTCTGAAAACCGTTTTTAACTCATTCATTTACGGATTCCAATTCTTTTAAAATACCTTCTTACCTTTTTCCGAGCTTTTTCTTTTCGTTTCCAACATAAAAGCTTTATTCAATCTTTAATTAAAAAAAAAGCAGCCGATGCAACATTTTTACTTTTTACTCAGTTTTCTGAGAATGTTATTTCCAGTAACACTCCATTCTATTTTTCTGTCATTACATGTAATTTCTTGACATGAGAAGGCTCTCAATTTTATGAGAATTCTAAAACGCCAAAAATTTACACTACCATTCAATAAAATCACATGCAAATGAAGATCCAATAATTACGGTTAATAAGTCTAAAACTACATATAAAGTAATTTCCAATCATGCTTATCAGAAGAGAAACTTAAAAACTTTTATTTATTTAATTTGGAAAAAATTTCCCAAAGGTTCTTTTATAAAACTAAAAAAGTAATACATGCAAATGTTAAAATTAGTTTATTATAAATGCAAAATGAAAAGTTCGGAAAGAAGAAAGATATACTGTGAAAGAAAGTAAAGATCATAGAATAGATAACTACAGAATGCGATATTTTCGCCATATTAAGGTTTCCTACCGGCATCCCTTTCTTCTTCCTCTCTGTTAATGTTGAGATGATTATTCCCGATAACAACCTGAGGACCATCACTCTTACCAAAAACTTCATTATCTGGTTCATCATTATCAGTAGCACCATAGTTTCGAAATAAAACAGCTTCTTCGGATTTTGTCACGCGAAATCTTTCTGACATCGTAAGTAATCCGTTACAGACGTAAAGAGAAAAGCGCGAACGATGAAGAACGCCAAACCATCAGCAATCGCAAACCACGTACTCAAATAGAACGTTGGTTTCGGTGCTTTTCCCCGCGCTTCTTTCCAGCTTTAGACAGTTCACTCGGATTTATTCACAACATCTGGACTACGACAGCAAATTTGATTTTTTCAAAACTTTTTGTAAGTGAAAATAGTAAGTCCGTTAGACAAGTCATGTGATTATAAATGTTTTCTTATGCTTAGCTTTTGAATAACGAAAGCAGAACGTTATGACGTATGTTAGTCAAAATAAAAACTTTCGTCAATATATTTTTAATTTTCGAAAGATTATTGAAAATTTTTATTCATGAAAATTTAAATTATGAAAATTTAGTAAACATACATGTCTTGATAAATTTTAACAATATTTATGAGAAATTTTCATAAAGAAGAAAAAAATTATCGATTTCCTATTTCAGTGGCCATCTTGAACAAGAAATGAAAATGGCGTGGCAACCTGAGGAAGAGGGTTTGAGACAAATTTTACAGCTTTTAAAAGAATCTCAGTCTCATGATATTGGAGTTCAAAACGCCGTACAAAAAGTATCCTTTTTTTAGTACTTTTAAATAATTTTGGTTGAATTCGGAGCTTACTGGTTTTATGGTTCCATAGACAGTTTTTATCGGATGCAATATTTGTTCCAAAAAATGTTAAATATTGTGAAGTCATTTAGATCTCCTATGTTTTTTAGTGTGCATAATGAGGAGCTATTAAATTTCGTATTTTTGAATATTTTTTGGGGTTTACTTTAGGAAAATAAAGAATCACCCTTTTTGAATTTAAGTCTGAAGTATTTTTTTTATCAAAGGCGTAGTTCAGTTTCATTCAAAACCATTACACCAGAATTTTCAATTTTTCGAATATTTGCATTTCTGTTCTTGAACCTAATGTAATTTAATTCTGGAATACTTTTGTCTAAACAAAAATTAATTAATAATCGGTATTTCACAATTTAACTGTTTGCCCTTTGGAAATAGAAAAGAACAGTCATGGTAGCTTTGCAAATTACACACACATGTCAATTAAGCACGTAATATCTGCATGTGCGCTTTTTACAAAACCATTTAAATTCAAAAGTTACAATGGATTAAAAGTCGTTAGTAATAAACAGCTGGAAAAATTAAATATTTTTAATTCCATTGTATAATTTGACTTTGAGTAAAAAAATTATACTTCGCTTAACAAAAAATATTTTGGTGTATTTTATGTGTGAAATTCATTTTGTTTTTGTGAAAATATTCCTTAATAATGTTTTCAGAAATTGGAAGAGTTAAACAAGTTTCCAGACTTTAATAATTATTTAATTTTCGTATTATCTAAACTAACGCATGAAGACGATCCAACAAGATCACTAAGTGGTCTTATTCTTAAAAATAACATAAAAGTGCATTATCACAGATTTCTTCCTGAAGTAACAGAGTTTATTAAGCAGGAATGTTTATCTGCTATTGGAGACACTTCACCATTAATTCGCGCAACAGCAGGCATACTGATTACAACAATTGCCTCCAAAGGTAATCTATCAGCATGGCCTGAGTTACTTCCTACTCTGTGCAGCATGATCGATTCACAGAATTATTATACATGTGAAGGTGCATTTGGAGCGTTACAAAAAATATGTGAAGATTCAGCTGAATTACTTGATAGTGAAGAGTGGACTAGACCACTTTTTATTCTAATACCAAAGTTTATACAGTTTTTCAAACATAGTAGTTCAAAAATCCGCTCTCACGCAGTTGCCTGTGTAAATCAGTTTATTATTTCAAAAACCCAGGTTCTCATGGCTCACATAGATTCCCTTCTTGAAAATTTATTTCTTTTATCCAATGATGAGGATGTTGAAGTGAGAAAAAATGTTTGCAAAGCTCTGGTAACATTGCTTGATGTTAGAATGGACAGATTGCTTCCCCATCTTCATGAGATAATTGAGGTAAGTGTTTAGATTATATTTTTTTCATAATAAAATCTTTGCCATTAGTTCTTTTTATTAATAAAATATTTTATAGTATATGTTGAGAAGAACACAAGATCCAGATGAAAATGTTGCTGTAGAGGCCTGTGAATTTTGGCTATCATTGGCTGAAAAATCTGTATGCAGGGATGTATTGCCACCTCACCTTACAACACTTGTGCCAATTCTTGTTAGAGGAATGAAGTACAGTGAAATTGATGTCATACTTTTAAAGGTAAAACAGTTTAAATGTATTTTGAAACATCACTGCTTTTGTCTTTAATGCTCATTTATTTGTATTTTTAATAATGTGTAACTAAATAGGATTAAAAGTGTGCTTAGTACAAAGCATAGTAGAATCTATACAGGAGATTCAAAAAATAAAATGTGTTCATTCACAGGGTGACGTTGAAGAAGATGAGATGATTCCAGATCGGGATGAGGACATAAAGCCTAGGTTTCATAAAAGTAGAACTCACACCAACAAACACAATTCTGAGGATGGAGATGGTGAAGATGAAGATGAAGATGGTTTGGATGATGATGACAATTCTATTTCAGATTGGAATCTAAGGTTGGTTTGCTTTCTCTCTCTCAGACCTTTTTTATTTCAGTCATGTTTCTTTTCATTTTTGTCAATGAGTTGTTTTTTTTTATTATAGAAAATGTAGTGCTGCTGCATTGGATGTCCTAGCTGGTGTTTTTAGGGAAGAATTATTACCTGTTTTAGTACCAATTTTAAAAGAAACATTATTCCATCAAGACTGGGAAATAAAAGAATCAGGGATATTAGCACTCGGAGCGATTGCTGAAGGTAAATTATATCTCCTGTCTTTTATTCTAATGATATAAAATAGTTTTTTATGATTTGAACATGTATTTGCAGTGACACTGAGCAATTTTTTTATTTTTTGTTTTAGGTTGCGTGAATGGAATGATTCCTCATTTACCTGAATTAGTACCATATTTAATAAACTGCTTATCAGATAAAAAAGCATTGGTTAGAGCAATTACATGTTGGACTTTAAGTCGTTATTCTCATTGGGTCGTAAGTCAACCACATGACAGTTACTTGAAGCCATTAATGAAAGAGGTGAGAATAGTAAAATTGTATTTGTCGCTTCCATCGGTTTTGTGAGTAAATGATAAATTTTTGTCTCATTTCAGTTACTAAAAAGAGTCTTAGATGCCAATAAAAGAGTGCAGGAAGCAGCTTGCTCAGCTTTTGCTACTCTCGAAGAAGAAGCATGTACAGAGTTGGTTCCTTACTTAGGGTTTATTCTTGAAACTTTGGTTTTTGCCTTTAGCAAATATCAACATAAAAACCTGTTAATACTGTATGATGCGATCGGCACTCTGGCTGACTCTGTCGGCCATCACTTAAATAAACCCGGTAAGAATTGATTTTTATTTTGAAAACTGTTCCAAGGATTTACAATAATAAAAGTCAATTTTTATCTTTTCCGCAGACTATATAAATTTATTAATGCCGCCATTAATTCACAAATGGAATATACTGAAGGACGAAGACAAGGATTTGTTTCCGCTGTTGGAGTGCTTATCAAGCGTTGCGACCGCTCTACAATCCGGTTTTCTTCCTTATTGTGAACCCGTTTATCGTCGTTGTGTTTCTTTAGTTGAGCAAACTCTAAATCAACACATAGTAAGTTTATTTACGCGAAGGGTTTTTCACCAAAAATGGACACGTGAAGTAAACGTCTTTTAATAATTTCAGGCAAATACCCAACATCCAGATCAGTTCGAACCTCCCGATAAAGACTTCATGATTGTCGCGTTAGATTTGTTGAGTGGATTAGCAGAAGGTCTGGACGGCCACATTGAAAAACTCGTGGTTAATTCTAACATCATGCACTTGCTGTATCAGTGCATGCAAGATCCCATGCCTGAAGTCAGGCAAAGTTCTTTCGCTCTTTTGGGTGACCTAACCAAAGCTTGCTTTCAGCATGTTCATCCTTGTATTGGTAATAACCGTCTTTTTTCTTATACACACAAAACGGCTTTGAACTTTTAACATTAAATATTGATATCGTTTCAGGAAATTTCTTACCAATTTTGGGACAAAACCTAAACCCCGAATATATATCCGTTTGCAATAACGCTACTTGGGCTATAGGTGAAATTTCGATAAAACTGGGTAAGTGTTTTCGTACAGTAACGAGTCTCGTTCTTTTCATGGCACTCTTTTCAAAGTAAAATTTAAAAGTGCCTTGTGTTTAACCTCCTAAATTTAAATTCACTTTTATAATTTTAGGACCTGAGACTCAGCCATACATTCCACTTGTATTGCATCAACTTATTGTGATAATTAATCGACCAGAAACTCCCAAAACCCTACTGGAAAACACAGGTAGGTTTATTTTTCCTTAATAAAATTGTGTGGTTTTTCTTGTAATTTTTGTAATACGAGAAATACGTGTTATTTTCCTATGGCTGCAAAATTTGTTAGGGAAAAATAATTTTAGAGCAAATTTGAAATGTGATTATTAGGGTGTCCCTTATTTTTCGAAGTTTTTATTTTACAACGCACACCCCCTAATTTTGTTCATTTGTTTGTAAAACACTAAAAAAAATTTTTTTACGTAATTTGAAGGAGTGGAACCCGTGCCTGTAGGAACCTGTAGGAACACCCCTTATGCGCGGTGCACACCCACTGTTATTCTCATGCAGTTTCGTTTTGTCCTTTAATTAATGCGAATTGTTTCGTTTTTCTAAAATATAAGGAGAGCTAAGAAGTGATAAAAAAAATATTTTCTTCGTTGGTGGTGTAAATCATCAAATATAGGGTATTATAAATCAATAATAGGGTGCGAAATTACCCTTCGATCGCCAACTTCTCGCGGTTTTATTTTTTATCGTTCGCGAAGTTAAATAAGCACGAATATTGTCATTCGGAAGTGCCTTTTATTCTGGGAAAAGGCCAGAATACCAACTAGAGCTGCTCTGTGCTGCTCTGTGTAAGAAAGCTTGTGGATTTACATAAGGTCTGGCGAGGCCTCCAAGAAGACCCCGGCATGCTCTTTAATAAGCGCCAAGTGAATGAGTTTAAGAAAAATTTAGATAATATATTTGATACTTTAGAAAAAACCTGAAAAAAGAAAACTTTGGTGATTCCGGAAAGAGATACAGTGTGTCCCATCGAAAGAAGAGATGTCTGTCACTCTGTATGCTAGCTGGTACTTCGTCCCTTATATTATTTTATGCTTACTATAATTATATTTTTCTTGCTTTAGGAAAATATTTGAGCAATTTTGTATCCCAAAAGAGCAATGAGTTATTTTGTCGTTTAGAAATTGACACCAGTTTTCTTGAAGGAGACCTATCTTTATGGGATGGGAATGCAGCACTCTGCATACTGTATGTGGAGGCCAAAAAGAAAGTTTGAAAGCACCGATTGGCATGACTGAAAGAGCCGTTAAACTGTTTCAGGATTTCCATGGCCTAAAAACGGCAGATGAGGAACAAAAAGAGTTCCCATTAGGCTGCATAAGGGAACACAGAAAAATTTAGCCAAATTGTAAAAAAGGAGACTTTAAAAAGAAAATATTCTAAGTAATGATATACCAATTTTTGATACTAATAAAGTAAATTTTCATTGAAATTAATATTTTCAGCAACATTTACCTATTTTATCAATAATTGAATAATTTTCTTAGAAATTAAAAAGTGGTCGAAAAACACATGTTTTCTAAAACTTTGAGGCTCTACAGGCACGGGTTAAACTAAACGTATCAAGCTAAAATTTTATATTTGAGTAAAGACTAGTATATAGCAAAAAATTAGGGGGTGTGCGTTTTGATAATCCTAAAAAAAATTTTTTCGCCAATATAAGGGACACCCTACTGATTATTAATGTATCTGTAAAGTGGAATTTTACAACTTGTTTTTGGTGTATATAAAAGTTATTTATAATTACAGACTACACGTTGTTTCTGTACCCTTTTTATGTTTTTAAAATTGTAATGAGGTACAAAGTAATGTAAAAGTAAGATCTCATTGTGTCATTTTGTCACTTTAGAAATTTGGGACAAGATACAGGGTTTCAGTATTGTATGTTTTGTTTTTTCATCATAAATGAACTTTGACAATTATTGTAGATTTTTGTATTTGTCTTTATGAAAATCTATTCCAAATGGCAAATTAATATAAGAACTTGTGAAGTTTTATCCCATTTTAAAATGTGAAAGAAAAGGTCAATAAATTTGATTGTGTAATATTATTTAATTTATTATTGTATTAATATTATTTGAGTCAAGTTTTAAGTTAATTGTTTCAAGTCTTGATTTTATTTGGAATTAATTTACGAATTGTTTGATGAAAACCTCGAATAGACTGTGTGGTGTGAATGTGGGCGTTCGTGAACCCTTTGTTTTTGTCTTTTCTTTTTTTAAATTACTTTGTGTTGAATAGATAATTAAGATTTTTTGAAAGAGAAAAAAAAAATTTGCAGCTCGTAATTTTTTAACCGTAATAATTGTGCTTTTTAAGTTACTTTAATTTTTTGGTTGCTTTCCTCTCCAGAATAACTCGGAGATAATTGCGATTATCTGCGGATTATTTAAGAGTTAGCAGTTACCGTTTTCGATGTGCCGAAGAGGGAGAAAACTTTCGACGCGTCGAAAACGTTTTCTTTTTCTGATTTGATTGATTTTTTCGTGTTGTGTATTAATTCTGTTCCTTATTATTTTGTCCGTTAGCGATAACCATTGGCCGCCTAGGTTATGTGTGCCCGGTTGAAGTGGCTCCACACTTGCAGCAATTTGTGAGACAGTGGTGTGTACTTTTTTATTTTTAATTTGATTTAAGTTTGATTTTTCATTCTTTGACGCATTCTCATTTATTTTCTATTTTGATTTATTAATTATCATTTTTCAAAATATTAACAAATTGAATTTCTCTCTAACAACTGAATTACTCTGAAAAGTCTGAGGGAAGATACTCATCCGTATCTTTTTCCTTCTTGATTTCGCTTATATCCTCCTATTAAAAGTCTCTCATGTTTCTCAGGATTCAGTTTAACTTGTTCTTTATCATTTGTGTTTTTTTTTTTTCATTTTATTTGATTTATTTTCCATTTGAGATTTTAAATTTTTGGTGTTGGGACGCCTGTCTTTTCAGGTGCGCCTCACTGCGGAACATCAGAGACAACGACGAGAAAGACAGCGCCTTTCGAGGAATGTGTCAAATGATTCAAGTAAATCCCGCTGGGGTCGTACCTGAATTCATCTTTTTCTGCGACGCCGTCGCCAGTTGGAACAACCCCAAACCCGACCTCAAAGAAATGTTCAACAAAGTGAGTGTTTCAATTCAGCCGAGAGCTTTTCGAACGATGGGCGGCGGTCATTCATCTCGTTCCCTCTTTTTCACAGATCCTCCAAGGTTTCCGCATGCAAGTGGGCGAAGAAAACTGGAAGAGATTCTCGGATCAGTTTCCGCCTCAGCTTCAGGAAAGGTTGTCCGTGATGTATGGAGTCTGAATGATAGGTTGGTAGCACTCGGAAAAGCGCAGGGAAATTCACTCAAACATTCAAAAGTCATTAATCAGGGGGGGGGAAAAAAAATGGGGCGGATTTTAATTCGTGCTTATTTTATTTTAGGAATAGAAGAAACGATTGAAGTAAATTTTAAGGGAATAACGAAGGCAATGCTTGTTAAAATAACACAGAACATCCGTTGGTGGGAGGGGGGGGGTGGCGGGTGACCCACGGTTTCGGGGCAGTGGGTGGTGAAACCAAACACTTGGGATGCCTCAGGGAGAGTGAGGAAGGGCGGGTGGGGAGGTGCAGGAGATCGGCCCAGTGCCATTTCGATGTGGGAGTGAAAACTCGACGCGGAGTTTTAAACTTAAAAAAAAAAAAAAAGTAATCGAATGAAAATTCTTTTTTAATAGAAATGAGAGATTTAAAAAAAAAAAAATATTATGGAACCAAAGAAATTTCAAAATAGCAATGAAAACGATTCGCCCAATTCGGGAAAATAGTTGATGCAAATAAATAATGGTTTTTATATAATGAAGGAGAAAAATTGTTAATTTTTTCTGGTACTAAAAGTATTCTCAGACTTATGTTTTCGTCCCGGCGCAATTGTAATAAGTAAATGATTTACTTTTCCAAATTATCTGTGGTGTTTTGTGGTTCGTTTATAGAAACCGGATAATGTAACAGTTTTGTGTTCCTCCGGAGGGAAAACTTTAGATAAAACTTTGAATAAATCGGAATTGTTTAATCTCTAAATTGTTAATCGCTGTCTGAGATTGAAACGAGTGCCAAAGGGAGACAGCGAATACAATCAGAATCCAAATTATCACAAAATTATATCAGTTTCGTAATTTAGTAACTCCACCTTTTCATTCTTTTGTATCGATCACAGGTTTTTCTCTGTAATTAAAGTCAAGAGTTCAACTTTTAAAAATTTGGCGTTATTATCATGACAACATTCATTTACTTATTATTATTGACTGCCGGGAAGAGAAGGAATCATTCTGAGAGTTGTATAGTATTTAAGACATGTAAGGATCGATGTATCTAAGAAAAGCACTAATGGGATATTAGTGCGGAAATCCTTACATTACATTATCTGTAATTCAAACGAATTATAAGGGTATATTTCTCTTTTATCGAAATTAGATCCACATATTTAGACATGAAGCAAAATGTAATGCCTAAAATTTGAATATTTCCTAATTTCCTAAAAGAGGCAACAAAAGAAAGAAAGGAAAAAATAATCATAAACGGGGATTGTATTTTGTATATTTTTCATGGGTCACATTTAGCGTTAGAAATGTTGGTTTTGCCAATATCGAAAGGAGATTTTTAGATGATTGGAGAGGAGAGGGAGGGGGAGGAAGGGTTGGAGGGGAGAAGTATGCGTGCAATGTAAATGATTTTAAAGGACGTACAGGCATTACAAAAAATGATAATTTCTAAGACTAAGTAATTGTAATATGACGCAGTCACAGTTATCGCTTGACTAACCTTTAAAGGCTGTCTTTCCTTCGTCTAACTTTCGTTTAAAACATCTCAAAACTCAGTTTTGTGTTTTTGTCATAATATTCGCTCCGTTCGTCTCCGAAATTTAAATTTTTAGTTTGTTTTTTGATTCGAAAATTATTTTAGATGCAATTAAATATATAACGAAAATTAACTTGCATGAAGTTTTCTTGTGAGTTTTTAATTTTTCTCGTAATTTAATCGGTATTGTGGTAGGTCTTAGAAATTAATAAATACGCCACACGGTTCGTTCTTAGGAAAAAAAAAAAAACAAAAAAGACAAAAAAAAAGCTTAAATTCTATTCAAGATGGCTCCCGTTCATCTGTTTACGTATGCCTTCGATCTAAAAAAAATTGTTGATTTTTTGTCGTGAGTTTTTTGAGAATTAGCTGAGATGGAATTATATTATCCGCGTGTGGCCGTCACCCAACGGCCCCTCATTATGATCATTTAATTATTATTTTGTCAATGATTTGAGAAGTAGACGTGTTTTTTTTTTTTTGGTTTTTAGTTAAAAGCAAATGATTTTTGCTTGGAAATATTAATTTCTCCGGGAAAATGTAACGTTCATGTTGATTTAGCCTTCAAAACTTTTAGTTGTAATGTTTTCATTCAGACGAGTACATCGTAGCAGTGGTATTTGCTCGTGATGTATTGGGGACTTCTGAATCCTTGATTCCCAATTATGAATCCTCATTAGTTCCCAGTCCAAACACACCACACACACACACACACACACACAGATACACACATACACACACCCACACACACACACGCTCCCTTAGTAATTCCTACAAATTTAAATGTTTTTAAGATAGCGTTACGTTTACAAATAATTATTGTCGAATTTAGTAAGAGTTGAAGAGGTGTTTTTTTTTTTTTTAATTGATAATTTTAGTTTTTCACATTTCAACTGATTTAGCAATTAATGATTTAGTTTTGGAATGCGATGATTTTTTTTTTTTTTAAATCTCGTCTTCTTCTAAATTCGTTTATCATAATTTTCCTTTGTATTTCTTTTTAGTTTTATTTTTTTTTTAAATTAGAATAGGTTGAAAATTTTGAAACGTTTCAGGAATTTAATATTATCGTCATCGTCATTATTATTTTTAGTTGAAATTGTCGTATATTATTGTTATTATTATTATTATTATCGTCGTCATCATTATTTACTTTTTGTATCGAATATTGTTTTGTTAATTTTTTTTAAGAATTTAAAAAAATGAAAATATAATAAAATGCTTCCGGTATCGGTAATATAATCGTGTCGTGTACTTTTTGAAAATGTATAATAAAAAAAAAATGCATAAATTGAGTAAAAGGAAAAAAATTCGCGTCGCGTTTATAGGTCCCGGGACCAAATTTATATATTAGGTCGTGTTCGATTTTTAAATACTTATCGGCAGAGATTTGGACGCGAAAAGTTTCCCCCGATCGCTCATCCTCACGTAATTTGCAGCAATTTTGTGCGGACGGTGAAAAGTCTTTCGTATGTTGTCAACACTGCGCACAGTTCTGCTTAAAGCGCTGTTCAGTGCTTAATTGTCCATAATTTCATAAGGAAACAGTAGTTACTGTATGTAAAATTGTAGTTCAATTCCGGAAATCACACTCGTCTTTTAATCTTTTTTCAATTTTAAGCATTTATTCATTACTTAAGACTTCCGTTAGGAAAACAGTGTTGTCTTTCCCAAACCTCTGAGTGGTACAAAAGTTTAGAAACTGCCCTTTCCTTTGTGCTCAATGTTAAAAATCACACTTGTTGCAAATTATATAACAATTCGGGTAGAGTGGGAATCGCGCTGAAAATCTAAGACAATGGCTCATCTCGCGCCCACTCAAAAATGTATTAAAACAACCCCCCAAAGTGGCGCCCAAGTTTTACATCCCCTCTCAACGGGAAATTTTGCCTCTGGCGTTAACATTCACCGCGAACAGTTACTCTCGGCTGTGAACCTTACGGTTTTTCTCAATCTTAGCCTTTTTATATGTATTGCTCAGTTAAGTAGTCGTTAGTTTACTAAAGTATTGCTGAATAGTGGTTACGTAGTGGGGTTTCTCTATACGTATTAATGGTTTTCATCTTGAAGTTTTCAATTGTTTATTTTTGTTAGGATCCAAAAGGAAGTACCAAAGTTTGAATATTTCCATTTCGATGAGTTTATTCTCGAGTAGGGAAATTGAGTGGGAAAGTCGTAGAAATATTTGTGTGGGTTCATTAGTTTGCCAGTGATCGCAGTTTCTTAAATAATATAAACTTATATATATTTTTACATTGTATATTATTGAATTGGTCTACGTCGTCTGCTTCTGATCTAAACTTTGTCGAGTCTTATAAAATGTAGCGAAGTATTTTACTCTAAAATCAGCGATCAAACGTTTTCCTTCTCCAAATTGTATGTGAAAATTGTATTGTAATTTCTCCGGAAGCGGAAACAGGTTTCTATTTTTTTTCTGTTCCGTCAGTGGCAAACGAAATGAGTGTGAATGTCTCCCCATTGTGATTGTATTTGCGCGTAATGGTTTACTACTGTTTTAGAGTAAATTTGCGCATTTTTAGTGGCTCCAAGTAGAATTTAACAGTAAACCATTACGTTGTTGTATTTATCGAAAGAAACGCTTTGAGTAAATCCATCGAGAGTAACTTCGCTCTGAATGTGTTCGACGTGAGTAAGAGCGGTGCTAATGATTAATTCGTTCTACAAATTTGTGACATTTAATTGTTATTTATTAACGAATTCCTTATAAATTTAATAATATAAAAATAAGGCTGTGAAATAATTAATAAAAGAAAAAAAGAATCCAAAACGGCGCTAACTCATTTATTTGCTTAATGAAAGTCCGAACGAAGCGGACATTTTGTCGTTAAGTGTTTGATACGTTCGAAGGAAACGATTATCGATGGAAACTCCTCTAAACTCGATCATTTATCCGAAATCGATGCAATAATTTTCCCGTGGAATCTCATACAGATACCAAATGTGTGTTTGTGTAACCGGAAATTATGGGGAAAATGTCCGCCATTTTTGTTCATAACCGACTTTCATTTGCAATGGCTTCTGATTCCGTTTTGGTTAGTTGCTTTCTGGATGCTTTTCTCGACTTATTTCTTGACTGAATGCAGTGACGTTCTCTTTTGACGTTTGCGTGGAAACGAGCAATGGAAACGCCGGTGGGGCATCATTTTCCGTTTTTCCAAAAAAAAAAAAAAACAAAAAAGGGGTAAAGCAACGGAACGATCTTTTCCAAACCAAAACTCTGCCTTCGGAACTTTTGTGATATTTATGACTTAAATTATAATTAATAATTGTATATTTTTAATTACGGAACTGAATTGCGTACAAAAATAAAAATCGTTGTTAATTACAGTGATTCGTATTAATTTAAATTTAATTAAGAAAATATTTAAATAAAAAAAAAAAATGGGTCTCGCGGTTCGGGACGAGGCCAATCGTATTTATTCCAGGAAAAATATTGTTGCCGAACAATATTTCGTGTTCGTCGGGTTAAATTCCAGAATAATTCGGGATTAAGTAGATTTTTAATAATTTTTTTTTAGAAACCCCCCTTTTTTTTTTTGACGTTGTTTTCGAATTTTTTGTCACGCGTTTAAAATGAATCCAAAGTGCGTTTAAAATATATATTAATTCATTATTGTTAGTTTTGTAATTTAATTTTTTTATTTATTTTATAATTCGCGGATAAATTCTTGTTGATCTCTTATTTTTTTTTTTTTCTTAATTTTTGTTGAGTCTTAATTTTTTTTTAATTAATGATTTACGCTTTGATAAGTAGGAATTCCTTTATTTGACTCGAGTTAGGACAAAGAAGTAGAGTTTCTTTCTTTTTTTTTTTTTGGTGATTTCGCCTATAATTGCTCTCTTGAGGATTTACTAGTCCGGGAAGAGAAGCAGAGGTTATACGGGAAAAGGCTTCTTTCCCTCGGGAGAGCAATTGATACTGTTATCTATTTGAGTGTTTGTGATTGTGCCGTAAATGATTTGGATATTTCGAGTAATGTTTAGAAAGTTGACTTACTTTCTCCTTTTTTCCGATTGTATGTTTTGCAACAGAGTTGATTGCGAGTGAGTGTTTCGGTGCCCCTTCGAAAGCCTCTGTTTTTGTCTCGTTTTCCTCCTGTTTCTTTCTTCCCCCGTGAACTCCTCTTATTGGTGTCCCTCATAGGAGTGTTTATTTTGTGGCCAAAATCCTTAATTGTTGAGCAGTCAAAGTGTGGGAAAACAAGCGCCATCTTGTATTTCTTCGTGGCCTTTTCGAGACGATGTTTTCGTGCGGTTGTGTTATAATCCGGAGATTATACGGCCGTAGCGAAGTGTAAATAATGTTTTTCTCTCGCCTTTTTACCCTTTAATGTAAAAATGGAGGCGTTTCGGGGGGAGGCAATTGAAGTTTAGTGAATGATGGGAAAACGTTGCAGAATGTACGAGCCTTGTGTTTTTTTTTAACCCCACCCTCGTCAGAAGTCTTCAACTGCCATTTTCACTTCGTATTATTAGGTTTTAGGTTTTAATTAGCGTAATCGGTAGTCTTTCAACAAAAAAAAAGAACCCCCGTTTAGTTGAGCGGAAATGAAAACCATATCATTGGTGTCCTTGATGTAGTCGAAGCCACCCCAAAGTTGTCGGAACACATCGTCCAAGGTGGATGTAGTTTGTAAAATTTATTATTATTATTTTTCTCTTCTGTTACTTGAGATTTTTTTTTTTTTTTAATTAAAGTTAGGGTTAAGACTTTTATTTTTCTTGCTCTAAAAAAGTAACTGAAAGTGGCCTAACAATGAATGAGTTTTTTTTTGGGGGAAACGTTGTAGTGTTTAACGGCTGCTTGTTTGTGTATTAGTCAGAAGGATATTCGATGAGTGCTTAGAAATAAACCGATTCTGTTCTTTTTTTTTTTTAATTTTCTAATACTTTTATTTGTATTTTTTAAAAAAAAAGGATTAAAAAATTGTTCAAAGCTTTTTTAGGCGACTTAAGGTTACCTTTTTTTTTTTTTGTAATTGTGACTACGAGAATATTTTGATTTTCAATAAAGATTTATTATAGGTGATTTGTAATTGTTTCGACAAACGGTTCCTTTGATCGATCGTTTCAGGCACTGATCACATTTCAGTATTACTGATATTTAAAAAAAAAAAAGTGTAAATTTGGCTGTTGTGATCATTTATTGTGTCTTTGCATTTTTGAATGAATTAACATTGTTTTTCCGAATCTTCTTTTGACAGTAATCGCAAAATATTAAGAAGCTGTCAAAGTTTATTGATAACAACAGGATTATTAATTTTTCTAAGTCTTTTCTTTTAAAAAAGGGTGCGCCCCGTATTTTTTTCATTAAAAATAAATTTGTTTCTATCCATTTTGATTGGTCGTTCATTAAAAGAGTCCTAAACCATCGTTTTTCACGGATTCATTCCTCTTTGGCAGAAAATTGAAAAGGGGATCGGAAATGCGGGAAAAAGATGCTTATGACACCTCCTCGTGAGCGTTCACTTAGCAGAAGACGCCCTCCAACCATAAAAAACGTCAGAAAAATAATCTACATTTTGGGTCGGACTTCCCCAACGAATTGTAACTTTGAAAGATGAGAAAAAAGGAATTGTGAGTGGATTATGAAGGCCGTAATAAATCGGGAGGGTGAAGGGATGAAGGGGAGGGTCGAGTCGGTCGGTCCACGCGGGGGAGGGACGACCGGCGAGGGAGGAAAGGGTAATAGATTGTTTGCGAGCACTTAAACATGCAAGGGTTTCAAAGCACAAGCCTCTTAATCATATTAAGCGACAGTAATCAAGTTAAATCGTATTAATATCGTTTCTTTACAAATGATTTACTTTTAAAACCCGCAATTTGAAATTCTAATTTTTGCGGAGAGTTATTCGTTTATTAAATTAACATTTCGTCTGCTCCCTCGGAAAATAATAAAAAATTGAATTCATATTTTAATTTAATTTCTACGCTGTGATCGTACGCGGTTTCCTTCCAAAACGGGGGAAAGGTGGAGAGGGTGGTCGCCATGTTTGTTTTCCTTTTCAAGAAAAGGTACGTCCACTGACAACCACTGGGAGGCGATGACTGTGATTTAATTAAGAAATGACGCTGCTTTTCATGCTGTTGTGTTCGTTAACTGTGGTGGCATTCGGCCATCTTCCTGTCGGTACAGAAGAACTCTTTTAACTGATTTGAGTCATTCGTAAAACATATAATTATATGTAAAATACACTATATTTTTCACAAATCAATTATGTTTAAAAATTGTTGCTATCTCTTCTTCCAGAATTTATTTCCACCGAAGATTTTTCACACACAATCCGAAGGGGTGGATTAAACTAACCCTTTTGATTTTTACATGACAAATTAGATAAATGCCTGGTAATTTTCCGACCGACAGCAAAGGTTGACCTCTTCAATTGGCGAAATGGGGGAAGAAGAAATACCTCTTCTTAATTGGGGGGTTAGAATTTCATTAGATTATCAACAGAAGTTGGAAAAAGGTGTAATGGCCACAATGACTTATGATGAAATAAAATTGGGGTTAGGAGATAGAACTCTCCGTTTTAAAGAATAACTTTTTTTTTTTAAGATACTTTTAAGTTCACGTAATCAAGTTTAAGCGTTTGATTAACCTCTGCCCATGGGATCCCGAAAACTAGATTTCCTATTTTTAACGGGACTTTAATTCAATCTTAGATAATGCAAAATTCATGGAACACATAATCCTGTCTCCGCGTGATATATTGGCTGCCCGCAGATTACACTCTCTTCCGCTCCCCCCCGCGTTTCCCCTTTTTCCTTTCGACCGCCCCTTTTCTACCGCTCTTATAACTGATATTATAATCTTTTTAGAATCCTGTTGAAGTGTTTTAATGCAGGTTTCCTTCGATTTTTCATTTCTAATTGGTTTGTTTATTTTGAATCTTTTCGGTGGAGGTATAATGTTTTGGAAGTATTTCTAAAATACCTAAATTATATATATATAATTTTTTATATTTTTCGCCTTTCGGCATTAAAATAAACAATCACATTTTCTTTTTTAAACTTCTCTAACTTTTTCCCTCACATTTGTATTTTGCTTTCCTTTTTAACTGTTTCTCTTTCCCTCTTAAATGAAGGTACAGAGGTATTTTTTGTTATATATTGATTCTCGAATTTTGTTATACTGTTCTTGCTTCTGGATCTATCTGCCTCTTCTCATCAGCTGTTCTGTCATGTTTTCTCCTCTTTCGGTTACTCTCTCTTCTATCAGTTTTCTTGTTGCTTTCTCCCAGTTTGATTCTTCCTTTCTTTCCTTCTCCAATTCGACCACCTCCCCGTAATTCTGAGGTTAAATATAGATATACACAGAAAAGAGAAAATAGAAGTAGAAATATGGAGAGAGGAAGGAATAAGAAAATTTAGAGAAAGAATACGAGATATCAAATTAGAACGAAATGGAAAGGAAAAGAGGAAAGAAAAGAAGGAAGAATTTGGAGAGAAGAAAGCATCATGGAACTGATGGAGAAGTATCATTCATAGAAAAGAAATCCATAATAGTAAAGACAGAAGTAGAGCCGACAGAGTGTAGAAAAATGAAAAAAGAAATTTTCTAATATATACAATTTTTCGGAAATATAGTGTAATAGTATAGTTTGGAAATAATAAATAAAATTAGTATACAAATACAAATGGTCAATAATCCATATCAAATTGATGGCATCGGACAAACGACAGACGAACAGACAGAATGCAAGTAATTTTGAACACATTTTCCGAATCTGTTGGTGGATGATCCAAAGGAAAAACGGAAATGAAAGAGTTCTTGTAGTGAGTTAGCCGTTTTGTGAAATTAAATTTGAAGGCCGGGAAGCAAATCCAAAAGAAAGAAGTCTACCATCGGTCATTTCGGATTGGGGATATCGTAATCGCCATGTCAGTTCTCGTTAGCTCCAACTCGGTAATTTGATTAGTTAGCACAAACTTACCCCCGTTTCAGTAGAATTTAACTTATTTAATCAACTCTTCGCTTTGTGTTTGTCACAGGGATGCCTCAACATCGATTTCTCTCCTTTTTCATTGTTTCAGGTTTCTTTAGATTGTCTGTGGTTTTTTCACAAGTTTTCTTCTTCCCTCTTGTTAAGAGGTTTTTTCTCTCTGTGCAAATTTTTTAAAGTATTGTTTTGAGTACTCTTGAGCATTTTCAGGTACCTAAAAATCTCCGGATGTATTGAACACAAATTTGAAGTCAAAAGTGTTCCGAAACTCAATATTTTTGTATTCTTTTCCAAAAGTGCTTCCAACAGTATTTATTAGTAAATTATAAAACTATACATAACTTTTTTTCATATACTGAAAAGAACTCACTGCTTAGAGAAATACATTTTTCAAACGCCCTCAGATTTCTTATTGTCTTTGTAAAGCTTTAACCCATTGAGTACCAACTACGTGATGTGTAGTGGAATTTTTGATACAGAAATTTCAGCATTTTATTCAGCGACGCCAGCTATGAGTTATCTGGTATTGTTTTTTCTTTTAAATAAAAATTGCAGCAAATGTCATTAATATATTGTAAACATTCATGTATTCTTCAAAATAAAATTTCTCTGGCACTCAAAGGGTTAAAATGCAATAAAGGAGAGCAAAAGTGCTCCAATCTGAGAAACAACTGAAAAAGGGAACCGTAGGGTTCGCTGAAATTATATTCCTCAAAGATGGGGCAGAGAGGAGTCCTAATTGAAAAGTGGGCGGTTTGGGAGTGTTTATTGCAGATAATGTGAGAGAAAAGATCACCTTTCTCTGATCAAATTAAAATTTCCTCGTGCGAACGCAGTATTCATTTGTGCACCTTTTGAATGTGTCGGGAAACTGTGAGGACTTAATTGCGGTGTGTTGTTCAGCGTTCAGCAAAAAACTCCCTCATTAAATGAAGAGACGCATTTAACAAAACTTTATATTGCTTGATTTTATTTCGGTTTGACAAAGGGTTAAAGAACCAAAACTGTACGAGTCCGTCGAACCATCACAGGTAAAAGAGTCAGCAAAGCACTCAGATCTTTTCAGTGGACATCTGCAAAGCCTCCGTGTGTTTTTTCGCCTTGAATCTCAAATCAGCTATACTGGAGTTTTTCGAGTAAAGCCGATCCTGGTGAACGGCAGCAAGAGCAGCGAGACTCAACGGATACTGAGGACAGAAAACGAAAGGCGAAGAGCTCGAGGAAAAAGCAGCCGCTGCTGCAGCGTACTGAGAACAAAAAGCAGATTTATGAAGATACGTTCCCGATATTTTATTCATCGACTCGCAAATGAGTTACCTGCTGCGCTGCCGAGAACAAGGCCGGATCGAACGCTGAAATCCCCGAAAATGACTGCAGCTGATTGTAAGAGGTGAGACGAATGGAAGGAACGTTGACATAAGGAGCAACCCTGCAGGGCTCCAGAGTGGTCGACACTGCAGAGGGCGTATGGCTGGACACTATCATTCCTGCTGCTGTCAGACATTTAACAAAACTCATCATTGATTCACATTTGCAAATCAAACTTTCCACTTTAACCCGTTAAGCGGATATGCCGTATATATATACGGTTGATCTGTTGTACACTGTAGCGGCTGTGACGTATATATTCTTGGTTTATTTAATAATATATGTTCGATTGTACTTAGACCTCTGCTGGGAGGACGGAATGGCGTAGTGTTGCGCCTGGAAAGTCTGGCAAAACACTGCGAAATTCCGCCTCCTTCACCTGCATTCACCTGCGAACACCAGCGAACACCTCGGTGAAGTACTGTCAGTGGACTCGCCACCCGCTACAGTACCTGACATGTTCATTCAGGCGCTGTGCAAGCGAACAAAATGTTTCGCAAAAACCCCGCGACCCTAACGGAAAAAGCGGGTTAAAGAAAAGAAAAGAAAGAAGATGTTCGATTGTTTCTGGTAATAGAGGGAGGATAGAAGTATTATGTGTACATAAAGATACATAAAGTGTCGCTCATTTTTTCTCTACTCTTTAATGTGGGTACATTAGCTTTGTATTTTTATAAGCTGATAATAAACATAACCTAAAATAATCATAAACCTAAATTAACCTAGAATAATAAAAACAAAATATAATAAATTATTCAATGGATATGACGTATTTATACGTCTGATCTCTTGTACACTGTAGCGGCTATGACATATATATTCTTGGTTTATTTAATAAGTAAGACGAATATATACTGGTAATAGAGGGAAGGTAGATTCAACGTAGGCAAGATTCAACTTGTTTACATAAATATAAGTAAAGTGCCGTTCATTTTTTCTCTACTCTTCAATGTGTATACATTACCTTTGTGCTTTTATAAGCTGTAATAAACATAAACTAAAATAATCATAAACCTAAAATAATAAAAACAACATATAATGGAAATGACTTTAAAAAAATTATACAATGGATAATACGTATATATACGCCAGCAACAAAAATACGTGGCCACTACAGAAACGACTTAACGGGTTAAAGTCCTAACGTAACCTAATCCACATTGTATACACAAATAAATTCAGAAAAAAAAAATTTTTATTTAAATAAAATATGGCTGAGTGCCTTAAATATACAAAGCACTAAAGTGTATGTTATACGGTGTATGTGACAACACAAAGTACTCAGTCATCTTTTATTTAAATAAAATCCTTTTTCTCTTAATTTATTTTGGTGTATAGTATACATTAAAATATATCAATGAGAGAGGAATGAATGGGTGCATACACTTTTTTATTATTTTTTACCTTATAGTGCACTTTTAAGAGATTGTAACTTAAAATTTTTTTTTCTTTTATTTATTTGTATTTTAAAATCGGTTACTATGATCGGGATAAGGGAGGGTTATGTAACCACCCTTTTCTCCCGCTTTCATTCTCTCAACAATGCCTCATCAAAGTGTATAATAATTTCACGGTAAAAGATGGAAATTTCTCTGAACTTCAATGGAAATTAATTAATTTGCGCACTTTAAACTTGGCTTAAACAAATCCGCTCTCATTTGTGGATTCACTTTTAATTAAAGTTCGTCTGAAATGATAAAAAAGAGTCGTTACTCAAAGCACGGGTGCAGTAATTCCTAAATTAACCCCTTCGGAAAGTTTCCTCAAAAAACTTTCTCGGGAATTAATTAGGATAATGAAAATATAATTAAGTAACAATTGAGGGAACGAAGGATTGCCCATAAGGTGTTTTACCTTAATTAAATGAAGTAAAGAAAACTTGTTTCCATCCATTTTGCTTCGTAATCGCTTCGAAAACCTTTTCTAACTCTTTCACTTTCCTACTTTTATTATCTCAACCCATTCACGGAAATTTCCTTACTGTCCTTAACAATAAAAACTCTGTACTTTTATTGGGAGACTTTCCACCGGTGAAAATAACTTTGATGGACTTTAGTCCAACTGACACAACTTTCAATGGGGGGCTTTACAATTATTTTTTCATGTGAGGAGCATAAATTTTTTTATTTCTACTTTGCACTTTTCTTTCGAGCCATATTGCCAAAATTTCCGGTTTCATAAAATTGGCTTTTCCAGAATTTTTATAGCGGATTTATTCACATAGATTTTTTTAAAATCGATTTGGTTTCTACGTGGAAATTACGAATCGCTGTGTTGTTAATCACAAATGTCAGTCAAACCCATTCAAAATGGCTGTTTGTTTCTCTCTGTAAAATATGATTAAATTCGTCGGAGAGAAATGACTGAAAAATCCATATTTTAAAGCACTGAAGAGTTAACCGTAGAAAAGTGATGGGATTACGAATTAAATACAACCGCAGTTTGTATTTAAACCGTAAATCTGTCAAATCCCGCGCCCCCGTTGGTTTAGAAACAATCGATGGTGCTGCTCTCTATTTTTGCATTTTTTTTCTCTTTTCAAGATGGCCGATCATCTCGCGGGAGTTTTGCAAAACGCCTGAATTTATCAGGTATTGTCTTGAAATGTCTTTTTTAATTTAGATTAAGCAAGATCTGGCATTAACAATAAATATTTAGGGTTATTTAATTAAATCAGTGATGGCCAACCTTTCATAATGTGAGGGCCACAACATATGCGAAAATTAAATATGGATTTTTAAAATTAGTTTTCACTTTCTTCTCATTTTCCCCCTTTTTCTTTTTCCCATTTTCTCTTTTTCTCCTCATTTTCTCCTTTTCTCTTTTTCCCTTTTTCTCCTTTTTTCATCTTCTCTTTCTTCTAATTTTCTCCTCTTTTCTTTTCCTCATTTTCCCTTTTTCTCTTTTCCCCATTTTTTTTCTCTTTTTCTCCTTTTCTCTTTCTTCCCATTTTCTTCTTCTCTCTACGTTCTTGCTTTCAGGGCTATTGCCTTTGCCTCCTTTTCTGGCTTTACCCTTTTTACAACATTTTATTCAAGCGGTCCTTTTGACTTCTATGACAGAATCTAAAAAAGGAGAGAAACCCAAAGTGTTTAATGGAATTCGAATTGTTTCGTAAGCGTAAGCGAAAATTTAAAATTTTGCTGAAAGGTAAGAAAGAATTAGAATAACCCCTTATTTAAAAATTAAAATGGCCTAAAATCACCAAATACGTATGTGAATGTAGAAATAAAAGAGCAGGCCACATGCAACACCTTCACGGACCGGAAATGGCCCGCGGGCCGTAGGTTGGCCATCACTGAATTAAACCATTTTTAAAATGGAAAATAAATTCAGGTGGTTTTGAGTGTACTCACCTTTTTGCATTTGACTCTCGTGCTTTCTACATTTCGCCCTCCGATTCTGAAACCATACCTGAAAATTTATCGTTGTCGGTGTAATTTAATAAAGTCACTGCGATGTAGATTTATACTAAATTATTTGTTAAATTAATACCGGTCCCGGCGGGATATTTGGAACGTTTTAATTTATGGTAACGCGTGTCTTCTCATGAGTTGAGGGGATGAACTGAAGGCTTTTCCGTTTCTTTATTTTATTCGTTTTTCTGGGGCTGAACCTCAGTCTGGCGGTTTTCCGATTGGGAGTCTTTCCATTACTCACAGAATTTCAGCTGTGCTTTATGACAGAGTTCATGGTTGTCTTTTTTTATACAAAAAACCTCTCCAATGATTTAATACTACCGAAATACATTTAATTACATTCTAATTTTTGTTTTAAGAAGTAGATTTGTTCTAAACTCACTACATTTTTAAACGGTTTTTCAACTTGGTTTTCGTGTCTGTCTGTCTGTCTGTCTCCAAAGACCTAGAATCAAAACTTTGAAGCGAAATTTGAGCCGTTTCCCTCTGACCGATTTCTTTCAAATTTTGCACACACTTTCGTTTTGGTTGACAATTCAAATTTCTGCAATTATTTTTTAAATTAGTGCTCAGATAAAATTACAAAAAATTCCCAAAATCTAATTAATTGCTCATCTTACGAGAGATAGTCTTATCTTAGGTCGATGAATAAAAACTAAAACTAAAAACTAAAAAATTAAAAATTAAAAAAATGTTTTAAGGTTAAACGGTGTTATTGTTTTTTTATTAATTAATTATCATATTATTTGTGATGCAGGAGTATAAATACCAATTTATAAGAGTATAAATATCAACAAAAAGACCAATTTTTTGTTCATGAAACCGTGGGGCGTTATACAGTATAAAAATTGTACAGTTTGCAGAACGTTTAATAATGCCCCACGGTTTTATGAACAAAAAAATTGATCACAAATTATTATTTATACTTTTTTAGTGCACTTGAAATAAAACCGTTTAACTTTAATAATATTTTTTAAATTTCTTTTAATTTATCACTGTGATAATTATGTAGTAATATTATATTAACTTGGAAATATTAAAGAAATAAACGTTTTTTTTCTTCAAAAGTGTTCCTCAATTTTTCGATCTATTTAAAATACTTATTTGGCGATTAAATTTGATTCGTTATTTTGAAACACACAGCTCTTGAAATCCTAGTGTGACCCATTGTAAATTTAAGCAGAAAACAATCACGTGAATGAAAATCCCCTTCTTTAAAACGGTTACGGGTGTGTCACTGCTACTTTGGAATTCGATTGCAAACACTCCATTAAGCTGATTCAGTCTCCAGAGGCTGTCAATCAAATTCAGTCTTCTTTCAGTTATTTTACGGCAAATCCCGCCCTAAAACGACTCAAGTAATTGCATCCGATCAAAGGCACCGAAGATAACAACAAATAAATTCAGCTTTGGATACGGAGGCATTCGTTAATTGACCCCGAGAGCGGTAAAACAGGTAAGATTCGTTATTCTCCAAATGAGTCACCGCCTTCTAGTGCACGACAAACGCACCCAAACGGTTAACGGTCATTCAGTAACGGGTGAGACTTTAAAGGCAATATTCATTAGACGAGATGCATTTATGCTAATCTCTTCGTCACCCTTCATTGACAAAACTGTTTTTATTACATTGATTAGTTCCTAATCTAAATCTAATCCTTAAAAAGCACAAATTTAACCCTCACGTTTATTCTCTCAATGGTTCCCTTCATTATATTAATTAAGTTTAGGAAAACGGTGTTGTTTTGGAGCGGAGAAAATGGAGGAAAAAAAAAACCTTTTTCACGTTTTGAAAAATCACTTAGGATGTAGTTAAGTGATCACTTATCACTAACTCGTATTAGGGGACTGGGAATTGAAGATAATGACCCATTTGTTCGATTAAAGGAAATATATCCGAGCTCTTTTCCCTTTAAAAGTAAAAGCCAACTCCATCAGACTATTTCCGAGCAGAAAAAAATTTTTTCTCCTCTCTCAGTAAACCCAACGCGTTAATTCGGGTTCTAAACAGCAGAGGGGGTCTCATGTTTTGTGATTTTATCGAAAATATGCTCGGAAAGAGGTGGGAAATCCATCACAAGTGGAAGTAACCGTTTTTCAAGATGGCGGCAGCTGTGATTGGCACTTACCTGAACTCTGGCCTCGCTAAGTCCTAATCTCTGACTGAGTTCTTCCCTCATAAATGCATCGGGGTAGTGCGTCTCGTCGAAAAGCCTTTCTAATTCGTTAAGCTGTTCCAAAGTGAAATTAGTCCGACTTCTCCTCTGTTTGTTCTGATGTTTCGAAGAGTGGGAATTGTTTGCGATTCCGAGGCTGAGGTTGATATGATCTTCGCTGTCGTGTCTTTGAAGCTCTAATTCTGGGAAATAAACAAACCGTTTTTGGAGTCTCTTATTCAGAACTGTCGGAAAAGATGGAAAACCTTAGTCCACTCATCGCTCTTTATAATTTACTCTTTGGAGGGAGGAAAAAAAAATTATCGAGATTTTCCCGTGCGCTTTTCCCCCCTCATATTTCACCCCGAAGACCCCCGACTAAAGTCACTGCAGTGTTGGAAATAAAATAATGAAATAAAAGAGAAGCAGTTGATGAGATTTCAAGTGCAGCTAATCATCTCGCTCGGAGTTTAGGGAAACAATTCCCGCTCATAATTTCACTTTGTTTTTCTTCCTCCGCTCGTGATTTTCTTTTCCTTTTTAAAAGAGTTTCCAACATTGAAAATATCGATGGGAGAAATTTCTATCAAAAAAAATATACTCTTTTGGTTGAAAGTAATTTCTACGAAAACGTCGTTTCGTACAACGACGATGTTCGGCCATGGCTTCGTTATCTGCAGAGGAATTTTCCGGAGTAAGAAAAACCATAAAAAAGGCTTTTTTCTCGTTCATTTCAATTTTCTTTATTCACTCTCTGAATATTATTTTTCCACTTCCGGTTCTTTTCTTTATCACTTCTACTTTATTATTTCGAGAACATCATATTTCTAAACGAGAATACACTTTTCCATTGACGTTTTTATTTCAGTATTATTTTTTGTCTTTATAAAACGGTTATCCGTCGCTGGAAAATGTAGTTCTTATATTATTAATAAATACAATAGTGCTCGAATGTATTTTGACAATACAAAATTTTTCGTTTTCCACCCGTTAAGAGTTACATACAAAGTGAAATTTCATTCGCATCGATTAAAATGCTTTTACATTTATAAATATAACATTAATTAAATAACAGAAGAAATCTTTAGAATTATATAATAATAATGGAAAAAAGTAAGAGTGTTAAAAAAGCAGAAGACTAAAAAGAATGTTATGTTTTGTAAATTTTATTATTTTAATTCGACAAATATATTATTAATTGTATTTATAACTAAAAAATAATACACAATTATAATAAAATCTTATAGTAAAAAATTAATCATTCGCTTCCATCAAAATGCTTTACACATTTATAAATATAATATTGATTAAATAACAGAAGAAATAAAGAGTTTATCTTTAGAATTATAGAATAGTATAATAACTCAAAATAAACAGAAGACTAAGTAAGAGTATTAATGAATAATCAGAAAACTAAGAAGAATGTTATGTTTTGTATATTTTGTTATTTTATTGAAAACTATATACTGATAACTAAATAATACAACCTTAACATAATACCCAAACATAATAAAAACGTATAGTAATTAATCAATAAACTATTAAATTTTGTATTGTCAAAATACTTTTGAGCGCTACTGTACATACAATGACCTTGTAGTCTTTTATTTGCTGTGTATTCAGTTTATTTAAAAGCTCAAATACTAAACCGTTTTTAATATTGTAATTAGATCGGATTTACAGAATGAAAATATTTATGTATCGCCTGCGGTAGTTATGAAGCAAAGAGCCCCAAAGGTGTTAAACTGACAGCAGCAGAAAAACGTTGACTTAAAAATTCGGTTGCAGCGTTTCCTGTTTAAAAAATGTTTCTCGGATAAAGGTTGGATTTTATTCGGATGAATTTTTTTTTTAAATTTAACTTTTCTACCTCGTAAAAAAACATTCATGTTCTCATTCCTTTTATATCTTTCAAAGTCTTTTTATGAGTTTATGGAAATGAAATTAAGCAGGGGCTGCGACTTGGCAACTACGCAATCTCCCTTTGCTCCGACCTCTTTCCACAGGAAAAGGTTGTGATTTATCGCTTTCACTGCGTTTCTTTCTGGAATAAATTTTTAAAAACAAAAAAAAAAGAAGAAAATAAAATAAATTTCAATGATACGCTTTGAAAAGCGAGAATAAAAGTCAGGAGCAGATGCGGATTGAAACATTTTTGCGGAAGTGTTCGAAAATGATGCGTCATTTCTGTTGAATTTCGGAAATCGGATTGAGTCGGTTAAAAACCGTTAAAATTTCCGGGGGATGAATTAAATTCTGAGAGAAGGAGATGAGGAGGACGATTGGAAATTTCACCATTGTTTGATTTTCTTCCTAAAAGAGGGGATAGATTTGAGACCAAAATATAAAACTTCTTCAAATATCAGACAACCAATGTGTGGTAATAGTTTGTAATACGGTTTTAACCCTTTTCGGTTGTATAAAATTTGTGTATGGGTATCTATTGGTCGGAATTAATTTCTTTGGAAAGAGCAGGGATACATATACATAATATTCAGTAATATTTAGTCATATTTTAACAAGAGAGAATCTCTAATTACTCATAAATACAATTTAGAAAATGTTCTTTGGAATTCTAAACTTTTGTTTAGATTAAATTTTGTTATCTCCAATTGTATTAGTTGATGAAAATGTTTAATAGAAATTGAGGAAAAGTTTAAACTGATATAGGAATGCATACTGTATAAGATTCGTATATATTCGTATAGTTATTTGTAGACATACGACCGCAAAGGGTTAATTCGAAGAATAGTCATTAAAGATTCGCCAATTATACAAACGATAAAAGAAGTAACAACAGGAAAGAACATGACTATAAAAATATTAACATTATTACTGAACAAACTCGAGCGAAAATAAAGACGCAAAAAAAGGAAACTCAAAAGACTATAAAATTTAATAAATTTCCAAAAAAAGTTTAGTTGGCCTAAAGATGATTACAATGAGTGAAATGCCGGAGTTCTCACCTTTGCCGAAGAAAAAACCATTTAATATTTAATCTTAAAAGACTTTCATCAATCCTTTTTCTACTGTTAATTTTCACTTGTAAATTAATTCGCGAGTTTTATAAATAATTCAACGCGTCTAAGATTTATTAAAAAAGAAAAACAATGAATTTTTCTTAGAAGAGCGAAATTCAACATCATAAATGTGTGCTAAAACCCCACGTGGATTTTCCGCACCACCGGAAACCAAACTCCCTATTACGGTCCTAAAACACCATAAAAAATAAATAAAAAAAAATTTCCGAGCTCCTCCTCCTGTTTTATTTACACATTTTTATTCATCAATTAATTGAATTAACTTGTAAAACGGCTTAGGGATTACTTGAGAGCCCCAACTTATTTCCCCCTCCGACTCTCCCCCTCCCCCGGCCCAGACTTCTCTATTTTCTTAACATTTGCTCCAGCCATTTTTTAATTTAATTTATTTCGGATGGTAATTGCGAGGCAATTAACTTCATCCTTTCTTTTAACAGAGAGGCAATTCATTGAAATTGGAGCTGTCTTCTTACGGGAAAGGATTTTTAGAATTAAGGTGCGCAAATTTACTGCCGCAGAGCTTTCGCGAATAATGCTGTTAATGCGAGGAAATACCGCTTTCGAAACCCCTATAATGGCCCAGTAGAGGAAATAGTTTTAATTATGAGCTGGGAAAAATTTCAAGATTAATTATTCGACGATATCTTAAGTTATCATATTTGGAAAATTGAGCGTAGTCCAGTCAAATTAGACATTCGAGGTTAGTTAAATTTCTAAAGTGAAATTTGGTGAAATTGTTCAGTAGAATTATAATTATTAATAACAGCATTTAATTAATAAAAACAGTGTAATTATAAATGAAATTACAGTCCTCAAAAGTCGGGAAAAAATGGCGCTGAGTTAAGGGTCAAAAAAATTAGTTTTTCGCAATTTACAGCAAAACGGTAAATATTCTCGAAGAATTAGCTCAGACAAAAATTGTAGAGAAAAAAATTATCTACAAAAAATGTATTAATACTTTTTTCCCTAAGAGTCACCGTTTCTGAGATAAAATGATTCAAAAAGTTGTAAAAATTGCCCTTATAAAAAGTATTCGAATTTCTATAACTTTTGAGGCCCCGTAACTTTTTTTCAAAGCGACCAATTTTGACCAAACTATGTGCAGTCAAAAAGTAAAATTAGGGCTTTAAAATGAGCCATGTTTGACGTATATAGCATGAAAACTTCGGAAGCTATGGGAGCTCAAATTTGTAGGGGAAACGCCATTTTGACTTATTTTGAGGCCAAATATCAAAATAGTGTCACCTCGAATTTCTTTCTAACTTAGTTCGTTGAAAGGGCACATCTTAAACTTTCTAAAGCGTTTGGTTAGGATTTTATAGAAACCATTCTCAGTGGGTAAAATTGGCCGGGCAAAATTGCCATCTCAAAAATGGCCACCAAACACATAAGTCAAAAGTGTCATCCAATTATATTTCAGTAACAGCTCAGTTTCAGCTTTTTAGGAATTTTAAAATTTTGTATAACCCTATGAGGTGCCATCTTTTCTGACCAAAGAGAAAAAACTGTGAGCCATCTACTTTGAATTCGAGAAAAATATTCCTGAAGGCTTTCATCGCGCTTAAAAAATATTTTTTAATCCTTTGTCCCGTAAGCATTTTCTCCCCCGAAGGAGAGAAAAGAGGGAAATCGGTTAACTAAATTCAGTGCTGTAGGATTCCGCAATTCCTTCGGGAGAAATTAACAGGGAGGTATATTTATAGAGTGGGGTGAATTCCAGTTAGTGCAGCAAAATGTTCTAATTTAATTCCATTACCTTAATGAAGATACAAAATAGATTCGTGAATATTAACTAGAAGAGGTGGAAATTCAAGCAAATTGAACGTCTGTCACGTTTGCAACTTATTCTGAGATTTGATTGAATGAATTTCACGGGAAAAGAATTGCTGAAGGGGGAGAGGAAAACACGAGAAACAAAATTCATATGAGGGGGATTAATTTTGATTAAATTGGACGATAAACAGGAAAAGGTTTAATTCGCCAAGGGAATGAAAAACAGTGATTGCCAGAAGAGGAATGGATTCATCCGGAAAGGGACAGCGAAGGAGCACTTGATGAAAACCGAAAAAAGGAATCGGGGTTTGAAAATATAAAATTTTAGTAATCGGTTTCGCTGCGAATCTAAAACAGTGATGGCCAACCTACGGCCCGTGAAGGCGTTGCATGTGGCCCGCTCTTTTATTCCTATATTCACATACGTATTTGGTGATTTTAGTCCGTTTTCATAATTAAATAAAGGGTTATTCTAATTCTTTCTTTCATTTCGGCAAAATTTTGAATTTACGCTTTCGCTTTCGAATCCATTTGGCCATATCAGTCAAAAGGACTGCTTGCATAAAAATGTAAAAAGGGTAAAGCCGGAAAAAAGAGGAAAAGGCAATAGTCGTGAGAGCAGGAACGTAGAGAAAAGAAGAAAATGAGAAGAGAAAAGGAGGAAATGAAAAAATAATAAAAGAGAAAAGGAGGAAATTAGAAAATAAGAAAAAGAAATAAGAAAAAATGAGAAGAAAGGGAAAAGGATAAAAGAGAAAAAAAAGAGAAAAGGGGAAAAGAAAAAAAGAACAAAAGAAAAAAGAAAAAAATAGAAAAAGAGAAAAGGGGAAAATGAGAAAAAGAAAAAAGGAGAAGACAAGAAGAAAGAAAAAAAGAGAAAAAGAAAAAAAGAGAAAAAGAAAAAAAGAGAAAAAGAAAAAAAGAGAAAAAGAAAAAAAGAGAAAAAGAAAAAAAGAGAAAATGAGAAAAAGAGAAAAAGAGAAAAAGGGAAAATGAGAAGAGAGTAAAAACTAATATTAAAAATCCACATTTAATTTTCTCATACGTTATGGCCCGCGAAATTACACCAAACTCAACTTTGGCCCGCAAATTTTGAAAGGTTGGCCACCACTGATCTAAAAGAAACAGTTTTTGTTGATTTTTTCCACTAAAGACTTCGACAACGGCAACGAAATTCCAAACGGCGTTGGATAGATACGAAATAATGTCCTGCAGAAAGAACTAATTCATTTTATTCTAAAAGGGACAAAATCAAAAAAAAAATTTCAACCCCCATAAACAAGGCCACCCTAATACATATAAATGTATGTACAAAACCATATTTTACACCCTATAACCGTTTGAATCTGCAATAATACATTAAAATGAAAAAACAACTGTCTTCGTTTTCTCGTTAATATTTATTTTATTTATAAAAGTTATGATTTCGCGGAAGTTTTATCCTTTATAAAAATATATTTCTGTCCGAAAATATGACCAACGCAAAGATGATCACCAATTAATTAAAATAGTGTAACTGTAATAGGAAAAACATAATAAAGTCAGCCCGAAGTTTCACCCAATCTGTTATAATCCGACAAAAAAGGGTTACAGCATTCACTCTTCTTCATAATTCTATCAACAAGGAATTAAATCTCCACTCTATCTACTCTGTTGAGTAAGATTTCTTTCCCACCCTTAATTGAGGAACTTTCAGCAGTGTTTTTCCTTTGCTTTTTTCCCTGATGAATAAAACGAGTGTAAAAACTGTTAAGGAAATTCTCGAAACGGAGTTTCCGAAGGCGAAAAGGAAAAACCTTTGCGCCAAATATTTTCTGATAAATTAAAAATTGGCAAAAGCCTGGGATTTAAATTGAATAATGTAAAATAAACATCTGTCTGTGTACGTGTGGAGAGGGGGAATTGTCCGCCGGCGTCGTCTGCTTTGCATTGCGCCCCCCACCTTCTAACGTTTCCCTCCGACGACGGCTCGCGGGAGTTCAATCGAATTACATTGATTGGATGATAGCATTAACGCTGTTCGGCTTTCCCCGCTTTCCCCGCTTTCCCCTCCCGAACTTTCCTCTTCCTCTTTACAGCATCCCTCCCTCGTTTTCCCGTTCCCGGATTCTGTAAAAAACACCGGCTTCAGCCTCATTTTCTCTTTGGTGTTACTCTCCACAATGCCGACATTTTCTGCATTTAACGTTTTACTTTATCACTTCTTCAACTTATAAAAATGAATTTTAGGTGGAATTGTCATCGATTTAATTATAGTTCGAATTAATGATTTTGTTGATTGATAATGAGAATGTTTTGGTTAACAATAAATATTTCATTACCGCTCAAAAGTATTTTGACAATACAAAATTTAATATTTCTTAGTTAATTATTTTACTATAGATTTTATTATTATTATTAGTTATCAATACTATTAATAATAAATTTGTCGCATTAAAATAATAAAATATACAAAACTTAACATTTTACTTAGTCTTTTGCTTTTTCTTAAATATTTAATTAGTTATATTATTATTAAAATAAACTCATTGTTTCTTCTATTATATAATTAATATTAAATTTATAAATGTTGTGAAGCATTTTAATGAAGGCCAATGATTAATTTTTTTTAATATAAGATTTTATTATGGTTGTGTATTATTATTTAGTTATAAATACTATTAATAATATATTTGTCGCATTAAAATAAAATATACAAAATATAACATTCTTTTTAGTCTTCTGCTTTTTTAACACTCTTACTTTTTTCCATTATTATTATATAATTCTAAATATAAACTATTTGTTTTTCTGTTATTTAATTAATATTATACTTATAAATATGAAACATTTATATATAATGTGAAACACTGCTGTAAAAGATTTTAATGAAAGCTAATGTGGCTTTTAACAAAATAATAATGTCGAAAATAACAAAATATAAAATACATAATATTCTTCTTAGTCTTCTGCTTCTATTAATACTGAGTTCCATTATTAGTAGGTTTAATTATAGTACAATTCTACTGTTATTTTTAAAGATAAACCCATTGCTTCCTCTATTCTCTAATTAATTTGCTTTTTAATTAATATTATATTTATAAATTTTTTAAAGCATTTTAATGAAATTTCACTTTGTATGTAACTCTTAACGGGTGGAAAACGATAAATTTGTATTAATTATTGTCATAATAATTATAATAATTAATTGTATTAAGTATTGTCAAAATACTTTTGAGCACAATTGTATATAGGCCTATTAGCACAACAAATATATACTGAAGTGTGTATTGAAACAACAAATGAAGTCATTATGTATGTATTTGCAAGATTAAAGTCACTTTCAAGTATATTTAAAATAATTTACAGTATATTCATTTAATGTAAATATTTTTTAATAATTTATTGTTCCCTTTTTGTTGTTAAAATAAATTAACGGGCAATTAACTAAATATGAATTAGTAAATGTTAATTGAAATTTAATGCTTATATTTCGGCTGCCAAATGCTTTTATTAATTAAAGCTCCCTATGTTATTTATTTGCACGAAAGTTCCGCAGAAGAATCACTGCTGAAAATTCGGAGGAAAAAAAACGAATTTAGATATCTAAATCCACTTTCAAACTGCCCCTTTCCTCTTCTCCCACGTTAAAAAACTGCTCCGCTGTCGTTTGTGAATAAATAACGGCGCTCTGTGTCACAGAAGGTTTTCTCAATGTTTTCATCTCCTCGTGGGACCGAACGCTGACATTTTACACTCACAAGAAATATATCTCCTTTCGAAAGACAATAGAAAAGATCGGCTCAGTTTAAGTTTCAGATTACATTTCATCCAAAGGCTTTTCTTTCGACTTTTCTTCGCCTTCAGTGATTTTCCACATTTGAGTGTGTTTTACACTGGAGAAGTACAACGATGGCGGTCACGGTTGTTCGACCTGATGACCTGAACTGTAGCAAACGCACTAAGAACGGGTCATTTTGCTGTCGGAAGAGACGTTATCGAAATGACCGTCGTGCATTCTCATAAAGTTTCTTCTCAAAGTGACAATAAATGAGCATTCCTATGACAAACAAGGGCGTAATTTGATTTGGTTTATTTGATTTTATTTCAGTGAAGGGTGGGCAAATTTTACCCTCGGGAGTGGAGCCCGTAAAATCGTTCCTTCTTTTAACTGATTGTTCGTTTAAACTCTCTTCGCCTGATTCACAGTTGCTTTCCGAGAAATTTCCACTTTTATTGCTTTTTTCCGCTTTTGATTCAATTAAAAAAAAAATTCTATTGACAGACTTTTTTCTATTAGATCTAATCTAATTACTTAAGTATCTTTTCGACTTTGTTAGGAAACTTATTTTCCTTTTCTAATATGGGTAGACCGTAAACACGGGTTTTCCTTTCCTCTTCTCTCCTCCCAACGACATCGCATTTAGTTCTCTCCCCCAATTCTTTTCCGCTTTTTCTTTGTCTTTGAATTATTTAAAAATAACGCTTTACAATTTTCGATGGATTCGACTTTGAAAATACGTTTTTTTATTTTTCGAATAAAAAGATAATAATTATAAGATTATTATTCGATTGACTTCACATCTAAAATTTAAAGATTTTATTAAACTTAATTAGATTAAAAACATTTTTATTTAATTTAGATTTAGATTCGTATAAATTATAAATTTATTTTAAGATAATTAAGATTTATTATTTAAAAAAAAATTAATAAGATTACCAAACACAGATGGTTGTTCCCTTCCCACTAAATCCACACTAACTAATTACTATCAAATCTAAAAACAGTTCGCTAAAAATTAGATGAAAATTGTGAAAAATGTTTAATACACAAAGAATATAATGCGTTCAGTATTTGAGAAAATAAAATCTCCACCTCTAAATCGAATGTGGAACCCTCGAATTCTTTGCCCACTGTACTCAAAGTCAACCCTTTAACAGCACAAAGGAATTGGTAAATTTATCTAAACAGATTTTCTGCAGATTTCTCAGTTTTTGCTTATTTTCGAGAAGTGAGACACAGCGCAGATAATTCTTTGGAAAAAATCCTTCGGGAAAATTGGTTCAGTGGTTGTTTTAGATATTAGATAATAGAAAAGATACACACACACACTTTATATGTTATGTTCTGTATACAATGTTTCTTTCATATTATATTTTTATAAAATTGCAATAATTACTGTAAAGATTTCTTTGCAATAACGGTTTTAGATATTTTCCTCTATTTTTTTTATACATTTGTTTGTTAATAATTTAAACATTCGTAATTTTTTTGGAGTAATGATTTTTTATTTCCAAACGGTTATCTTTTTAAACGGTTTTATTAAACTTAATTTTCGTGTCTGTCTGTCTGTTTGTCTGTCTGCAAAGAAATTTGAGTCGAAATTTGACCCGTTTTTCTCGGATCGATTTCTTTCAAATTTTGCGCACACTTTCGTTTTGGTGGCCAATTCAAATTTCTGTAATTATTTTTTAAAATAATGCTCAGGTAAAAATATAAAAAATTCCAGAAGTCTAAATAATTGCTCAACTTACGAGTCTTTAAAGGAAATAACCTTATCTCAGGCCGATAAATAAAAACTAAAAACTAAAAAATAAAAAAAAATTAGAAAAATATTTTTAACGTTAAACGGTTTTATTTAAAGTGCACTAAAAAGTAAAAAAAATAATTTGTGATCAATTTTTTTGTTTATAAAACCGTGGGGCGTTATACAGTATAAAAATTGTACAGTTTGCAGAACGTTTAATATCATCCCATGTATTTATTAATACTCTTACATTAAAAATTAATTTTTTACTTTTTAGTGGACTTCAAATAAAACCGTTTAACTTAAAAAAATTTTTTTTGTGAGAGTCTGTTTTCCTGTTTTGAGGTTTCACACTAAAATTCTGATAAGAAATCCGATTTCTTCGGTTCGATAAACTCTTTTTAAATATCAAACTCGACCGAATTTCTCCTATAAAATCTCTTTTTAAGTTTTTCCCCCCGAATAATCGCTAAAAAATTCATTTCATTCGAGTCAATAAAATAAAAGTTACCTCCATAATTTTACCATTCCATTTCGGTTTATAGTTTGGCTCTAAAAAATGTCCCAAAAATAATTTACGGGGCTTTCAAAGAAAGATTTAATACTTCTCATGAAAACCATATTCAGTCGATTTGTCACTTCGATGGAATAATCAAACGGTAATATTTAGTTTCAAAATGGCCAACATAAAAGTTACGGTCTATAAATTGAAAATCTTGAGGTTTTTATATTTTGTTTCATCAACTAATAATGCATAGAAAATTGTCAAAATTCTCCTTTTTCAGAGAATATAATGGATTATAATATATTTCTTAAAGTTTACCCATTACAAATGTGAAATCAAAATGAGGCGGAAATTAAGAATTATTGATATTAAGATATATATTAAGATTAAGATATGATTAAGATTATTTATAAATTAAGAAGTATTCATATATCATGAAAGTATTAATAAAAATAGTAAATTAAAAATTACATTTAAAAAAAGCAAAGCAATTCATTTTTTGCGGTGGGCAATTTTTGCTTTTCATATGGTAATTTTTTGCTGATATTCCCAATGTTTTTCTCTCTCATCTCTTTTATAATGTTATTTAAGTAATTTAATGCTTAAATTTCTGCTGAAATTTCTTTTGACTTCCACAAGAAAGAATACCAATGGAGTTGATTATCATTTATGATTTTTAGAATAGGTTTTAATGAAAATTCCTTAAATTAACCCTTTGGGGTCGTATGTCTACAAAGAACTATACGAATATATACGAATTATACTGTATGCATTCCTATATCATAGATTCTCTCTTGTTAAAATATGACTAAATATTACTGAATATTATGTATATGTATCCCTGCTCTTTCCAAAGAAATTAATTCCGACCAATAGATACCCACCCCTAAATTTTATACGACCGTAAAGGGTTAATTTGTATATTATTACTGAAAGAAACTTTATAAATAAAAAATATGGAGGAAACAGTTCTCAAACAATGCGTTTTCGAGCTTTTGTAAGCGAAAAAATTAAAAGTTCGAAAATACTTTCCAGAAATGAATATAATAAATATTTATACTAATGGAATCGCCGTTGTTCTGTTATTTTTAGTTATATGAAATTTTTTCTTTTATGTTTTTTGCTTCCTTTTCTTTTCTCTTTTCACTGTACCTCTCATTGCCATAATCACTTACGGCTCATTCGAGAACTTCACCTTTGTTTTCTATTGGGTTTTCAGTAAAAAAAAAAGAGAAAATATTTTGATTGTTTATACCTGTTTTTGAATCCTCCTCGCTCGCCGTATAAATTTTGCCTTTTTGGGTATTCTGCAACTCTCTTCTGGACACAGAAGCCGCAGAGGACCTCGAATCCTCGGGGTCGATAATTGGGGAAACGGAAGAGTCCCTGCTGCAGTGCTTCGGCCCCGGGACGGCGCCCTCCGTCGCCTCCGCTCTGTTTTCTAAACTGCACTGCATTCTGTCTCTGCCCGTTAGAAAATTAAGCTCGAGCTTTTTCGATTTATTTTGTTCACCTATTAAATTGGCAATGTCCATCACACTGGGCTTAAGCGTCGGGAATTTGGACTGCTTATCAGTTCCGTTCAGGGATTTGGGCTCATCCAAAGCGACCGCTGAATTTTTCTTTATTTCCAGTTTGTGGTAAAACTTCTCCATTATAAGTCTCTGCGAATTGGTGAGGCCTTCGACGACATTTTGGAGATTTTCCTTTTTGTCAGCGTCGCTTCTCGGCGAAGTCCTTTCGCCCGTTTGGTAACTCGATTTCGGCGATATGCTTTGAAGTGGCGTTTCCGTTGACTTTTTCGCTTCCTGCTCCATGTTTTCACGTCTTTCCTCCAACTCGGATGCTTTCTGCTCGAACGTCTTCGACACGAAATGAGCCAATTGCTCCATCACGCCATTTGCAGCTAATTACTAATTTTCCTCGGGATCGCGGACACTTTCCAAGAGGATAACCTCAGCACTTCACTGTTGAATTCAGCACCGGAAGGAGCGAGATTCGGTGAAACCATTAAACGAGGTTCGGCCACAGAAACTGAGGATCCTTCCGGAGAAGTGGCCGCCATGACGGTTTCGAGCGGTGGAATCCGGGGGAGGAGCCGCCCGACTCCGCCCCTCATTTCCCATTGGCTAATACGCGTATTGACAAGTTAGCACTTATTTAATATTTTAATTGAGTTACTCCTTTTATATGAGTTTAATGGGGCTCTGTCATTCTTCCTTTAGAACTGATCCGGTGCGCCCATTAACGGCGTTCGACTGTATTAGCTTTTGTCTCTATGAACGCCGTCGAAATTTAAATATAATTTTCATTTTGGATTCAGTGGTGTCCAAACGATGACGTTATGGCAAACATTTGCGAATCCAAGCGAACAATAAAAATCAAAACAACTTCGAAAAATATATAATTTGGGGATAAAACTAATGAAAAAAATACCATATTTTGTAGAAAAAAGGGCTTCAAATCAAAAAACAGAAAATTTAAAAATTTTTTAGGAATTGTTTGAGGATTTATTGAAAGTAAACAAAGCGAAACGAATTATGGAAACAAAAAATTATACTTAAATATTACCACATTCGATAAATTATTATTGTAACAGAAAGGAGGAGCAATTTTGACCTAAATAATATCATACATAAGGAACGATCTCAACTAATTTAATTACCTCAACGTATTTAATTAAATAAATATAATCAAATGAATGTTGAAGAAAGCCGAATATAAAAACTGATGGGAGTTGAATTATTAGTAGGATTAAAGGCTGAAAGGGAAGTACAAAATAGGGTGAACTGAAAGAAGGGGTGAATTGAGCGTCGAAAACTAAAATAGGCAATCGAGTGGTTTTGTTTTTGAAGAATTACAGATCAAATTAAGGACCGGAATAATTATCGACAATTAAAATTGCATATTAATTATGTTTTTATGTTAATAAATAATTAATAAAAATAATTAAGTACACCGATTTTTTCAAGAAAAACAGTATTTAATGATAAGCATTATTGCTCGTCAACAGTTTTTTAATATGAAAGAGATAAACTAAGCTGAATTTTAGAGCAATCTTTGTCAGAAGCGATCAATACTAATAATCGTCTCTTTTATCCCTTTTTAGATCTAATTCGATGAAAAGTAATTCTAATTCGTCAACCATTATTAATATATGGTAACATTCCTTTGAGTAAATTTTCGTTACTCTTAAAATGATTCAAAAAAAAAATTTTCCCCTTCAAAAATATTAACGGAGAGAGTAAAATTTCTGATTATTGGTCCGGAGGGATGAATTTCGTGAAGGGATAATTTTGAGAAACAAAATAGAAAAAAGGTTTTTACTTCGGGGGAGGGAAAAAAAAGAAAATCAAGAGTAAAGTAAACTCTGCGACATAATTTGTAGTGTTGTAACGAAAAGCCGGGGTTTCTTGTTAGGTTTCCACCCCACAGTCCCGGCCGTCTTTTACCCTTTTGTGCTGCATTACTTCCTAATAAACTAACTGGAACTGATGTAATTTGCGACTAATTTGATAGTCAGAAGCTGGGTTTTAATTGCTTCAGCTAACATTCTCGCGCCTCATTTAACTCAGTTGGACTTCGATGGGGAGTTTTTTACTGCAGAAAACAAAAATTGCACAATATTAAAATATAATTTAATTTATCGCTGCGACTTTCGGTGGCGTTTTATTTGCACTCGATTGATACATTCCTAAATTGTGTTGTGTTTTATTAGAAATGTAAAAATTCGGCATATTTATCTTTTTATTTGCGTCTGTCGTCTGAACCAGTGGTGGCCAAACTTTGATAATGTGCGGGTCAAAGTTGAGTTTGGTGTAATTTCGCGGGCCACAACGTATGAGAAAATTAAATATGGATTTTTAATATTAGTTTTCACTCTCTTCTCATTTTCCATTTTTCACTTTTTCTCTTTTTTTCTCTTTTTCTTCTTTTCTCTTTTTCTTCTTTTCTGTTTTTCTTCTTTTCTCTTTCTTATCATTTTTCCTTTTCTCTTTTTCTCTTTCTCCTTGTCTTCTACTTTTTTCTTTTTCTCATTTTCCCCTTTTCCCCTTTTCTCATTTTCTATTTTTTTCTTTTTTCCTTTTTACTTTTTACTCATTTTCCCATTTTCTCTTTTTATCTTTTTTTTCTCTTTTATCCTTTTCTCTTTCTTCTCATTTTCTTCTTTTCTATACGTTCCTGCTCTCACAGCTATTGCCTTCGCCTCTTTTTTCCAGCTTCTTACATTTTTAAGCAAGCAGTCCTTTTGACTTATATGACATAATGGATTCGAAAGCGTTCCTGTAAATTTAAAATTTTGCCAAAATGCAAGAAAGAATTAGAGTAACTCCTTATTTAACAATTAAAATGGACTAAAATCACCAAATACGTATGTGAATGTAGGAATAAAAGAGCGGCACATGCAACACCTTCACGGGCCGTAGATTGGCCATCACTGATCTGAATAGTAAAAACCTCACCAAGTTCTAAATCAGGGGTCTCCAAACTTTTCAGCCTTAGGGCCAAACTGATTACTCTAGTAAGTTCCGAGGGCCATAACCTTATTATCATTAGTGGTAAAAAGTGAAATACTTCAGTATTTCAGTATATAATATTAGATTACTTCAGTAAGGTAAATTTAATTTGCTATAAAAAATATATTCTCTAAAAGGAGTTTTCAAGTATGCTAGCACTCCGCGGGCGGTAGTTTGGAGACCCCTGTCCTAAATGATTCCTTTTTATTATGAATTTTTTTTTTATACTCACAATTTCTCTCTTCTTTGAACGTTGATAAGAGTAAAAGGCTGCATATCCCTTCGAGAGGGGTCAAACTGACCCTACTGTTAATCACTCCAATATTTCTCTCAATCGATGAACGCAAAAAATGAAAGTAATCAATGAAACCGGAAATAGGGAAAGGTTTTTACCAGAATAAAACCGGTCATCTTGAGCCCATTCACATTACAGTGAATGAGAAAACAAATCGTAAACATTTGGCAACAACGCATTATTTTCCACCAGAAAAAAAAGACAGTTTGTTTCTGACGGAGGCGAAAGTTATTTTTTTAAACCACTAAAATTTCTTTTCAGGTTTTCAGCGTAATTATGTTAAATTACTGACTTCTAATTATTTGAGGAAGCAGTGCCCAGTATTTATTTCTTCAGCCAATTTCTCACCTGGTGAAATTTTTTATTGACATACTGCGCATCCTGTTATGAGCTTTTCGTACTCGAAATTGCGATTGGTCTGTATTTTGATTTTAAATTGACTTAAATATCCACTCTCTCAGATAATTAATGTGCACTACCAGGTAAGTCATGTGTTTCCTTTTTTGATTTCCGTGATTTTCATCGACTTCGGAGTTTGTTTTCAACAAACACGAGAACAGACATGACGGTCTATGCTTTATATCGGTCTCTAAGAATTTGCATTTTATGTGTAAAAATTTTAGTTGGGGATTTAATTTAATTCTGGTATAGGTATACTTGCTCACTTACGAGTAGTTGTTATTTTCTTTAACCTCATTCTTTTTCGATGAAAATCAACGTTAAATAGTTTTCCATAATTCAATATTCAAGAGTTCTCACTATCGTCGCTCATTTCATACTTAACAACAAAACGAATAGAGGAAATGCAAGAGGATGATTTATTATTTTTTATCGAGTTTTGAAAAGGTTATTTTTAATGGGTGAACGCTTATTAGTAAACATCAAGTTTACTAATGCGTAATCTTGTTTTTAATTTTAATTTATATATAAATTAAAATTTAATTTATATGTACCAATTCCAATTTTAATTTCAATGCATTTTCTTGTTTTTAATAGAAATCTCATTTTACTGATGCATAAAAAGAACTGCATTAGAATTATTTAATCTGTATAAATTTTTTTTATTTATTATTGTTATTTTTACAAGTGCAGGACTTGCATTAGGCCTCACTATTCGCAGTCTTTTCCCTTATACTTCTTGTATTTGCCCGTTTTAGATTTTATTATTAGTTTTGGCCGATAATAATTTAAAATCTATTATTCTTTCTTAAACTGCAGTCCAAAGGAACCCGATAATACATGTCGCGACCAAATATTCAGGCAAAAGATATAGAAAAAAGGAAAGTAACAACTAAAAGTCTGTTGATCCTTTTTTTCACCGCTTTTTTACTTAGATCTGAGCAGTAGGTTAAATTGCTTTTAAAATTTCCTAAAAATCTTTAGTTTTCATTTATAGTTAAGCCCGAAATAGTTGGAAAAAGTTTATTTTTTCCATTTTAGTGCTCATCGGTTTCGCAAGTTAGTATTTACAACGGATTGTTCGTCACTGTCGGTGAACAATTTTTTGGCGCGAAAATTTATTCGAATCATGAAAAGTTTGATCTCGCGGCTTTTGGTGTTTTTTTTTAAAACATAGTTTGGGTGATACATTTTTGCAATTAAAAATATCGGGCGCGTGTAACCTCAATTAAATAAAAAATAATTAATGCATAAATAAATATCTTGCATTGGGTGAAAAAAAGCACTTGAATTGGGTGGCAGAGTTTATTCCCGTTCGAGAACAAACAAATTCCAAATGAATAGTAACTCAGGAAAAACAGATTTTCATTTATTTGATTGTCGTAGGAAATGTAAAAACTTTTGTCATCGCACGTGATAAAAAACATGGCTTCGTTTCGGACTGGGTTCAAAATTTTTGGTGAAATATCATTAAAACAGGTAAGCATAGTTATTTTTTATTTTTTTCTTATATATTTACGTTGACTTGACTCAAAGCACGTTAATGTTCCGTCGTGCCTAGAACCGAGCGATGAAAACAAAACGTGAAATGAGCCGATATTTTGAAATTAATTCAATTATGCAACCTCATCTTGGTCGACTAAGAAGAAGTACTCCTCACTTATTTATTAAATAAGATTTAAAAAAAAATTTTATCAACAATAACCGAAAGCAAAAAATATCCGATTCTATTTCATAGGCATAGCAACATTTACTGTTTTTTTAAGGGACTTGGTCGAATTCGTAGTTTTAGCGAGGATAGAAAAGCAGGAAAATGGTTACCCGAGGATCAGTGGGCAGTGAGACAACCGGGATCCACTTGTCCCGACCCATGCGAAAAACCCAAAAAGCCACCGAAACCGTCGAAATCGTGGCTTTCTGTCTGTAAAGACCCCGAACCGCCGATAGAATGTGATGTTCGTCACAATAATTGCCCTCCGCCTCCCGTCAAGGGGGATGCGCCCTGGTATAGTTTGGATAACTTAATCCCAAAGAAAAAGTCTGAAAAGCCGCCTCCGCTGCAGTCTTGTCGGGAAGAAATGAAGCGGCGAGAGGCACTAGGAGAAGAAGAAGAGGTCTGTGAAAATATTGTAGATAGGAGTTTACCAGTACACAATAAATCCGAATTGCCTGAGTGTTGTATGCCTAAGCGAGAACCTTGTCCTGCTCCAGTAGTAACCTTATCATGTCCTCTTCCCAAAGAATTGGATATAATGTTGTGGTGTGGTCGACCCTGTACCGATACTTCTAGAATTGCTGCCAAATGTCAAAGTGACAAATTACCTTATCAGGAGTTCAGACCGCAAAAGTGTTGGAAGCCTCCTCCTTTTTCTTTGCCTCTAAAAGGCGATCCGACCGCTTTTAACAGTCCCTGTTGTGAGAGCTCCATAGCTTATTCAGAGTTTAAGCAGGTCGAAGTGCCCAGGCATTTGTACACGCGTTACAAATCCGTCGAGCTCTCGGACTGCAATTTGTTGCTTTGCATGACAGAGGTTAAATGCCCAGACGAGGAATCACATGTCACACCGGTTAGGCCTCCTCCTCCTCTTCCTCCTCCTCTCCGCCAGCAGAAAGAACCCGCGGAACAGGAAGAAAAGGTTGAATTATGCCCGGATAAACTCATCATTGAAGCGGCTTCTTGTAAACCCGTTAAAATAAAAAAAGCTCCGAAATACACCTTCCACCCGAAACCAACAAAATTAGTGGAAAGGCGCGTATTCAGAAATCCTTGTGCGCGACATAAAACTTGCAATTTACAATTTAGGCCCCCGGAAGAAGAAAAAAGTAGTTCTGCAAAGACAAGTTCAGACTGTGAGCCGCCCAAAGTGATAACAGGAACCCTCACCAGTGAACCCCAAGTGTTCGAGAGGAACTTGGCTCTTTGCTGCAACCCTCCCAGATGGATGTACAACATATGCAAGCCGGGATCGAAGAAGACGCCCCTAATGCCGGCCACCGCCGAGTACCCCAAGGAGCCGGACTGGTGCTCAGAAACGGATGGCCTCAATTTCTACGACGGGAAAGACGAGGGCCTAATCCCAAAGCCTCGCCCCGACCCTTGCCTCAACAAACCGAAAGTGAAGCCGCCGGAACCCCAGCCGGCTCCCGCTCAATGCCCGCAACCCGTTCCCGTATTTAGAAATAGATTCGTGCTCATGCCCGAGAGCTATAATATTAAAAACATGAGGCCTCCAGGATATATTGACGCCACAGTTGAATCCTTCGAAAAGTTTATCGAAGCAAAGACAGCCACTAAGAAAAAATGCTCCAAATCGTATCCACAAATGAAAGAAAATATTTTATATGATCTACAGAGATTATGCCCGAACGTGCCGATAGATCGTTCAAAATTAAACGCCCCGTGCCGAAAGCCTCCAGAACCAGACTGTCCTCGACCTCCGCCCTTTTGCCGCGGCTTTGCAACTTTTACTCCTTCCACACTACAAAAACTATGCTCACTTCAGTTATGCAAGATACCGCGGCGCACGGAATGTGGCGACACCTCCGGCAAATGCAAACCCCGGGAGATGACCCCCAAACCTAAGCCCTGTCCCCCGGAAAAACAAAAGGTACTCACACTCTTCTTCACACCCTCCCTCCTGAAAACTCCCTATTCATCACCTTTCTTCTCTCCCAACAGGCGAATTGTGCGGATCTTGTTTTACCATGTTGCCCGAAGGCAAGGATACCACCAGGGTGTGACGTTAAAAGACCCATACCACCTTGCAAAAAAAAATTGCCTCCTAAGCCTTCTTTTTCGGAATGTTCTAAAGACCCACCACCCTGCCCTAAAATGACTGAGTGCAACTGTTGGGAGAAAGTGGGAGGCAAATCTAGAAAGTTCTCTGACTGGGCTGTCAAAAGGGCTGGTAAGTACAGTTAAAGTGACCCTTTGACCTTCTTTAAATCTTCAACACAGCCAATTTTCACATTTTTCACCATATTTTTCCCCTTTCTCTTCGCCTGTTTTCCGCGACCGCAGTAAAGTAAAAAAAAGGCGGATTGATTTAAATGAAATGATTAATTTTCAGAATTTGATGTGAGGCAACCGAATGAAAAGAACAACGTTAAGGAAACCGAAACGAAAACAGAATCTTTATAAGCACAGCCATGCTGAGGGATCTTCAGCCTGAACTGGCTTTTGGCAGTTTGGCTGACTCAGGAAATCGTCACCCCAACGTTGGAGGATTATTTTGACTAAACAAAAGGACCCTAACAAAACTCCAGCAAAATACCAGAAAATAAATAAATTCATACGTAAATACAACAACAACAACAACAACAGATATACGCTGGCGGTATTTCATATATTTTCACTACAAAATTTCAGTAGCTCATTCATTCCCAGTCCGAAAAAAAATTCACCATTAATCTTTTAAATTTAGCGTTACTGGTAATTATAAATCTTTCATATGAGCAGAAGGTCGCTTTCACGAGGCGACCCTCTGCCAAAGAGGGTTTACTGGAGCACGGCAGTTTTTTATTAATTTAATATTAGGTATACAAACACTGCTGGAATATAATATTTTAAGAAAAATTCGTCTATTGGTTCCTTGTAACTTTGTCCTCATTGTTTTTAAAGAAAGAAAATCTTTCATTTTTCAGAACATTTGAACTGACAAACTTAACTGTTAACTTGCAAAATTATTTTAATTATTCCATGATAATTTTTTTAGACCTCTATTCGGAGCTATACTATAACCATTACAATATTGTTACTCAAAAGTGTCCGAATAACTGAGTGCATACGACTTGTACTGTTTGTTTTTAGGCGGGATTTTTATTAGTTTCGAGTTTAAGACTAAATTGCATTTCGTTAGTGCGAAGGGCATTATCTAAACGATACAGAGCATAGTCTCTTCTTTGTCTCTTTCGAGATCGAGCCCCTCTGTTTATTAAAGTGCTATACGTTGAAATTTCAGCCAATGTAATTCGGTATTATTGTTCACTGAAAATTGAATTTAACCAAATACTTATTACTAAAAATGAAATGAAAGCATTTATTTTCCAGACTAATTCTAGGAACTCTCGTTCGAAATACTCAAGTAACAGGTCGCAGTATGCCGGAAAAGTCAAGTGTTACACACTTAAATCCGTTCAAACTTCCCCTAATTCAGCAGGAAACAGACTCATGCTGGGTTTGAAGGTCGGAAAAGATGACTTGGGTTGCGAGTACGAGCAAAGGTCCATTGCAACCAAGCTGAAAAGATCCAAGAATGAGTTTCAGGAGAAGGAAAACCGATCGAGATTCAAAAATGTCGAATCTCACAGTAATATTACGGTGCAGGATCGAGATTTCATAAACGAGTCTTGCGGCATAATGGTGCCCAACAACGAATACAAGGCGAACGCGAATAATGTAATGGTGACGCACGGTCAAGATTTCAAGAGCGAAAAAGGGTCCAAAGAAATGAGAGAAAAAGAAAATTCTGTCACTTTATACTCGTCTGAGCCCAATGGAGAAAACTCAAAAGCTTTTATGGAGTCCATCGGATCATGGATTAACGACTTATTTACTGGTGAGCAAATGAAAGCCAATGCTATATTACAATTTTACAAATTAATACACATATAAAAATAAAATGTTTTGTTGTAGTGCCGAATAAAAAGCTTTTTAATGCCCCAAAACCTGAAAAGGAGGAAGTTGAGAAAAGCCTAGTTTTGGAAGAAGACACCGAATACCTAAAATCTATAAGTGTCATCAAAGAGCAGTTCAGGAGGAAACTGAAAAGTGAAACTAGTGTCCACCTGTCCACTGTGGATAGACCGTTTGAGTTTCACTTCGATAAAGTTTTAGAAAACAACAGGAAATCGAGAAAAAGAGCAAGAACACTGCCTCCCACAAAATACTCCGATTGTTTGGACGAACTCAACAGTTTGAATACCTGTCAGAGTTTAGAGCAAATAGCGCCTGAGAAAATGGCCCCGAGAAGCAAACTGAGCCCAACAAAAGCGGGATTATATATCAGAACGAACCAGAAAGAAACTGCTTCCCAACCAGACAACAGCAGTTTAATTCTTAGTTCAAATTTGATTAAGAAGAAGAGAAAAATTTCTCAAAAAAACAGGTAATTCCATCTACTGGATAAACAAAATTTTATAAAAAGAAATAATAAAGAAAACTTGAAAATTAGGGGTGCTGAGGGCTTTCATTACCTTTCAATAATAATTTATCGAATGTAATAATAGTTAAAAATAATTTATTTTCACATTCTGTTGCTTAATATTTCTTTATTTATGATTCTTCGTTTCGCTCGTGCATCACAAGTTGTGAAACATTAAAAAAAACAAAACTTGTGCATGAGACGCTCCCAAATTCACTCGAAAAGTCCTCTTGTGGTTCAATTTTGTAAAAAATAATTTTTTTAATAGGTCTGAAATGAGTAAACTGGAAGAATACGTCTTACCTTCACCGACTGAACTCTCTAAGAGAATTCTCTTGAACCTGAACGACCAGGAAAAGTGTTTGCAGTTCTACAAAAATCCTCATCTCGGAGTACAGGAAGCAGCGAGAAAAGCGAAGCCGTGTCAAACTAACACAAGGTGTTACACGACAAACGCAAACGTAACAGATTCTGCCGAAAACTCTCGGTCGAAAACTTTCACGGCCGTAAATAGGCAATCCCACTTCTTCACAGGCGACGTCCCCGAAGTAAAAGGCGAAGAAGAGATTTTGCCCAACAAAAATTCTCTGGACTTTAAAAAGGCTCCCTTTCGCAAAGCTCCGGTCAAGAACGTTTCCGAGTTGTCCAGAGACACGCTGTCGCTTTCCAAATTAAAACCCACCAAATCCTCATTGCATCTGCAAATGGAGCCTTTAAAAAGCGAATCGAAAGCCACATCGGACGAGTTGGTCAAGTACCTTATGAAAAAGATTAAAGTGAGCGGACGGCCGCACCACAGCGGCAAAAAAAGGGGGGCCAGTGTGCCTCAGGTTCCGGCCAGTCCCAAAACCAGGTTCATGCAGTCCGCCACCAACACCTTGGTTATGAGCGCCATGGCGAAGAAAGAAAATGAAATTCCGGGAGTTGCCAAAACCCGGGTGCTCACAGACAAATTAATGAAAACTAATTTACCCAGCAAAGAACTCATAGTAAAGTATCCGGAGGGGAATATCAGATTCGACGTATCGAGGGCGCTTAGTTTTAACAAGTTCAATAAAACTACGTATCTGACGGAAGAAGACAGACTGGATGACGACACGATCATGTTAGGCAAGTCTTTTTACAAAAATACCAGACGACCCTACGAAGATCTCCTGAAGAAAGACTCCAAGAAGAACAGCGACAAGCTTTCCAAGAGACAGGAAGTAAAACACATGCTTTCGAAAATTGATATGAAGTTTGTTATAAATTCGCCCAAGATGAAACCGAAAGAATATAAGAAAAAGGTTGTGAAAAATATGCTGGATAACCTTGACGTTGAGGAAAATAAAGAGTCGCAAAATCCTCGGTTTTTAAGGCAACACGAGCTTTTCAAAAACAACACGAAAGTGGCGCAGACCACTACAGAGCCAGTTTCTGAGTCCGGCGAAAAGCAGTCAAACCTTCCCAGTCCTACTTCCCTTTCAACAGAACTGGCACTGGTAAATACAAACCTGCAGCTGACGTTAGCCAACCTGGAGGAAAAAAACTTAGTCGTGTCTGAACAACCTGAAGAAACGGTCTCGAAAACAACTCCAGAAGAGGACAAAATCACGGATCTATTGTGCATTGAGGATAGCACCAGTCGTGCAAAACCTGAAAGATCTCTCAAGCCGAGCCTCTACAGAGAAAAATTCAGTAAAAGCAAGCCGCAGAACTTGCTCAAGGAAAATGAAGGGAAGAATCTGTTGAGTGCTTTGCCGGAGTATTATTCTTCTGAAATTCCGAGCCAAAATGAATCTTCCAAACCTTGTGAACCTGGTTTGTGCCCTCCAGACCTGCGCCCATTGAAGTCCGTGGACACCCTCGTGTTTAACCGAAGGTACTCGACGAACACGCTCACCAAAAACTCTGGCAAAGCTGGGCTTGCGAGAGTGCGGCCAACCGGTAAATGCACCCTGTCATTAACAAGTTTAGGGAAGGATTCGGAAGGTGAGAAGAAAGAAGCAAAGGAGAAGCAAAAGGGGAAGACGCCTAAGAATAAAGAAGCTCAAGACAAAGACAAAGACATCAATTGCGGATTTGAAAGCATTAAAAAAAAACCTGGTCCAAATTGCGAAGCAGAAGAGGCCAGCAAACCTTAATCCTTTAATGTTTGGAGAGTATAAAAATTCTAGTTGAATTTGCTCTTTTAAATTTATATATAATTTTTGGTATACTTTTGTATTTTGTCTTTCGAAATCAGTAAATTTATTTGAGCTACTCTCAGGCCTTTCATTTTAAAAGTGATCCCCTTAAACTTTTAAATCAAAACTCGTTAATTTATATTTGCTGAGGTCAGAAACCTTCAAGCAAAACTAATTTTTTTTATAATTAAGTAATCTAAGAAATTATTTGAAAATTAACCGTCTAAGTTAACGCCACGGCCATGCTCATCTAATGACACGATACTACTTAACACGAATTTGAGAGGGAAATCGTTTGCGTTTAGTGAACTTAACTAAGTGAATAAGATAGAATGTAGTAAAGTCTTAGCGCAATGAGTTCTTTTCATTTTAAGACTAGTTCCCGCAATAAGAATAATCAGGGCCAAAAATATGGTTTCGGAGGAAATTTAATTCCAACCACAAGCAAAGGTTTAGGGTTAGTATGGCAAAGTAATAACAGTTTGCTTAAAACTTTTCTCATTTATTTGTTTGAGTACTTTTGTTTTTTGTTTGAAGAGTGAGTTTTCGTCGTGAAAAATTACTGAATTTTTTTTAGTAAAAATTAATGAATGTGGTGGTATTTGAAGTTATGCCAAAAAAGAAAATGCACTGGAGTTAAAAAACAATTTAGTCAAAATTACATTTCAGAAAGGCAATGTATTTAATGAGGATTTTATAAATATTATGAATGCAGTATCAAATTTAACATTCTTACAAAACTGATTATTTAGTTTACCCCCCCAAAATCAGGTGATTTGTTTAGTGTTATTAAAACTTTTCAGTAATTAATTTCTGATCTTAATAAATTAGATTAGCTCTCACTTAAGAATTTGATCTCTGCTGAGTTTTAATTGATAAAGTGTGTACAATTCTTGCAAAGTTTAAATGTTATTAAAATTTTTTTTTTTCAGAGCTGTTGCAACTAAAGATACAGAGGTTGAAGATAATCCTTCACAATTTTTTATTGACAAAAGTGATTTGTGGAGTGATGATGAGAAAGATGTTTTTGAACCTGAAAAAGATAAAAAAAAGAACCAAAAGAATAAATTGTTGTCAAATTGTAACCAAAAAGAAAACCAGGAATTTAAAGAAACCATTAGGAATGATAATAAAATAACTAAAGAAATAGTAATTGAAGATTCAAATGACGATATTATTAATTTTAAAACTGACTGTAAAGATTTAGAAGAGATAAGTGCTGTTAATAGTTTTCCTGAAGTTAATCAAACTGAAATTAACTTTGAACTGACTGATTACAGTATGAAATGTTCACCAATCAAAGAAAACTTAATCCAGGAAGGTGATAGTGACACAACATTGTCATGTGAAATTTTAGAAACCTCAAATTCTCCAACTTTTGATGTTTCTGTTAAATCTACCAAGAGAAGCGGCTTCACACAGGAATGCAGAAATAATGATTCAGTACCTGAAAATTTTTTCCAATGCAGTGCAAGTTTGGACAAAAATGATAAAACTGAGAACAAAAGTGTTAATTTTTTCAAAAAAAGCCTGAATCCTTTAGGTTTGGCCAATGAAACAGATCAGTGGCTGAAGAACATTTTGAAAAATGAAGCTTTTTCCAACATCACACCGGAAACCTCCATGGAAAAATTGGAAAAAAACTTAAATTTTTTAAATAAAATCTATGTAGAAATTCTGGAAAAGGTGATGACTGCTTTTGAAAATTTGCCTTTGGAATGGTTAAATCAGTTCCCTGAGTTTGATCAGGAGGTATTCATGACCTTGAAAACCACAAGAAGCAGAACAAAAGCAGTTATAATAAAAACAGATAATTTGATAAAAAGAAAAAGCGTATCTGCTATTCAAACGGATGATAGAAAAATTACAGATTATTCGACAACGAAAGATACTGTGAGTGATTCCCCGATCTCACTGAAAGATAGTGTAAATATATCCTTGTTTAAACTATCCTCAAATAAGGTTACCGAATCGAATTTAACTCTTCCATTGTCACCCGCTCCCAATGTATTTCTAAAATCAGACGCTGCCGCAATGAAGTCTTTCGAATCAAGCACACCTTCTTCATCCTGTGAACCGAAACTATTTAACTTCGAGCGTCCTTCGGGAATGATTGATTATACGGATACTCTGTATAAAACTCCCGCCAAAAACTGTACTCAGTCGGATAGAGTCGAAGGCAACATGAAAAACGACGGCGCGTCTGGAGAATTCGACGGGACGAATTTTCCACACTCGAAGGAGCTTCTGGAGAAGTTTCAACAAAAGTTCGGATTGAGGAAGTTCAGGCCAAACCAGCTGCAAGTGATAAATGCAGCTCTTCTGGGATATGACTGCTTCGTGTTGATGCCAACCGGGGGCGGTAAATCGCTCTGCTACCAACTGCCGGCCCTGGTGACCAAAGGCCTCACCGTGGTTATTTCGCCCCTGAGGTCTTTGATCCTGGACCAGGTCACCAAACTATTAACCCTGGACATCGCAGCCGCTCATCTGTGTGGTGACGTGACAGAATCGGAGGCCAGTTCGGTGTACAGTAAATTAAATAAACCGGAACCGGCCCTCAAGCTTTTATACGTGACGCCAGAAAAAGTCGGAGCGAGCTCCAGTCTGAAAAACTGTCTCCTCGGACTGTACAAGCGGAACATGTTAGCAAGATTCGTAATAGATGAAGCTCACTGTGTCTCTCAGTGGGGCCACGATTTCAGGCCGGATTATAAGAAGCTCCGTGAATTGCGGGAAAATTTCCCAAAAGTGAACATAATGGCGTTGACTGCTACCGCCACGCCAAGGGTTAGAACCGACATTTTACATCAGCTAAAAATAACTAATCCCAAGTGGTTTTTATCTAGTTTTAACAGGTCGAACCTGGTTTACTCGGTGAGAGAAAAGAAAGGGAAATCTACTCTCAAGGAAATAGCTAATTTGATTGGGGAAAAGTTCAAAAAAGACACCGGCGTCATCTACTGCTTTTCGAGGAAAGAATGTGAAACCGTCGCGGAGGACCTGCAGAAATCCGGCATAGCAGCCATCCCCTACCACGCGGGATTAAATGACAACGAAAGGACTCGAGCTCAAAATTTGTGGATGAACGGTAAAGTGAAAGTGGTGTGCGCGACGATCGCCTTCGGTATGGGCATCGACAAGTTGGACGTTCGCTTCGTGATTCACTTCAGCCTGCCGAAGAGCATAGAGGGGTACTACCAGGAGTCGGGCAGGGCCGGCAGGGACGGCGCGAATGCCACCTGCATTCTGTTCTACTCCTATAAAGACAAACATAGAATGCTCAAACTGATCAGAATGGATAAATCCAACAGCAACAAAGAGGCGCAAAAAGTTCACTTGAATAACTTGTACAGTGTGGTTGCCTTTGCCGAGAACAAAACCGATTGCAGACGGGCCTACCAGCTGGAGTATTTCGGAGAAAAGTTCAACAGGAATAAGTGCATCCAAGACAGAGAGACCGCCTGCGATAATTGTCTTGACCGGTTTGAAGGCGTTTATGAAGACGTCGATGTTACGGAGGAAAGCAAAGCCATAGTGTCAGCCGTGAGGGAAGTGTGCCAGAAGAGCGGGAAGCGGGACGCCAATTACACGATGTTGCATTTCGTCGAAGTGTTCAAGGGGGCGTCGCAAAAGAAAATAATACTGGAAGAACACGATAATCTTGCGATGTACGGTATGGGGAAGTCGTGGCAACGATTAGACGTGGAAAGGCTCTTCAGGAAACTAATTTTGGAAGAGTTCCTCAAAGAGCGATTGATGGTTAAAGAAGACGGGATAACCTTCGCCTACATTAAATGTGGACGTCGCGCGGATGAGCTGTTACATGGAAATATAAAAATAATGTTCGAAATTAAAAAGCGAAAAGGAAACACTCGTGCCCAGGTCGGCAACACCGTAACCGAAAAACCAATCGATCCGGCTGTTCTAGAAATACAAGAAAAATGCTACACAGATTTATTGAGCTCCATTCAAGAAATAGCCAGCGCTCTGAATTGTAATCCTAATGCAATCATGAATGTGCAGGCTCTTCGAGCGATGTCCAGCATTCTGCCTGAAACCGCAGAGGAAATGCTCTCTATCAATCACGTGACCACAGCCAATTTTGAGAAATATGGCAGTATCCTTCTCGAAATCACGAAGAAATATTCTGAGGAGAAGAAAGCATTAGCAATAACGGAAGTCCCAGAAGAAGCAATTTTCATGGACGATCCGTGCCCGATCGGAGGCATGAAGAACTCCCCGTACTTCGAGACAGAAATCACATTCGAGGGCAAAGGAAAAGGGGGTAAGAAGCGAAGGAAACCGAATAATTTTCGTTACAATGCGAAGAAATGGAAAGGAGGGGGGAATTCGGGAAAAGCCAGTTCTTCCAAGGCTAATGCGGGAAAAGGTAATGCCAAAAGCGGCGCCGGCACTTCTTCTGGTTGCACAACAATTCCGGGTGCCAAATTCTCAACTCTCATGGAGCTGCCGACTGATAAGGGCCGTTTTGCCAGGCCCAAAGTCCTCTTCAAAAATTTATAATATAGAAATAGTATTTTTTTATTTATTTTATAATCCGAATAAATTATCCTGTTAATCAACGCCTTTATTTCATCAAAGATCCTTGTTTCTGTTAAATTTGTGTTAACGCGTTAACATGATAACATGATAAGTAATCACTGCACTTTAACCCTTTTTTAATGCATTATCTTTATTAAAAAAAAATAGCGCTATGTAAATAAGGAAAAAACGTTTCGTTTCGTAATTTTAAAAATTCATCAGAGGAAACAATGTTCGCGGCATTTCAATTCCATTCTTAATGGAATTCCAATTAAATCCCTCGAACATTGTTTCGCGATAGAGTGGATAGAACATGAGGACAGCGATAGTGTGGGAAACTGCTGATTTTGCAGCTGATTGGTCATCCTTCGCTGATGGCCTCAAGCCGAAACAGTAATATAATGTGAGAATTTTACTAATACTGACATTACTTTTACTTTACTTTACTTTTCTTTTAACCTGCTTTTCCGTTAGGGTCGCGGGGTTTTTGCGAACATTTTGTTCGCTTGCACAGCGCCTGAGTGAACATGTCAGGTACTGTAGCGGGTGGCGAGTCCAATACTGTCTAATACTGACATTGTAGTATATAAACAATTTTATTATTTCTTGCATTTTTGTATGAATGTAAATTATAATCTCTTTTGCCATTCTTTTTTTCCAAATTTCATTCCTTTTTCTTGAAGGACTAATCTATTGCAATGTATAATTACAATTAACTTTCGTACTTAAAACCCACTGATAAAATAAAAACTGCTCAAAATTTCCTTCCTGTCGATAAACTGTTCTTAGAACCCCTCTTTTTAAAAATTTTCCCGTTTAAAGCTTTAATTTAAAGTTTAAAGACTGATTAAAATCACTGAAAAATTAAAATGTGGAAAGTACAGAAATAAAACGGCTAAAATTAGATTAGTCTCAAGATTCGGATAAAATTTCTTCTATGGTTTTATCGTCTTGAAGAGGAGAGTGATCAACCGAGAGAGCTGACTGGCTTTCCAAAAACTCTCTCAATTCGGACTCTAAATCCGGAACGGGCGGTTCCTGGACTATCGCCGCCACGCCGAGGGCCTTGCGGATGCTTGTAACGGGGGCTACGGCTTCTGGCGGCAGCCGTTTGCTCATTTCCGTCAGGTTTTCGGTGACCCTGTCGGCGAGGTCTATTTCCGCCTCGGAAGGTCCCGGCGTGTGAGCCAAATGTGCGGGAGGAGGCTGACTTAATCGGTCGTTCTGTATCTTATGCAGTTTCTGTATCAATGTGGACGTGTCGTCTAAGCGGTTCTGCATGGCTTCATCTCCCGGAAGTTGCTCTTCTTTTTTCTTGCACTCGTTTTCTGATAAGACCGTGAAAGATGATTAAAAATATGAACTGAGAATATTTCGTGGAAAGAAAGGAAAATTTCTCACCGAATGCGTCCAAGAAAGAGGTGTCGATTCCCAATTCAGACAAAGTCTTTAGGCTCTGGAAATCGACCCTGGCGTTTGATGACTGAGACCCGGAAGGTTCCATCAACTGCCGAATCCGTTCTTCTTCCTCTTTCAGGCGTCGCCTTTCCTCCAATATGCGCTTCGTCCTGCGATGATCGCCGCCGGTCATCAAATCCAGCAAATTATCCACCATCGTGAGAGCGTAATCACAGTCTTTGGCGAAATCCAGAATGCTGGAAAAATCAGTCAAATTTATTATTTAAATAAAACCCCAAACGAATTTCTGGACAATTTCGTACCTTTCGGCGTACTGAACCGATGTTTCGTCACCGTAAGTCTGAAACACTAAATCGGACTCTTCTTTCGTCAGATTCGCGAACGTGGAATCGTATGAAGGGGCGTAGGAGCCGAAGGCCCCGTAATATAGAGGCTTCACTGAAAGTTATAAAACCACGTAGCATCCACCTGAAGACTTGTTAAATAAAACTTTTATAAATACCTGCTTTCACGAAGTTTCTTCTGTCTTCTTTGAAACCCTGAAGTTGGCCTGTGCCATGTTGTAATTTACCAATTAAAGATCCTAATAAAACCGGCCGTTCATTCGTCCCCGGAATAACTCCATCATTGGACACAATTATATTTAAAGTAGTTGTGCAGTCCTTCTTTTGCCTCAAAAATCCCATACAGCCGGCGTTTCTTTTAGCAACTTTACGAGCGGCTTCCTTTGCTGCTCCCTGAACTTGTTTTAGTATTTGTGAAGGGGACAAATCATCAGGTATAGCTTCAAATTTAGTTCTGAAAGTCAACATTCAAATTATTTGACTCTAATAATGGGTGGCATGACCAAAATAAAAGGCTTTTGCTTTCAAAGCAATATTTCTACTTAACAAATTCTGCTGAACAACATACTTGGGCATTTCCTTGGGCTCCTTTGATTTGAATTTTTCTTCTGGTTGCTCATTTTCTATCTCTTCCTCCATGGTATCATGTCCTGATTCATCTTCGGGGCCAAGATCAAAGCCAACTTGTTCTGATGTAACCTCAGCCATAAATGGAAGAACTGAACGCAGGGGCTTTATCTTCTCAGGTGATAAAATCTTCAGTCCATGGTGCAACAGTTTTCTCGCTGCTTTGTAATATATTGTGTCTTGATGGTTGTAGGTCATTGCATTGTTGCACATTAATTTAAAATCATTCTAAAAAATTATAAATCCCATATTGAAATAGTTTCAAACAGATGCTTTAAACTTATTGCAGCATTAACTTACAATAAATTCATTAAGATTTGTATATAAATGGTCATCAATTTTCAGTTTGATTGTGCTGAAATCCATTGGATGAGTAATGATGTTTGAATAACCTGGAGCAAAGCTGTCCGTCACTGGCCATGCAAAGAATTGCTGAGGGTCTTTCTTTTCCAAAAGTTTTAGAAGATAATCCAGAAGCTTTGATAGTGGAGTATGTTCTAATTTCTGCCTAACAACACAAGCCCTCTGTTCTCTGGCTTCAGTTTTGGGAGACACAGGAGTTCTGGGCGAAGAAGGTTTTATTACTGGTTGCTCAACAATTAGTTTTGGAGCTGCATTAATGGTTGAAATGATTACTGAAGTTTCTATGTGTGGTTTTTTTATAATTTCTGCAGAAGTCTCTTCTCCCACACTCACTTCATCCAATGTTGATTCATCATATGTTCTCTTCCTTTTTTCCTAAAAAATTAATAATAATATAATTGTGGCTAACTTTTGCAGGAGATCAGTCAGACTTTAAATTCTACCTTGTGTCTGTGTTTATGTTTTTTTTCATGTTTTTCCTTATTTTTTTCTCTTTCTTTTTTCTTTTTCTTCTTTTTCAACTTTTTATGCCTATCGCTGTGGGATCCAGATGTTATCGAAGCTAAGGACATGGACTCTTCTTCCATATGGGTCATGCTGCTTTGTGTGCTTCCATATGTCATTGGGATAGAGTCATTACTGTGTTCTGGTGTTGAGATGTTACCCCCAACTTTCAAAATTATCTTCAAACCAGGAGGCTTCTCACCACTCAGGGATTCTGTAAAGAAATCTTGGAATTTGAAAGTTTAGCTTTAGAAAAAAAATCAACTAAAAACAAACTTAAATTAGAGTATTAATTATAAATTATTAGGGAACCTAATCACAAAAACGTTACAAAGAGGTAAATGGTTTAATTAAGAAAAAATTAAAGTAATACAAGAAAGTATTTAGGAATCTTAAATAAAAACTTAAAGGATTTTTATGCATTATGGTTTTTAAAATTCAAAATTATAAATTAGTAGCAGTCTCATAAGCAGCAAATTTTACTCAGGCATTTATCAAAATTTCTTCCCAAACTTTTATCTTAAATTAATAAAATGAAAATCTGAATAAAATAATAATTAGGGTATTATGTATGAAATGAAAAACGGTCAAGGGAATCAGAGAACCGGCGGCATAAGGATACGCTCGAGTTTAATAATCAGAATAATTACAGCAGAGGCTACTTGAAAAAACAAAAATTTAACATTTTCCTTACCTTCAGACCTATCTCTCTTCTCAGATTTATGCTTTTTATGCTTCTTAAGACCCATCCGAAGATTTCTGAATTAATGTTTGGAAGTAATGGCAACATCAATAAACAAACACTGAGGAAATAAAACTTGGCAATCATTATGTCAGTGGTTTAATACTTAGTCGAGAAGGCGGTGGGTTCAGCTGATGGATGACAGTTGAGAATTGTTTCGCTGTCAATGAATTTCGTTAAGTATTTCGTTACTGGGATATTTGGGCGTTACCAAAATGTATCACGGGATATTCAGAGACTCAAACGTCTCATCGGGGGCCCATTGTGACAACCCAGAAGAGCGAAAGGGCAATGAATCTCCCGAGTATTCTTTCTTTGACAGTTTGCCAATTGAGATATTCCTCCACATATGCTCATTCCTCGAAGTAAAGGATATGGTATTGACTCTCAGTAGGGTATGTAGGAGATTCCATGAAATATTGGGGGATGAAAATATTTGGAAGTGTTGGATCGCTAGACGTTTCTGTTCTAGATACCCTATCATTCCCATAGAAAGCGATGGTTTTGATTGGAGGGGTGCTTGTTTTGATATAGAAAAAGAGTGGAAATTATGGGGTGCTAAAGACGAAAAAGTGCATTACATAAATGTGAACGACGTACACATCTCCTCAAGTGATGCTATCATATTTATTAATTCTGGATCAGTTTGTGTATCCGGATCCAGAGATAGAAGTATAGTTCTGTGGAAACCTTTGCAACTTAATGAAAGGCCTAGGCAATATACATATCATCAAGCTGCTCATGATGGTTGGATATGGAGGTTTATGTATGCCCAAGACACCCTGTATTCCTGCTCTTGGGATAATACTGTGAAATCTTGGACTTTAGAAACAAGTGGCCTCCAGCCTATTTCAACTTTTAGGTAATTAAGCTCTGCAGTTTTAATTAATGATTTTAATCAGTTTTTGAATTTTCATACGATTATCAAGAAAGTCTCTCTGATCTGTTAAATAACCAATTAATAGTATATTTAGGTTTGTAGCAGTATTTTAAAATTGCAGTTCAATTATTATTTCATTACTTATATATTATTAAAAATTAATAAAACTATCAAATTCTTAAATTCCCATTGCTAATTTACTATGAAACAATTTTAAATGAAATCTTAAGTGTGAGAGGTTTATTTTCAAATAAAATGATATTACCAATATGTGTTAACAAATTAATAAATTATCATTTATTGCAGCTGTTCCACTCCAGCTCTTGCCATGACCTCACTTGATCATCTTGTCATAGCTGGAGATTATGGAAAGACTGTCTATGCATTTGACCCAAGGGCCAAACCAGAGCCACAGTTCACATATTCAGCCCATCAACTTGCTGTATTAACTCTGGGTATGCAGTTTTGAATTTTTTGTGCTGACTTATGGTGCAAATGTTAATTCTCTGCTGTAAGAGAATTATTATAATTGTGTAATTCCAACTTTTTAGGATCAAATGAAACTGATATTATCTCAGGTAGTGAGGATAAAACAATTGCAGTCTGGGACAGCAGGCAAAGAAGTGTAAGACAGAAAATTAAACTGAGCAAAATTTCCTATCCAAATTGTTCTCATACTGAAAATGGAAATATTTACATTGGCGACAACAAGGGCATGGTTCATGTGTTTAGTTCTAAAAATGGAGAAGTATTTCTTGTTTCTAATTTTGAAATGGGACATTCAAAGGCCATTTCTGTGATTAAGCATGGGAGAGGATATCTGATAACAGGTTCTCAGGATGGAACAATCAAAATTTCCCTTCCAACTCATCCACCCCAAGTAATTGCAGATATAAGGAGCAACGGTGGGCCAGTTAGTGGGGTGGGTATTTCAAGTATTTTTTTTGCACTTTAATTGCTGTTTTTACTTAATCATAAAATGGTTGTGAATAAAATTATTATATTTCTAGCTTGATTATTCCAGTGGAATGTTAGCTGCAGGATCTGCTAATTGTGTAGAATTTTGGGTTCCCAAGGAATTAATGAAGAACATTTGAAGTTTCGGTCAGGTATTAGTCTCGAAGCTAAGTCAGGTAGTAGACCAACGAATGAAATATTTCTCAGAAATTATAAATGGAAATATTTGTGGATGAAATATTTTTGAATGTTTTAATCAGATTGACAAATTCAGTTCATGACTAATGATCAAACTAAAAAGAGCTCTTGGCAGTGAAATTCACACTTGACATTAAGTTTAAAAGCGGAGCCCGCACAAGTGCCTACATCCAGAAAAAAAATTAAAAACTACTTATTAAATTCAATTAAAAATTCAGTTGACGTTAAACAATTTTTAAATTTTCGATTTGGTTTAAAATGTGAAATTTTCAAAATTTTTAGTAAATTACATTTCGGAAAAAGGATCGCAGACTTAATATTTATTTATAATTGAATTATTTAAATTTTAAATGTCGTTATTTTTTTATATTGTTTTACGGTCTTCTAACAGAAACTTATTATAATTAATACTTTTATTTTTTGTTGACTATTATTGTATAATTTTAATGTCATTGTATAGGTTTTTTTTTATTAAAAATTTTATACCTCAGTTTTTCATCCACTAAGAACTTTTTTATATTTTAAATTAAAAGTAGTTTTTTTCTCTATTAAAAAAAAACTATATTACAAATTTTTTAGCAGAATTTTCTCAGTTTAAAGGGAATTGATATAATTCAATGAAAAATATTCAGTGATTTATATACTGTAATGATTCTTTAGGAAGGCAATTTATTGGTGTCTATTAACTTAAAAATCAAGGGTTATTTAATTTCATCGTGCCTTTAACAATTATATTAAACTTCCTTATGTTCATTCATTAAACAGAAACAGTAATAAAAATCACCGTCCGCAACTTATTAACTTTATTATAACTTGTTAATTAATTCAAAATCTGATGGACGACGTCAATTTGCAAAGGTTCTAACTTTAATTATGTGATTTATTTCGCTTTTACAGTATTTATTACCATTAATTTATTAAACTACTGATATACTAATACTTTTTTAACCAAAGATTCCATTATTCAGTAAAAAAACATTTAAAATTACCGGTATTAACAAAAATCAATAGTGAATTAGTCGAAATTGTTTAGATTGAGTGATACTTAATATTTATAACTTATATGTAATTGCGTATTTTATACTATTTATTTTGTATTGGTCAATCAATCGAATAAAATTTTGTAATTATTTAAGAACTTTTTCAGAATTTTTTTTTCATTTTTAAAACAATTTATCCCATTGTAAATGTGCATTAATTTCCCACATTTTTAACTTACATTATTGAGGCTCTGTATTTTGAAAATGATTACTATTCTTTCGACTATAAATAATTTTAAGTATATAAACCGCCAAAAATTTAAAATAAAGCGGGTCATTAGACAAATCGTGTCACTTTCTCTGTGTGTCTGACTACGCTTCAAATACATTTGAAGGAAAATTATAAATAAAATTTTTATAGATTTTAAAAATAATTTTAATTAGAAATGGACGAAGGGAAAAGGGGTAGGTCATGAAATTTTAGTTTGGTTATTGCTTTCTTTAAGACTTGTATTTGTTAAAAATAAAGGGGAAACTGTCATTTTTATTGAAATTTAATAATTTTGAATTGATATTAAGTTTCTGAAAATATTTTAAATTTATCTTACTTTATTTAAGTATGAATTCAAGAAAATTTTGCGACGGGAAAATTATCCTTATAATTAAAATTGGCTTTATATTGTTGCATAAGCAAAGCTCAACATATTTCAAGTAGTTTTATTCGGTAAATAATAAAAAAAGCATTGTTTTTGGTCATTATAATATGAAGACATGTGATTAACTTTGATAATGTCAGATCTTTAAATTTATAAATTAATTATAATGAAATTAACGTTGGAATTTAAATGCATTAATAGTTTTATTTTTATTACAATCGAATTTAAGTTTTAATACTTATTATTAATTGAATTGTATTGTGCTTTTAGGTTCATTAAACAATCACCTGAGATGTGATGTTTGCAAAATAGATTTGAATTCAAAAGCAGATTTTGCCTTGCATGAATTTAGCAAAAAACATTGTGATAATTTAATTAGAATATCCAAGCAGAAACCAATAGTAAGTAAACAGAAAAATGTAAATGAAACTCCTCCAGTTGAAAAGCCACCACCAAAAGTTAATTCTGTAACACATTCTGGATCTTTTTCAAAGTATGGCTATTTTGTACCTGGTCAAGTTTATGTGCACTCTGAAATTTCAAAGGAATTTGACACTAATTATGATCCATACCTGCAGAAATTTGCTGAAAATCCTTTTAAAGAAAAATCCAATGCTCAGACTCAAAATGAGCAGTCAAATTTTTCCTCCGTCACAAGTTTCAATAAGAAGAAAAAAAAGAAAAAAATCAAAACATGTCAAGTTTGTAATGTGACTTTCTTGACATTGCCTGAATATGAGACTCACATGAAAAGTCCTCAGCACATCTGGAAATTAAAAATGACTGGGATGGGAGTTTCTGCACATTTTGTGAAAGCCAGCACAGACCTGCACACAACTGACATTAATGAAGAGCCCAGTAATCCTCCTGATGCAGAGGAAGAAGAAATTCCTGTTGAGACTGCAACAGGCCAAGACAATTCATCTTCAGAGCCCTTTCCTTTGCTGTATTGCAGTGACTGTGAACTGCTGCTCAACTCTCCTCAACAGTACAATGCCCACATAAATGGGAAGCAGCACTATGAATGTGCTCAGAGAAAGGCTGAACTCAAGGCAAAGAAAGAAAAATTGGAAAATCCATCTCCAAATCAACTGTACTGCTTTTCTTGCAAGATATCACTGAACAACCTTTTCCAGTATAACGAACACAAAAATGGGAAAAAGCACAAAACAAAATGCAGAACTCTCATCAGGAAAGGTATAACCATCCCTCCAGAAGAAAGGGGCCCAGGAATTCCCCATTTAAGTACAGACAAACCTGTAGTCTATCCTGAATTATATGAAAAATTTGTTCTAGAAAAGCAAAAGGAGAAAGAATCAATTTCTGGAAAAACAATTCCAGCAAACAATGAAAATGATTTAAATAATATTGCAGAACTGTCTCAAATTAACAAACCATTTAATCCTGCTCATCATATTGAAAATAATATTCAGTCAAGCTCAGGATTCTATGAGGGTGGAGAATATACAGTTATACAAAACAGTGATTCTCCTATTTCGTCTGAAATAGGAACTGTTCTACAAATGGAAGTAAATGACACATCTGAGGGATTTATAGGAGAAAAAATATCTCATGAAAATAATACTCTTGTGCAAGGTTCTAATGAGGCAGAAATAACTGATTCTAATTTTCAAAAAGAACAAGAACCAGGTTCTGTATGTAATGAAACTAAAACAAATGAGGAATCGAAAATTAGCATAGTTACAGATAATAAATCTATAGGGTGTAGTATTTGCAATGAAAGCTTCCAATGGCAGTCACAATTTGATACCCATTTGGGTACTGAAGGCCATTTAAAAAAAATTCTAGAGCTTAAGCTAAGTGGTAAGAATGAGAGTGAAATATTAAAAGCTATATTCTCGGACAGAAATGTTGTAAAGCCAAACATTTCCGGGAAATTTAGTTGCAGTATTTGTAACGTGACTACCGACAACACTACCGAGTTTGATCAACATTTAAATAGCATTGTTCATAAATATACAGAAAAGGATTATGAAAACAAAAGAACACTGGAAGTGAAATGCATGGTGTCGAGTAATGAAAACGGATTGTATTTCTGCAAATTATGCGACGAAGGTTGGGTCTCTTTGGTGGATTACGTTCAGCATTTACATTTTGTCAAGCACAAAACCATTCAAAGAGCTCAAAGAGCAAAAGTAATCTTAGCAAGGAGAAAAAATTCATACTTGCAGAAACAAAGACTTATGCAAAACGTGAAGAAACGAAATCTCTCTTTACGGCGAGTCGAGACTGATAAAAACCCGGGAGTGCGTACAAAAGTTTGCGGAGTGGCCACCAATTTATACACTGGTTCTCAAGCCCCGGTTCCCAGTTTAGAACCTTTGGAGCCTAAAATAGATATCGCGAAGAATGTAAGTATTGGGGTGTGTGATGAAGCCGACCTTAGCAGCAGTAACAACGCCAAAGTAAGAATTCATAAAATAAAAAAAAGAAATCAAATACCGAGGAAAGGACTGAATGGAGTTGTGAAAAGGCAGAGCCGTGGTCGGCGGCCGTTCATCCCTTCCGGGGGAATTCCGCCCCTAATGCCTCCGCTCCCTCACCCCCGATATCAGAGACCAGGTTTCATTCCGCCTCACAGAAACTGGCCTCCTTTTCCTAGTCCTCGAGAGTCAGTGTTTGGGCCTTACTGCGCGACGCCTTCCCCTATGGGTAACCCTTACTTTAGGCCCCAAAGGTTTCTCCGACCTCCTTGGCCCAGACATCGACCCCCGTTTGCTCATTCTTGCCCAGAGTATATTAAACGGTTAAGCTGACTCAAATCTATGAAAATATGTATTTGTTACTTTTTAAAAATGCAATTAATTTTGTGATACTAATTAGATTTTAAAATATAATTTCAGATTTAATCATTCGATGATTTTTTTCTTACCTCAACCTCAGCCATGAATTTTTTCAAAACGCAGACAACGACAGTGTGATCACAAATGCAGTTTTATCATTTAAAGTGTTATATAAAGTCAGTAAAAAATCTAAAAGTAATTTTGCGCCCGTGTAAGTATGTATTCGAACCGTAAGCAACCGAAATATTAATATAATCCGTGGGATTTTCAAAATCCCATCGATTCTCTGAAGAATCGAATGAGGGTTTACTCGGTTTTTGGTTACAAGAAAAGGGGGAGTTAATTGACTCAATTTGGAACTTTTGTTGGAAGAAATATGTTTCAAAGAGGAGTGAGAAATTCGATCAAATTATTTTTTTCTTCCCCTTAAATATAAATACAGAAATATAGCATTAACAGTGGTATATTACATGTTTAAGGCACATAATAAACGCAATACCCCCAAAAAATGATCACTAATCAACTACAAAATCCGAAAAGTTCAATTTTAACACTTCATTAGTTTTTAGTGAATTATGAAGTTGGATTTTCCACTAATTTCATTTAGAATATTACGTCATGAGAACATCCACTTTGGCGTGATATCCAGGAATTCTCTGCTCTCGTGTCACGTACGGTTTTAAGTGTCCACCTTCTGACTGATACTCTATATAACATTCTTCCTCGAGGAGGGAAGGTTTAAAGTTTTTTAGAAAATATATCCAGCAGTCAATTAAATTATTTTTAGCGTTTTCTTCGCTGGAGTCCAGGATCTGAACCTGATCGATTTCTCTCACGTAGAAAGTCGGATGGTCTTCCAGAATGTCCAGATGGGAGAGCATTTTTTCGTCGACCTCATACACTTCTCCTATGACGTTCTGCAAAAGAAATTGTAACAATTTTGTATTTGTATTTTAAATTGGGCTCATTTTAAGAATTAAAAATTTCACCTCTCCTCTCCCCGGACTGTGTAAAAGGAAAGGAATGTTGTATTTAGATGCAATGATGAGAGGGTATTTGTTGATTGTTTTTCCTTTGGAAATGAACTTTGCGTGTCCATTTTCCTTCGCTTCCAACCAATAGTGATTCGGTTCACCCCTTTTTAAAGTACCATATACAAACACCTTATGCGCCGTGCTCATATTCTGTAACAAATAATCAATTAAAATAATCTTAATTGCGATCTTATTTAATTGGTGGTGAAATTCATTGAAACTTTGGCCACCAAAACTCCCGCGTTACGGTGTTTCAAATCCTTACTCCCAAAAGGGGAAATGTGCTATTAATGAGTGCCCGTTTGAACTATTTTTCTGAGTTACAACAATGTGCAGTTCGGTTGTTTCCGAATTTGTCTAAATTAAAATGTGGCTTATGGTTCTGACAAGTTGGCAAAATCCTGCCTTCGTACCTTACTATAGTTGTCTCTTCTCAAAGTTCGGCTTGCCTTTACGGCTCAGCGAATACTGATCTCAATTCTTGAGACCTTTGAGTAATGACCCCTGCAAACAATGCATTGTTTAATATACTCCTCACCTTTGAAAAAAAAAGAAGAATAAGCAGTGATGCCTAGAGATCTGTAAAATTTAGGGCTTTGTTCTCAGAAGTAAGTGGGAATAAAATTTTTCAGGTTTTTATATTATCTGTAGTGAATCTGAGACTGTAAAGGGAGTTTAACCAAAAGTTTTTTTCATTATACTGCTTTCTTTTAAATTTTACAGTCCTGCGAAAGTCGGTAACAAGTGCATTCTTTTATTAAAAAAATAACATAATATATGCATTTTATATATTACATAAATATATATACTGTATAAATAATATATTTTTTAATATATATTACATATACAGTGGCGCTCAAAAGTATTTTGACAGTACAAAATTTAAGAGTTTCGACGTTAATTAATTTACTGTGAGATTCTATTATAATTGTGTATTATTTTAGTATTGTAAATACGGTGTAGTATATTATTATGTAGAATAAATGCTGTGAAGTATTTTATTATGGTTGCATTATTTAGTTAACAATACTATTAGTTTGTCGACATTAAAATAACAAAATATAAAAAACACAAAATTGTTCTTAGTCTTCTGCTTTTTCTTTCTAATACTCTTACTTAGTTTGTCGTCTGTTATTAGTATATTAATTGTACGGACAAACTCTTTGTTTCTTCTGTTATTTATTTAATTTAATTATATTTATAAATGTTAAAAATTTCACTTTGAAAGTAACTCATACGAGGTGGAAAACGATAAATTTTGTATTGCCAAAATACTTTTGAGCGCTACTGTATATATATATATTAATAATATTTATATTACTATGAATATATGTATATATATAATATGAATAATTATGAATGTATATATGAATATACAGTATATGAAAATATAATACAATATATATGACATGAATATAATTTATATATATGAATGAATATTAAAAATATAAATATTTGTATGTATTAATAGATATACGTATATTTTTTATAAATTGAAATTTCTACCCTTTTTTACCTGTTATCATCATAGGCCATAAAATTTTGTATTATAAAAGCCTTAAAATTGTATTTTTCAGCGGGAGTTTAAACAAATTTGTTTTGATAATGTTTCAGCTCCTCCTCAGGTTCAGACAACCCTTACGAAGGGGCTTTTCCAATGAAAGAATCAAAAATTTTCTTCTTATCAAGGTGACACGGTTTTGCACCGCCATGAGAACATCGTTCAGCAGAAAAAAAATAACCAACAAACCGATTGCAAAAGTCCGTTGATTCATCGGAGGGTCCCCATTGAATGGAAATCTCAAATACCCACCTTAAAACTGAACGACCTGTTGAAAATTCTCAATAATTTCATTACGCGACGGAATTATTTTATCTAATGACGGAAATGTTTACATGTGGCATACAAACTGAGGCGGGCATTTTAATTTCAAGAGTCGTGCAGAGATGGCAGACTGAACAGTTTCGTAAAAATCAATTCCGCATATCACAGCATTTACGTTTGTTTTGTCGGGAGTCGAGTAACCTTGAGTGTGTATTCTTGCGCAGTTTTTGTTTACCAATTCATTTGTCGTTGTTATTATTTTGGGAATGCAAAAGGAAAGAAATGGACATTTTGTGTCAGTTCGTTTTAGTTGAGGAAAATAATTTTTAAATGGAATTCTATTAATATCTTGAGCTGGTGGTGACTCCTTAAGCGACGATATCGAAGTGTAACGGGGAACTACATTTCGTTGTTCGGTTAAATTATTTTCATCCGCGTCTGTATTAGCAAAACAATAATATAACGCCGCATGCTTGACCCATTCAGTGAGAAACAGTAGAAACGTTCGGCGTAAGTCCTAATTTGAGCGAAATTGTGAAATTCACTTTAGTGGCATTGTTTACCATTCGTGTTTGTCTTAATACTTTTGAATTGCTTCGTTCGAATCGAAAGTGCAGTGAAAATTATCGGAGTCGATTTTTTCGGAGTAAAACATGCCTAGTAAGGAAGAAATGTGTTTCATCGCGAACACCATGGAAAGCAAAAGCTGCCTTACTTCTAACTCAAAGGATTTCCTTTCACGAGACATGGAAGAATTGGTGCTGGAAATAAAGGAAAATCTTCGCCTGGGTGGGTTAAAATCTCGGCCTGCTTATGCAGCCCATAACAGAGCGTCACGTCCTTCGCCATATCGAATTCCAAGCCGTTCCCGCAGTTGGGGGGAAGGTGCATGCGAAGACTGCCTCAAGGCCACAACCAGACATTGCGGTGGCCATTCTTGCTTAACGATCAATAACAAGAATCTCAAATCAAAATCCAGTGTCACAGCGGATGATCCGTACGAAATGCTTCAGGAATTGCTACGAGATGGGAGTTTAATTAAAGAAGCCGTGCGTAGATTAGAGATGGGACTTTCACCGAAGCAGCGATATTTTTACGATTCCGACGAGGAATCGCGAACACCGTTACGAGTTTGTAACGTTGACCTGTAACCTACCTTTTCTCCTATTTAAAGACTCTTGGAAAATAATCAGATTGTGTCTCGTGCAAAGTAGACATTTCGTTAATTAAATTCGCACTGTTTTTTTTTTCTCTTCTTTTGCCAACAAAATGTTCCGGTTGTTTCGACACAGAAGAAAGAAGGAATTAGTTTTTCAGTGTCCTCAGGATTTGGAACTCTTGTTGAAAATTTACCATTACTTAACTAAAGAAAGTGTTCATGGTGTATTTGAGCTGTGTAAAAATTTCACAGGTTGCTGCTGCATTGAAAAGTTAATAATCCCCAAAAATGAGAAAATAAAAACCATACCAAAGTGAAATAGTGTGTAGTAGTGTATTGAAATAGTTAATATTAATAGCTAAATTTTTGCACTTCAGTAGTGAGCTGACTGTTTCATTCATACCATTCAAATTAAGTTCCTTTTGTAATATAATTTCATGTTTATGTGGTATGAAACAAGTGTGGAATTTCAGTAAGTGAGCAGGTGTAGTTCTGGGTTTTCAAACTAAGTAACTAATGGTAAGGAAAACATCAATGGATCAAAATCGCAACTCAAAATAACATTTATTTTTTCCAGTATTCAAATGTTCTTACATAAATTTGAGTTTTTCAAAACGAGCCCATTATTTTCCATAATGATTTTAGACTTCAACTGTGGATGATAATAATAAGATTTCACAGTTCTTCCAATCACTTACGGGTTTAGTTTAAAAGTTGTTTACGTTAACACTAATGAGTTGTCCGCGGCCTGTTATTATTCGTCGCATCTGGAGTGTCGATTATATATCAGTTAGGGATGCATGCTCTGACTTTGGCCTCTGGTTGAAAATAATTCCTCTTCACAATGACCAATGCAAATTTGAGTAATGTCATCCAATGCCTTCTCTGAAGGGGAAAAATTCCCCATTACCGTCCGACGCATACCCTATCTAGCGGCAGGCCCCCAACTAAGGGATCTACCCACGCGCTGCTTCCGGCAGGCATTGGTGTCATTCCCAAATTCGTTATGCTTTTCACTCCTTTTCTTGACCCCGAGGTATTTGAGTTGACGTTACTTGTTTTTATGTAGATTGCATGCCCTTACCTTTCAGCTTGCCACTGGAAAATGTTTTTCCCTGGGACTTTCAAAAATTTCCAGTTTGTGTATCACCTTTTCCATCATTTGCAAAGCCCACATAGTGAATTTATGGGGAGTTTTTCTTCATAATTTTCTTCTAGAAAGCAGATTTGGCTTTGAAATCATCCACTGTTGTAAGCTTCATAGTTCTCACATACATTCTCAACCACTGCACCCTCACTGGTGATTAGTACTTATGCAATTGGAGCTCCTTTGTTTGAATTAACATTTGGTCCCAAATCTGATCTCAAGATGACTCATTTTTCTTATTCTCCAGTTGAACAAGATCATTTTGGAGGCTTTTGTGGCTGTGATATTTTTCAGAGAAATTTCTTTTCTCAGATAGTGTCATGATGTTCATAGTCTTTCAACAACTTTGGGTGGAGAAACTGATAAAATTATTAAAAAAAAAAAAACCATATGTATTTTTTTGTGGTAAAAATGTTTGAGTTGTGATATAATGAGTTATGAATTATAATATTTTCAACTGTAGGGATTTCATGGGTTTTGTTTATAAAATGTAAATTGTACCACTGTGTTTCAAATATAATGGATGTCCATCAAAAGAAATGTATTTTAGCTGTCACACTGATTTGTAATGAAAAATTCTTGAGAGTAGCCTCTTGCCTTTTAGTATCTTGCTCATAGTAAAATGAGCTTTTGTGCTTTTGAACATTAGGGAACCAAACTCCTGGGTACATGACACTCTTCAGAAAACATTCTATTTGAATGTGATCTATTTTTTTGGAAATTATAATTCAAGTTACCAATTAACTTTTGATTTTGTAAAGAATAAATTTTTCTGTGTAAATCAATTGTTAAAATTATCAGCCATAATTTTTAAATTAAAAATAAGAAGTAAATAATTCAGTATTTTTATAATAGAATGCATTATTTTTTGTCCAAATTTATGATTATCAGTAAATTTTTTCTGCACCAAATATATTCCCTTCAATTTTTCATTTACACATAAATTTACTTTGCATAAAACATTTTTTAATTAATTTAATCCATAAAAAATTGTTTCTGAAACATTTGTTTAATTTTTAAAGGTGTGCCCAGGATAAGTTTCTAATGCTATTATGTGACTGATAACACGTTTCACTCAAATATGATAGCAATGACGAATTTTATAAAATGGGTGTGATCAAATGTGGTTTGATCAAATGAACTTGAACCTTTGGTCAGGTACCACCGAAACATTGAATTCACGAAATTCGATACACCTCCTAAAAAGTTGGTCATAAGCTATTGATTATAAAACATTGGATAAAATCACCCCATCGGATGATTTGTTTTGTGAGCGCCCATTTTAATTGGAAATATCACTTTGAGCTTGTTAATCCTGTAAAGCTTATTTAAATTTTATTCTGTACCATGTGACATTCCAGAGATTCTTATTTTGGTATTGTATGGGGCGTTTACGATAACTTTCTGATAAGATTACTTACGAAAAATAAATGAATGTTTTGGCTGTTCGTCTCCACCATAAAATAGCCCTTAAATATTTAGTACTTTTTAATTTTATTTACTGAAACAGTGGAGATGAAAACGATTTATAAATTACCATAACAAAAATTACTTTAGTTTTTGAGCAGTTTAGTGGGATTTAAAAAATCTATTCTTTTAATAATTTAAGGTTAAAATTGGTTAACCATTTAAAGAGCAATTACAATGGTAATTAATTTTTTCATGTAAATCAATATGGGAATTGAATTATGATGATTAAGAAAAAAAAATAATGAAACTTTAGTATCTGCCAAATAAGATCATATTTTAAATGCTTTATCCGTCAATTTATTGCAAGAGGTTACTGCTAAATAGTGTTAGAGGCTACATGCATTTTCATTTGACATTGCTCATGGTGTAAACTGAAATTAGTATTCAGAGTACACAGAGAAGTAGGAATGGCAGTTTTGGAAGTGTTTAAGGTAAAATAAACAGTTTGTTTGCTCTGTTTATGAACCACTCTTTGAATTATAAGCCACCTTTAAAAGACAGCTGTAAAACCTGGTTATGCCACATTATGAAATAGAAAAGAAAAAAAAAAATAAATAAAAATGAGAGAGCTTGTTTTTAAACCATTATATGCTTCCTTACCACTAAAGGTTAATTAGTGATAGCATTGGTATCAGAAGGCAATAATGCAGCTTTTCATTTGTTCAATTTTACTGCGGTGAAAATTGTAACCAATGTGTAATTGTAAATACTGTATAAAAAAAAAAAATTGTATGTTGATCTCATTTATAGACTAATAAGAAGAAAGATTCTTGACAATACTTTATTGTATTTATTTTGAATTGTTATCAGTGAATCGTTTTATGATCCGTGAAAATCACGAAAGAAAATAAAAACAAATTGACCATTTACAAGGCGAAAAAAAATTTCCTTAAGCAATACTCAGGCTGGATGTTTTACGTACTCAGGCTGAAGTAGAATGAGGAAAAAATTTAGCTGGACTAAACATTTTTCCTGTTATGAATGAGGGGTTTCAGATTTTACCTTTCTATAACTTCACAGGGATTTCTTCTGGACGTTCTTCATGGTCTGAATGGATCATAAAATGACTTATTGTCTTCACAATTTCACTTGTAGGGATTTGGAATTTAGAGAATTTAAATGGTTTTTTAAGCCTGCCTGGAAATGTAATGCAGGTTTAGGATGTTTACTTTTGTATCACTTTAGCTGTGACCGTTTAACTCCTAAAGAGGTATAAAACAAAAAAAAAAATTTTTATTCTGGTTGATTAACATATACTGAAAATAGTATGTGTTTTAATTTTGGGCTAAAGGTAAAACAAATATTTTTAACAGGTACCACGAATAATGCGTATGAAAAATAAATTAGGAAAAAATTGTGATCTTAATATTAAGTGTTTCTTTTTTTTATTAACTTATTATTAGACTGTTTTCATGTGTAGTTTGCATTTTTTTTTTTTTTTAAATAAAAAAAAAGCAAAATGCGAATTCATGTTTGCTCGAAATTGTTTTCTTGATTTTGTTGCTTTTTGGCACTGAAAAAGGTGAAATAAAGAACTTGAGTTATCGGCAAATTGTGTAATTTTGTGAAAATTTAATTCCTTTCCTTTGCATCCAGGATTTGTGACGAAGATTATATTTCAATCATTACGTAGTGAACAATAGTATTTGCTGTTCTGTAACTGGTATTGTTTGTTAAATGATTCGGTAATTAAAATTTTTTTTTTAATTGGAGAAGATCAGTTTTAACACCAGAAATAAATTTGAAAGATATCCGCTTGTTTTTTACTATTTCTTCTTCCATATTTCTTGTGTTCACACAAAATTATGGTTACAAAATTTGCAATACCAAAAAGTTCTTAAAATGTTTAAAAATAAATTCCCTTTGTAAGGCCAAATAAATTACGAAGGTTTAAATAAGATCAAAGGTTTCGGGCGTCTTCTATTGATTTTCTATTAAAAGTATATTACCAAGTTGAAAATGGAAAACTGAAATCGATTTTCAGTTGAGAAACAAGAAACTTCCTCCACGATTTACTGAAGAGCTTAAAATAATTAACTTTATCAGATAATTAGAAAAACAACGTATTTAAAAAAAAGTTTAGTTTTATGTGAAGCCTAATAAAGTTGCATCATCTGTTTTCTAATTCTGCAATAAATTGGAGTCATCGCATACAAAACCTCATTTCAGATCTGAAATAATTTTTACGTCCTTTTGAAATGAACCGATTTTATATTTGATTAATCATTA